>OZ022391.1:10723425-11323425 GCA_963989295.1 Ametastegia equiseti | reverse complement strand
TCATGTAGTTTATCGTGCTGGATCCACCCATGACCTATAGAGCAAAGTTACAAATTTAGCAAAGAATTGACACTTGGGTTATTGACGTTTCGAGGAATGGTCAAAGTCTTATAAATATAATGGATGAAGATGATCCAGAAAATTACTGAATCGGAGACCAAAGTTTTCAGCTGATCTACTGATTTTTAATTCGAATTGAGGGATGGGTGAATCAATTTGTCTAACGACGTGGGGACATTCATCGATACTCAGGAATTAATGATTGCGTTATCATAAAAATAAAGTTTGTTCGCGCCTCTCACCTTGCCTCGAGCCCATGGGCAAGTTTTGCCTCTTCTTGATCGACACGAGTGTTTCTCTGGTTGAGTGCGGTACATCCAGTCGATGTTACTAGCCTGTAGCATCGATGCGAACGCCGGTACGTCAGCAACTTCGGGCTCCTCTATACCGGCCTCCAATAGCAGAACCTACCATGCATACAGAAAAGAGAAAGGAGCAGAGATGTGACTTTCAATGATCAGACTCCCGTATCGCCAGAGACCTGGCAACCCGAGGTACTGCAGTGTCGACGGTGTTGAAGTACATGCGAATCATGCTTGATGATATTTTTACCTTAATTTTGCATTTCCATTTCTGAAATTTCTCATTTTCCAATTTGATAGTATTCCATGATTGGGTGAATCTTCTACAAGTTTAACGTATTCGAACCCTTTTTTGAAGGTCGATTTTTTACTGAAATTTTGTTGGAAATGGATTTGACATTTGGCAACAGCATAATTCACACTAGTAGAGGTAATTGAGAGACCTCTAGAATTGTTTGATCACCCCGGCTTGTGGAAGATTGATCGAATCACTAATTAGTTTCAAATTTTGGATCGGAACGCGAAATTCGAAATTAGAAGGCAGAATATTGTCATCTTCATACATGAGTGATTCCATGAAACGCAAACTTGGGGTATAAAATAAGTATAAGCTCTAGAAAATTTGGAGAAATGGTAATTTCGCTTCGATCTGCAATCGTGATGATCGAGGATTAAATTGTGAACGTAATTCGCGGTAATTCGTTCTGCTAAAAAAAAAAAAAAAAAAAAAATTTGAAAAAAAAACGGCAAAAAACTTTCAAATCGGTATTTGATTTAGCGTTAGAAAAACTTGGGGAGTCCTGAGACGTAATGGTTTTGGAACGGAATTTAAGCCAAATATCTTAAACATACAAATATAAAGAAAAATGGCACGACTTTTTGCAAGCGTTATTGTGTCGCTGTCCGTCGAGCTTCATTGCCGATCTAAACCGCTTGTGGAATCGATAGGTTTGCTCGTTACCGCAAAAAAACGTGTAATTTAGCCAAGTGTCTAATCGTTGCAAAATAATGACACTCCGCATTTAATCAGAATCTTTATGGTTACGCAGACGAATTTTTTTACCGCCTAGTAGTGTTCTGCTGACTTACAATGAGAATTGCTTTCCCCTGTTGCATAAGCCCCAACAGCCAATCACAATCAACGATTAGCACTACCACGTATGGTCTAGGCGTGAAGTTATTCATTTTTGCTATTTGTGGTTTTCAGTTACGTTTCGAGACTAACAATAAATGTATTTACAATAAGGATGATTCCGTATCCCATTGTTTTATTGGCTCAATGTTCGAAGGAATTGATCATTTATTTCCTGATTTTCATAGTTCGTTAAGTTCCTGAGCGGTGAACTGATGGATGACACGACAAATAAAACTTCTTAATTAGATTTTGGGAAAATTTTCGGGCTCTTTCCTCGTCAAGCGACTATTGCTCAGTATAAAATCCGCTTTTTTCGGTTTCGCGTTGTCATTGAAGTTTGGAAATTGATTCTAGACATTGCAATACCTCGTGACGGTAATACATTTTCTTGTTACAAAATTGTGGAAATATGTGTTATGTGATAGTACTTTCTTGTTGGATTCTAAATCGAAGTTGCTATGCTAATTCGAGCAATAATTTTCTCCACTGTTCGGTAACCAAGATCTTTCTTGTACCACAATGGCTCGCGAGATTACTCTCAACATTCTTTACGGTCGCAATGACCGCGCTTATCCATACCGATCGTTTTTGTAATTACAGAATTGTCAATCGCCGCCCGTGCGCGGCTTTGTCTTGAATTGTTTTTATCCTATCTAAAAAGTAATCAGTTCCAGAAATTGTCACTACCTTCCAATCTTTATTCTCTGACAATCTATTAGCCACGACACACCCTGCGGATCCAGCTCCAACTATGATGAAGTCATATTCATCGCTTTGGAGCTCTTGGCTGATTATCTGATTGGAAAAGGCTGACTGAGCTGTGTCCAGGGGGTCCAAGGTGTGCTTGTAATTATCGGAATAGGCCGCAACGAGCTCTTCATTATTTATCTGATCAGCATTTCCAGTCTTGATATTCTGTTTCCAAGTATCATACATTGTAAATCCAGTGCCAAAACTTGACCCTGCGTTATCCCTGGTACTTTCCACTACTGGAATAACGTCCTGGCCAACTTGTCCATGGATCTGGGCGATTTGTCTCAATGCTGACTTCGATTCCTCTTGAGCATAACGGGGCACAACTTCCGCTGGATCGTGCGCTGCATATGCCTCGTATTTGTAATCATGTCCATAGGCCAAAGGTGGATACAGAGGAACGGCACCATTCGAGTTTCCAAGTTTGAAATCCGCCATTTCTCCGTGGACTATGTGGTCCTCGGATAAGCCCATTGGTATCCCATGGCCTCTTGATAGTCCAAAGTAATTAGAGTTCTGACCATCTCCAACTCGAGAAACCCCCCGATTCAAGGAACTTCCATAGTGGGCTAAGGTCTTTGCTGATGTCAGCGTGGTGGGATTTGCAGGATACGTGATTCCAGTTACTGAAGGTATGCTGAAAATGTCATCATACTTTGCGAACGGGTTTGAGCTGCTTCCGGAACGGTGTCCTGTAACACCTTCGCTCACGGGTCCAGGGTTGCTATTGAACTTTGTCAAAGATATTTTTCGACCGTAATCAAAGTCGCTTATCGGCGTGTAAGACGATAGCGAGTTGAGATAGGTGAATCGGTTATCTTTCGATTGGCCAAAGAGTCGCAGTACCAGGGCCAGAAACATGTACGACGAGGGCTGACACGACGACACAGTCGTGTGAGGCTCGCAAAGCGCCGCCAAATCTGGAGGCACCCACGACATGGCCGTTTATTTCTGAAAATTATTAACAAATTATTAACAAATATCTGAATCACGAGGTGAGGAATTAGCATCGAACTATGGAATCTAGAACAAATCGTTCAATGAACTTGAAAAGTTTAACCAATTTGTTATCTGTATTAGAGAATCACTTCCAAACCAGCTGGCAAACTGTACAACTTTGTCACTAACGCTCCGCCTTTTCTTTGTTCGGTATCATCGTGTTAACAGTTAATTAATGCCACGTTGAAATTTTGTTTTTTCTTTATATTGTGAGGAACAATTCTATCCTGGGAATAATTAATGACTGTTAGTGACGGCGGTATGAATCATTGACCACATTGTTTATCCATAACCGCGGGATCAGTTGTGGGAACTGATACTAATTTCAAGCTCTGAACCCATGTCGCGACCGAATCTTATTGATCGCTATTCAGGAGAAAGTATAACAAGTCAATAGAGACTATAAGCAATGAGTGTGATCAATTGAGTCAATAGATTTTGTTTTTATGAGATATCTATGAGAAAACGACAAATTCCCACGTTTTTTTTTTCTCTAAACTTACCAGTCAATGGGTTTTACGCGTCGATAATTCACTTCACTGGCAGCAAAACAAGATGCTAACTATCAAGGAAACTGGAAATGTTATCTTTTGGTTCATTTAATTTCTGACTATATAACTTCACTACGTCCTTGATCGTGTTTTTCTTATTACACTTCACTCATTAGGAACGTTCTGACTCCTGGGGAATTAGGGAAACACTTGACCATCCGCGAACCATTCAAAATTTATTAAACAATGATTTTGATGCGAAAAACCGTTCACCTGGAGGAATCAAGTTCGTCTCTAATTGTAGTCAAAAAATGAATAGAAAAATGCAAATATTTGCGTTTTCAGTGAAAATATGATCGGCTTATTCGCATCAAAGTTTAGAATGTTATTCCCGAAAGGATTGAATTCGCAGCGAAAAAAGGTTTGAAAACTAATTTTTAATGAGAAATCGTAACTGACTCTTCGTCACTTCATTTCCAGATTATACTTTCGACGAACCTCTAAAGTTCTGATTTTTCACGCGACTTTACAGCACCGTTTAAACGGACTGTTCCTCCGAGGAGTCGAGACAAGCGAATGTCTTGTCTCGGTTGAAGTTGGAGACAAAAACTCTTCGAGAGTTTCAGAAAGCCGTTCAAACTTCCCCGTCTTTGAGCCACGTTCCCAGAGCTGCAGAGATATCGCTGGCTGATCAGAATCGAATAGTGTCTCTCCGTTTACTCCTTAATGGTTGAAAAAGGACCGAGATATTCCCATGTTACGTCAAACGGCCCAAAAGAAAGAGACCCATGTCCATGATCGATTGATTTCTACTGGAGATTAGGTTCCTTCTAGCGAGGCGATCTCGAAATTCAGATGATCCGTGACCGCGAATTTCCGGGTGGGGTACCAATTTTCAAACTATTTCCAATCATTTATTAGACAATTCTTACCTATTACCGTTTTGCCCAAAACTAATCGAGAGCTGTGCTATACTGTAACGATACGGTTTTCAGAATACGAACAAACCATAAGCTAGAATTCTTTTGTTACGGGTCAAGAATGAGATTGATTTCATAATTTTGTAAAACCGTATTCGCCTGATATTTGATCACCACGAAATGGTTTTCAAACAGCGCTAGTTGTCTCGTGTAATTTACGCAAACTTTCACGGAATCGTGAGAACAATTTAACGTGAGCAATGCAGCCGATGTAAAGATGGCTTCAAAAATTTAATAACGCATGCAGAAATAGTACAAATAATTATTTTAAGGATGCGATTGAAACTCGTGCCGTTCGAACCAACTCCAAGTTTTGTTCGATTTTCATCCTGTCGTCGATTAACTGTTTAATTGAACTTCACACATTAACAATGTTGAATGAAACCGCGGCTAATCTGATGCAGAAATGAGTTGGCAATCGTATACATTCTGGATCATCGCTTCCGAACGGTGCAAATTAACGAACCGTGGATGTCAAACCCTGTTGTCTATCGAACGATCGGCCTGGATCGATAAATTCTTGAACGACCCGGTTCCATATCGACGGATATCCTATCCTTTCATACAACTATAGATATACGCATGCACCTGTGCAAATTTCCCTAATTCGCCTCCTCGAGGAATTACGAAATTCTATTCATATCGTTGATTCTTGACTCGAGAATTTTGCGGTCAATTATCAAACTGTCTATATCTGTCGCTTGGGAGGTGCAAGGATGTTTTTTGTTCGAACCAGATCAAGCAATGGAGAAATCTGTCAATCTGAATTGATACGGTGATCTCTTATGTATATTCTATAGCAAGTAAAAAACATGGAAAGTTACGTCTCAACTAGAACAGTGGAGTATTACCCCTGTAACATCGTTGACTTTCGATCTTACAATTAGAATTGAAAGCCTCGTCTTTCTGAATCAAATATTACAGTAACCATGTTTAGGATCATCTGGTCTTCGCAAAGAATAAGATCCCAACGTAGTAAGATATCATCTAACAATTTTCGGAACTGCTTCTCTCGATCGCCGAGTACTTACCAGTTTATTATCTAATTCTAATCGCCTCTGATACATTCGTTCAATTTTTTTTTTTTTTTCTTTGGTTGACTATGGTGAGAGGCCGCAATATCGCCGAAAATTGGTCGAATTTTCGCAATTTCGTAATGATCTTTTAGTCGGCGTATAGAAACTTTGTTGCGAATATACTACGGCCTGAATGATGTAAAATTTTGACGTATTTCGACAGACTGGTCTGTAAGAAGCGGACCACACATTCTGTACCGAAAATATCTCTTGCTAGCAATTCGTTGCTATTGGGTCACAAGGACGTCTGCGGTCTCCAAAAAACATTATTTGTTAACCGAAAAAAAATTTTACTCTGCCTTCTTGTAAATCGTGTGGAAATGTCAATTATCAATGAATTTCAGATCGAAGAACACACACTGTGCCACTAGTACGGCTAGGCATAGTTTATTCGGACTATTTTATGTTTTGTTCCTAAAGAAACAAATCGATAATTCCCAAGAACCTTCACCTGTACTAAAATGTTCTTACTTTTTCTGTTATAGGTAAGAAAAGAAGATAATTATCATGGGGAAATGCAGGGGCGTGAGTAAGCATAAGATTGATTAAATCATAATTATGTCTACAAGAATAGAAAATGCGTGTCATGTGTCTGTATTTTACGGTTCTACAATCTTTATTTCAGTTCATTGAATCTTCAAGTGTATATTCAAGTCCTGTATGAATATAGGATAAAATAATATGATCCACATTTACGGATACGTAATACGCATATAGTTAATCATAAGTACGAGAAGCTGAACATCAAAGCCCTACTGGGTATTCAAATAATGAAATTAACAAGGAGATGGACGAGCAGCTCATAAAAAATCGGTCCGCAGTCAACCTTATCCAACTTTGTGAGGATTTTTCACACCGGCTTTGAAGTAACTCTCAATCACAGCTCGTCCTTGGGTGTCCATTGCTTTTTTATCAAGTCAGAAGCCCTCTCTGCGATCATAATTGTCGGTGCATTTGTGTTGCCGCTAGTTATCTCGGGCATAACGGAAGCATCTACTACTCTGAGTTTATTCAATCCGTGAACTTTTAGTTTCGAATCAACAACCGAGCGAGGATCGTCCTTTGGACCCATCCTGGCTGTTCCTACAGGATGATGAATCGTACCGGAAATATGTCGAAGGCTGCATTCCCAATATTCTTTTGTGCCAGGTTCTTGATCCGCACATGCTGGTACCTTCGTGTCCTTGAAGGAGATTCCGTGTTTTTTGAACGTTTCCGTTTCCGTTAGGGACTTAAGGATATCCACGCTCTTCACGAGCACGTCAATGTCCGTCTGGTCGATGAAATAATTGGGAAAAATGATCACCGGATCATCAGGATTAGTGCTACGCAGTTTTATCTCTCCCTTGCTCTTTGGGTTCAGCAAAGTCGTGAGGATTCGTAATGTGTCGTGGCTTTTTGCATTCTCAACAATCTCTTGAGACACGACTTCGTTGAGGCCGAAGACCTTAGCGAAAAAGGCGGCTCTACTCAAGTCGCTTTTCGGAAGATACATCCCGAGAAATTGAACGTTTGGATAAAGCGATTTCGAGTCCAATACGTCAATGAAACCCATTATGTCAGCGCCAGCTGCAGACGCAAACTCTCCTTTTCCGTGCAGTAGGTATTCGTACATCGCGTCTAGAGGCTTCAATGGCTGGGGCTTATTCGTGTCGTTTTCATAAGCTAGTCCTGCTCCGAGCCAGGTTACGTGATCTTGAAGATTTTTACCGACAGGTAAATCAGCGAGGATGTTGATTCCCATTTCCTGAAGGTGTTTCTCTGGGCCGATACCCGATAACATCAAAAGTTGTGGTGTTGCGATACTCCCGGCGGAAATGATCACTTCTTTCTTTGCCTTGATGACAATCTTCTGGCCACTGCTCAGCAGGACCTCAACCCCTGTGGCCTCTTTATCCTGGATGAGGATTTTGTTAGCTCGTGCCTCCTTGATCACGTGCAAGTTTTTCCTGTTTTTAACCGGGCTGAGGTACGCCTTTGCAGTATTGACTCGTCTAGCAGTGTCCAAGGTGCCGTGGGCCTTTCCAAAGCCGATTAATCCCTCACCGTTGAAAGCTTCCAGAGCAGGAATCCCCAGTTCCTGAACCGCCTCAAGAACTATATCCTGTATTGCACTTTCGGAGAAGTTATAGCTACGAATTGTCAGGGGTCCGTCTCCGCCATAGTGTTTAGTTCCAAGCTTTGCTATCAGTTCAGGTGGCATTGCTTGAGACTTTTTGAAGTACGGTAGAACCTCTTCATACGACCATCCCTCGTTACCAGCCAAAGCCCATGAGTCAAAGTCACGTTTGTTACCGTAGAGGTAAAGCATAGCGCTGATCACTGAACTTCCACCCAAAGCTCGTCCACCGTACCAAGTGCATCGACCGTTCATCATACTCAGACATGCCCCGTCCTGATGCTCGACTTCGTGTAATTTGTAATCATCTGTACTGCCGTGGAGGTCCATAACTAGTGCTGGAATCTCGCTGCCAGGAGATGGATCCTTTCCAGCCTCTACAAGCAGCACGTTCCATTCTGAAACCTCGGAGAGTCGATTAGCCAGTACAGACCCGGCACTTCCTCCACCAACGATAATAAAGTCGTAGACAGGGTTTTCCGTTGCTTGAAGATGGTCAGTTTGATCCGGAGGATAGAGGTGCTCATCGTTTAACGAACACCGAGCAGCTATCAGGGTCTGAATTAGGTGAGTGAACAGAAATCCCAGTGTACCTTCAGTCGTTCCACTGCATCCTTGTGCCAGACATGACTCCATCTTGGTGTTTCTAAAAAACCAAATAGAATACAAAAATGATTAGTATCAGATTTATGAGTTGAATCTTAGTTTATCGGAATTTCATTTCTCAAGTAATCGCATGGAATAGTTGACATTCAGGCTATTCCCAAAGATCAGGAGCTATAGAGTATACTTTCTGAATAGATTATGATGATTCTTGTTCTTTCGTAGCAAATGATTGATTATTTTGTCAGTGACGAAGATCCTTTTCAATAAAAAATTTCACACTTGCCGTCACCCATTCGTTTCGAATTATTGAAAATGAGAATAACATTTGAAATCGTTATCCGATAACAACAGCAAATGGTATTATATTTCATCCAGTAATAGAAACATGCTATCCTTGGTACACCTTTCACTGCATGTCACTCAATACCCTGGTGCATAAAAAAAACCTTCTTTTTTCAACCGTTCTACCATCACACTTTTGTTCTCGGGCACTCAATTTTCGATTTTTTTTCACTTGGACTTTGAACCAATCATAAAACCACGGTGTGATTGCCCGTATTTACGACTCAGCAATGACTTGATTGATTGCCCGTAGCTGGATTGACGATGATGAGTATTCTTTTGAACCAAGGGTAGTATATCCGCTGATAGGTATAATTGCTTCATAGGAAGTATGCTTATTGGACATTAAATTCCACTCCAATATATTATGACTATAAACTTTGACATAAAAAAAGAATTTAGATCGAGATTTCTTTATTAGTTATTCGGTCCTTATTGTTTGTAGCGAAACGGAAAAGACATTTAATCAAGTTTATGATTGTAAGGAAGTATAAACTTACCAGCCAAGACGATAGAAAAGCACTGCGACGTACTGCCAAGCCGGTTATATGCGATCACCGAAGAATATATTTGTGTCCCCACTTCTTCATCTATGAATCTTGTATATTCGATACAACCCGCAGAATCTTTTTCGATATTAGCCACAAGTGCGTCATCGATTTGTTGGCCTATTCTATTTTATTATTCACCTCTCACAACCTGACTATTTTGGAAGAAGTATGAATAAGCTGATAAGACTTAATGCATTTGAACCAATCGCGAATAAATGTATCAAAAACTTCTTTATCCTTTATTGAAATCAGTGTGACTTACATTTTTAGGGTATAACAGATCGCGATTTCTCATCTTATCTAACTAATATTGCTATCTAGTTGGGCATATATCGTTATACTCATGTCAAACGCACGACTCACAATTCTACCACTTGATTTCACCAATTGGAATAAACCCGCAGCTTAAAAAATCATGTGCGAATGTATTGTAGTCGCAAAGTTTTGGAAAATTGAGGTCGCACAATGTCGTTTCTCTCCATGTTCTTTGTATTAAACTTGACACAGAATTTTTTCTAAATGATACACGTTTCTCAATATCAATTCGTCGGTTATACCGAGTGTGAAACGACGCAGTAGCCGACGATTAGTCTCACTGCAATAACCAGTCGTCACGAATTAGATCCGAGGCCTTTTCTGCAACCATGATAATTGCTGCAACTGGATTCGAGTTGGGTACAATTGGAAATATCGATGCGTCAGCTACCCGAATATTGGTCACCCCGTGAACTCGTAGTTCCGGATCAACGACCGCTTCACTATCACTCACTGGTCCCATTTTGCATGATCCTGACTGATGATTTTCTGGTCCTGTTTGCACGCGAATTAGGCAACCCCAGTAGGCGTCGGAGCCAAAATGGTGCTGAGCGCACCAGGGATGAGGAGTTCTGTCTAATTGAAGATCCCATTTTTTCATCGAACGCGTCTTCGTCAATTCAACGACCTTTTGGATCCCCTCGATCAAGATCTTCGCGTCCGTTTCATCCTCGAAATAGTTTGGATAAAGTAGCGGTGGGTCAAGCGGATCCGTTGAACGTAATTTCATGTAACCCTTGGTGCGCGTGTAGACGACTGTTGGTCTGGCAACGATTTCTCTTCGTGCGGGACAAGTACCGATGGTTCCACCCGGGCATTCGATCGGAAGACCAGTCTTTGTGCATTTCGAACTGAAACCGTCGAAAAATACTTGCAGGTCCGGCATTCCTGCGGTTGAATAGCTACTTTCAAAAAATGCGGTGATTTGAGTGAGTCCGGTACTAGCCAGGGGTCCAGTTCTCGTTGCCAAAAATTCGTTAACGGCGTCCAGAGTCAGAGATTCGTAGTGGGTGTCGTTTATGGTCATCTTGATTCCCACGGAAACGTGATTGTGGAGATTTTTCCCGACTGCTAAGTCCTGGATCGTTCTTATACCAAGCTTAGTGAGATGCTTTTTCGGCCCGATTCCAGATGCCATTAAAATTTGTGGTGATCCTATCGCCCCCGCGGTCAGTATCACCTCTTTGTTCGTCTTCACAGTTCTCCTTTCCCCGTTTTTATCGATGTACTCGATCCCGTAGGCCATGTTCGCCCATTTGTTTATCAAAATCTTAGTCACGTGGGCGTTGGTCAAGACGCGCAAATTGTGTCTGCGTGATACCGGCCTCAGGTAATACCTGGACGTTGTCCCACGAAGACCTTTTTCAGTCATCATCGGTGCTACCATGAAACCAGTCTGATTGAATCCATGAAGCCAGGTGGTCCTGTACCCTAATTCTTCAGCAGCGTCCAACAAGTCGTCAGAAAAATCAGGCTTGTGTGGAAAATGATCGATGTTCAAGGGCCCGCCGTTTTGTGTTCTTGGAAAAGGCTGGCTACTGACCATTAAAGGTTTGACGGGATGTTCTGCCCTTTCGAAGTAATGCTCGATGTCGTTGTACGCCCATCCGATGTTACCAGCCCGGGACCATTTGTTGTAGATCTCCGGGTGTCCTCTGACGTACATCATTCCGTACAGACCTCCGGTGCCCGAAACCATTTTACCCCTTGGCCAAATGCACACGCCGCCGCTTTCTGCAAAAATAGAACACCTCTTAGTTTTTTGATTCGATTTTATTTTGGGTTCCTCATCTCATCAGTTTCGGACTATTTATACATCTATAGATTTGTTAATTTCACATCAATGATTTTGTATTTGCTATGTTTCGTACAGTGCTTCGTAGAGTGTTATTGATATCTGATATTGTACGAGTTCACACTCGAACTGGTTCTATGTTTGTCTATGCTCACCTAAACACGCAGTAGGATGCGGTTGGGTTGGTTCGGTTAAAAATTGCCAATCCAATGAGGAATTGATCGCATTGAAAGCGATCCCAGGGAAAGCCGTCATCGTCGGCTCCTCGGGGCCAGCTTCAACGAGAAGAACCTTCCACCAGGGATGGTCACTTAATCTCCTCGCCAAAACGGGGCCAGCTACTCCAGCGCCCACGATTATGAAATCGAACCTAAATCAAGTCGGAAATATGTTTGAGAATTTCACGTGAACTCGACGTTTGGTTATTCTCCCTTAAAACTAGCTAGGATACTCTGATGAGGATCGATCAATCTTCATCACTCACTAAGTGAGTGCATATTTTTGATCTAGTTCAATTTCTAATATCTCCAAGAATATCTCTTACGTGTCACCTTCGATCAAGTAATCTATTACCAAGACCTTGATATTGAATGACGTTATATATGCATGATGTTATCGTATCATTAGATACTCTGGTGTTGAGTGCAAGAAAATTAATCTGCACACATGTTCATACATATATGCATGTATACTATCTTCATTTACCATTCGCCAGTGGGTAGCTCGCTTCTGCCAGCACGTCGGCAAGGATCAGCTATGTCACATCTAGCCATCATCAGGCTCTGAATCAACGTCATAAAAGCAGCCAAACTGCCACATGTCGAGTGTAGGAAGGCCGTGTCCTCAAACTTGCATTGACAGCATCCAGTCGTCGGATCAGTGAATAATCCAGGTTCTCCCCCTGTGCCCATCGTCTGTAAACGTTATACTATGTAAATTTTGAATTTAGGCGACGTCGAGTCAACGCCAATTACCATACTTCAATATTTAATTTGAATGTACACTTTAGAAGTTCGAATAGTTTCTACTTCGATGCGCTGGCTCTCGAAGAGTGCAAAGATTATCTATGAAGGTAGCTGAGAATAACTAATGATTTACCCTACTTCCACAACTAGAAAAACTCGAAATGTATAAAATCAGTAGGGATCTTTTGAGAATGGATTTGCATGACAGCCTTTTCTTAGATGTTTTATTGAAGAATTCGGAACTAGGAAGCCTCTGTTTGGACAAAAATTGTGGATCATTCGTGATAGGGCAACGTTCTCCATTTATGAACTTGAAACGAACGCTTATCTGTCAGAGAAGTGCCTCGTGAAAAGTTGTAACTGAGAAATTGCGATCTTTAGACGGCTGGTAAAAAAAAAACCTACTCCGGTTGACAGTCTGCATTGAGAATGAGTCACAACTGCCACCTCTGTGAACTGCAACTCAGTGTCAGACGACGGTTGCTGGAGAATAAACCAATCTTTGATGGACGTAGAACTCGAATTCGGTCAGTGAAATTCAGTCAGCAAACAATGAAACTGTACGCATGAGAATCAAATTGATGGATCCTAATGTCCAGAAAATTAAGAATGGTACTGGTCACTTGTGGGGACCACCAATGATTCAGTTTCAACATGATTCAGAGGTCACCGTGAAGTCATTGTCCTCGTCAGACCGGTAGGAGGCTGGCGTATGATCTTTCGGGAGAGATGCCCCTCGATTCGTCATTTCGGTAGCCGGTTTCTTCGTTCCTACTTCTTACCTTTCCTTTGTTTGAACATTCGTCGTTTTTCAATGACAGAGAACCGCCACTCGTGTGTTTTGAGCACTGTATACAAAAGCTAAGTTTCGCTGTAACTTTCTCCCGCAACGCTCAAGGTTCCGTGACGCGTAATTAATTTTATCGCGAGACCTACCACAATCGAGGGCTTCAAGTCAATCCCAGGAATCTCACAAGAAACATGGGTTAGGGTTCTCGGGTTGTTAATTATAATCGTCCATGAAATGGACTCTGACCACCGCAACAAATATTTTATGAGTCTCAACAAGAAAAACATTTCATTTTACTGTTAAGCATGTCCGACCGTGGGGTCTAATTACAGGACCGTTGTTATTAACCGCTCATCACATGCCAAGATAAGCTGGTTATTCTTGCGAGGCAATATCAACGGACGCACTAATCAGTAAACGAATGAGAAACTGATGAATTGGTATTTTTGCGCTAAACCATTAGTACTATCGTCACCGTTTCTATCTGACTTGACATTTTTTGGTAGGACCTTTGTATCTAAAAATGGTTCGATGATCAGTGATAACAGTCAACGCTCATGGGCATAAGATAATCAGGAGATTTATAGATCAACTATCATGTACGTACTCATTAGCCCGACATAAAAAAAACAACTATTCCCGTCATGTTTAAATGCAATAATTTTTTATTTTTCACATACCTCGACACGATTTATAGAATATCTGTTTATCGGATTTGAAAATAACGGAAACCGTTGCTGCGTACAAAAACTATTTTGGAACTAACGATGTCGAATTACCATTCATGCTCACAGGCATCTTTCTTGATTAGGCTTAACAAATGGTATAATTAACACTCACAATGGAAGACTAACCAAGAATCTCTAGATGGTCATCAGGCGCCATGAGCTTCATCACTTGTAAATCATTATCACTGATAACTATATTACTCATGAGCACTATTGAAAAACTTATCACTATACTGATGAATTCCTATATCAGAGTTAATCAGGTACCACTGAAATCTTCAGTCGGAACAGATCTGTCTTTGAGAATGTCTCCAAGAACAATTGTGCAACGTCACAACCTGGTGATCTTCTGTGTGATCATCATGATTTTCTTGTTTCTCAATTCTTGAATAGTAACGTGGACAATTATAACAACAATTACACGCTCAATTGATGAATGAATCAAGACTTTATATTGAAGAAAAAAATCATCTTACTCACCAAAGAGTACAGAGACATTTCTTGGCTTGTCAAAAAGTACAATTGTAGCAAACGTGGGAGAAGATCTTATCTGTGCTGCCGAATCGATCCGGAGTCTAATGAAATACCAAACAAACTTGCCTTGGCTAAGCATCAGCAAGTCATGAAATGAGTACGAATGTAGCTGTACAGATCAGGCAATGGATGATCAGGCAATGAGTGGAAGGCAGCATCATCGCGTCAAACTTGTAACGCTGTGCTGAACATGAACCGGGAAGTTTGAATAACGCGGCATCGTATGCCAATATTTTTCTCGCGCCCACTTTTACAATCATTCAGTGTCTTTTCATCATGAGACATGATAATAATTCAAGGGTGCTAATTGACTAATCATTTTATGAAGTAAAATTTTGTAGGTCACAACGGTTTTTGTAATCTTTTAATAATTTCATATCCGCGCGGGGAAAAACCGTGTGTCAAAAGATTTTGGAGTTTTTGCATATGTTCCTGCATTGCAACACGGAAACCAGTGAAGGACACGATCGATTCGAAGAACAATGGAGATAGTCTTGGAATTAAACCTTCGATTATCCGGTGTGCTAATCAATAGCTGAAGCGATTCAAGAGCCCGGGTCACACTTTGGTGATTTGATTTTTTTCTCCGTGTACAAGATGAACCGCGAAACCGCAGACTAGAATTTCAAGTTTATTTGTCAGATATGTGTGTCATAGTTCTTTCATTACTGTTCTTACACGTCAAGAACAGAAGATGCGCAGATATTACTTTTTTTTTTGCTTCATAATACGTGACATTTGAAATTCACTACTTCAGTAGCTTCGAAGAAGAGATGAAATTTGATCACTTTCGTTCTCACAATATCCTTGTCAATCCTAATAGAAATACGAATAATTTCCGGCAGTAGGAAGCGAGGAATCACCGCTGCTTCCTATGACCGAACAATTTGTAGAAGTCGTTTACTAATTTTTGTACTTTCACTGCGGAAGTATTACACGTACGTAATACATACGCTCGTGTATATTTCATTTCCACGTAGATGTATACTGTATGTATGTACATACGTATGCATAATTAATCTATCCGAATTAATGACTGGCATCAAACGACCAAACGGCATCAAGATTCGCGGGTTTAAATATTAAATGGAGTTTGTATAATCAATTACACACATTCAATTAGTTACCGGATACTCACCCCATAGCGGCGTAGTGCCGTTGCGTATCCAAAGCCAAGTAATATCCATAAAAGAAAATTAATCAGCGTAACTTCAGACCTCATGCTTCTGACTTCTTGAACGGAGTGAACGCTTCCGCAGTCCAATAATGAATACCAACACAGTCTCGTTCTCTACGCTGTCCTTTCTTCAACTGCAGTCGACCTTTGATCGTAGCTTCCAACTTTGTTGACTACCTTTCCAATCGGGGGTTGTTAGTTTGTTTCACCATTAAATTGCACTTTCCTGAAATCGCTGAGCTACCTGGACTCGTGGTCATTCCGAAAACATTACTACTGATGATATTGGTTCAGCATACGGTGTACGTCTGCAGCTCTTCGCATAAACATGTCCAACGTTCTGAAGCACGTGCGTGCGTGTACACCATCACATTTGCTCACGTGTACAGTGGCTCTCAAAAATTTGCAAAGTCTATACCAATTGATGAAACAGACCGATCGACCAGGTACAAGAGATTACCCACTGAAGTTCTGAAGAACTTAACAACAATGAATGACCATCTATGGCTTGCTCCTACTATTTGCGATTGACTGTTTCGTCAAGAGAGCACTATGTGACTTGATTTTTCAAGGTGAAATCGTAAAGTCTATCAATTTACTGATCCGTGAATTGTTTCCGATAGGAAAAAGTCGCAATATCTGTTTGGCAGCGGTTCACTAATCACTGTGGGCACTAGTCACACGTTGGTTACTTCCAACTGGCCGCGTGGCGACAGAAACTAAACGAAAATATGGAGACTGTTAGGGACTCAGGCTTCTGGGGCTAGCTTCGGCATGAAGTCATCCTACCGATGTGACGGCTTCAGCTCTTCGCCAGCGCAGCTGTTGGAGTTTTATTACTTTTTTGGTCTCTCTCCTCAGGTCAGCAGTCGGGGTTTTAGACGCCAGGGCTGCTACGCTTTGTACTATAGTCCAGTGCCTACTGATTTTACATTTTCTTCGTGTTGTAAGAGGTGATTTTATAATTAACAGAAACTTTCTGGCGTCTAATTAATTTCACCCAGTTCTAGGTACCCATCAGCCGCTCGAATTGCCAAATCTTAATTGCAGTAATGTTATGTGTTTCGGGTCTCTTACTGAATTATTATTAGGTAGGTGAGCATCGTTGAATCCAAAATAGTGAGTTCAATGCGTTATATAACTATAGTAACTAATTAATACTATTTGAGATTCCTTGAGTTCGTTTTCTTGTTGTATAGAGTAGATACTCTTATTATATTTAAAATATATTTCATTGATAGAACCTGATCACTATGAAAATCAGGTTTTTCTTGTTGTAAAACTAGACTACAATTGATTTACCAATAATGGTCATGAGTCAAACTTAGTCAAGGTTACGAGACTGATTGGTAATTTATAGCTGCCTTCAACGAAGATCGCGTGGTGGTATAATCACCTTCTGTTATGTTAGTGCGAAAATTTTGTACAGAACGCCTGGAAAGTGAGAGTACAATTTCGTAGTTGAACCAAATTCCATAGAACTATGTCTAGAGTTCGAGGTTTAATTATAGAAGGCGAGTTAACTAGATCATGTCAGTATAATTTTTCATGCGATCGTTACTTATTTGATGTAGCTACAGCCGTCACGGTGTCAGGGAAATCGTCATTGTTCATAACTTCGATATTGTTTAGATTTTTCACCGGTGGCGCATAAGTAGTTAAATGTTTATCCGAGCCAATGGACATGAAAAACGACCAACCTCAGAATAGTGAGCGATACTCACTTTCCCATGTTCAAGTTTTTTGTACCTACGCAAGTATGTACGGAGATTTGCGAACTCTGGACTCATGTGCAGTTCATGGACGACTACTTAGGTATACATATTTAGTTAGAAAGCGATGTTTCAGCTGTGCTCGAAACGTTTTTCGGTGTTTTACTAATTTCGAAAACAACACATTCTCATTGTCGATTTCGTGATTCGGAAATTAGGAAAATTACCTAGTGAGGCACAAAATAGAGTAAATTAAACTTAATAATCAATCTTCATCGTGTGCATTCGGATTTCTAATTAGTTTCTCGCTATTCGTAGGTTTTTTGCAAAGCACTGAACCGCATGTATGCGTAAACAAGACTTTGGATTGAATAAAGCTCATTATACCGGGCAAACATTGGAATCGACTTCGACTACAGTGTGACAGCGCGATAGATTATTTGAAACTGATTGTAAGCAAAGCCTTCCACTTCTCTCTCATAGATGAACCAGACAATTATCATCACGTGAATGATGATAATCCATTCTATCTATAATGTAATTTCGTGTGATTCCAAGTTTCTTCTTTGGCCATTATTTCAGAAATCTATTCAATCCACGCCGATTATTTAAAAATACCAAATTTTGCAACACGATTTTTTCCAGTAGTCAAACCACCTCCAGTGCCGCCGACCATAGTTACCGGATCCTAAAAATACATAGTAGTTACGGGGGGTGAAGATAATTTTACAGAGAGAGGTATAAGATGATAATTACTGTACTGCAGTTAATTCGTATACAATATACATCAAACTCTACAATCTAATATACAAAAAAGGCCGAGCTCAAGTTTTCAAGTACGTCCACAGATAAGAATAATAATGATAGTAAAATTATTATAATGTGTAGATCGATAAAGGTTTCTTGCCTAATGATTGTAAGTCTGAGCTTTCTGACGTGTTCTCTCCGACGTTGAAGAGAAAACGCCTGTTACTCTCAAGGCAGGCAACCCGCCACCCGTCGATGTTTGACGAGTTGCTCTTCATCACTCATTCAATCGAAACATAGAATTGAGAAAAGCTGTGATAAATCTAATGATCTGCGGCTCGTGGACGATATTGCGCCTGAAGTGGAAATAATTTAGAGTAACGCATGTGAGAGCCGTCCATTCCATTATCCTCGCTATCCTGTTAGAAAGAATTTCGAGCATGTCAGAATAATAACAGTGAGGAGACTGGGAGTGGAAATTGCAGTTCCGGAGTCCTCCGAAGAGGCTTCAGCTTCCTCTGCAGTAGCGTCCAAGGCAGCCCAAAACGCCATTCGCTCTGCGAAGAAGGAATATTGGAGCTCAGTCGCCGGATCAGATTCATTCCCTATTCTAATGTAATAGTCGTCCGTTGAATATGGTTCCCATCTTGCACCGTTAAGAGCCGTGGCGGTGGGTGTCCTGTAATGGTAATCACTCGTTAGAGATCTTGAACTGGAACCATCATACCAGTGAATTAATCTTGCAGTATTCAATAACTCAGTTGGCTCACCCATTAATCGCAAAAGATGTCCACAACTGTACCATCGTGTCCACAATTTCGTAGTCGGTTTCACTCATGGTTAGGTTGAGATATGAGAAGAGTGACTCGCTTGGAAATAGATACAATAGATCGTCAGCATGTGAGACCCCGTAGTTCTCCATAGAGTCACTGTACAAATCAGTTTGGCTGAAAGTGCCCCGGTAATTGAAGGTGTAAAAATAGTGCGGATTCGTTCCCAGGGCATATTCTTGTTCCACTGCATTATGAGCTGGGTAGTTGAAAAGTGTGTCACCAGCAAGGGCATCAAGGTGTGAGAGTAGCTGCAAAAAAAGTATGTAGTTCACTGAATGTGATGCTGTTCGAAATGTGATCAGTAACGTTGATTTCATTGCTACTCACTACACTCGTGTTTGATGTCAGATCGTTGTTGAAGTAATATGCCTTTGTGGCGTTGACCCAAGCTGCCCCTGAGTCCGGTTGGTAATTCCAAGAGCACGCGATGGGCAAGAGGGTGTCAATGTTTTCCAGGAATTCAGAGAACAATTCCTCGTCTCTATAGAATTCTGAAAACAAACAGGAAAGAAAGAAGCTCGAGTAGATGGTTTATGAACAAATTGGTGAACCTTGTAGTACGTCAACACTTCGTGAAAATTACCAAAGTTCAAAGTCGCTAAATGATTTTGTCGGGAATTTCGCTTATCTTAGTTTTAATTTCAGTCTGAGTTTGGATATTTCACAACGAGAGTGTAGCTAGCTCACTTCCATTCTTCAGTTACAGTATACTTGTAGTTTATTTTTCGGTGGGGTATGCGGTTCTGGAATACTTGGAAATATTCACAGAATATTGAAGATCATGTTGGTCATTCAATGATTTTACTCACGCGCAGTGACTAGAAGTCCTTCGTCTCGAACAACACCGGAAATCGAAGGAAGGTCATGAATTTTCCCAGCAGCAAACAGATTCGTCGGGGTATCTGTGAGGATAGAACCGTCCATATCTGGCTCATCGGTCGGACCCCACATAAATTCCAGAAGGGTTTGCGTCACAAGAAGTAATGACTCCATATTTGTGATAGTCGAGGCCTCGATTGTTCTTAAGCAGCTGATCAGGGAATCTGACGTGTCATTAGAACAGCCGACTAATTCCCCAAGTTCGAAAGCACGACTCGCACAGACAGTCTTGGGTCGATGAGCCCATGTCGCGAGGGCTGATCCGCTCTGCGCAATATATCTGTGATAGAGTCCTGTGGATCCAAAGAAGTGATCAATTGTTGATGTGGTATATCTATTTACAGTAAGATACCATAAATAAGCCATTTACGTCACCAATGAATGGCACAATTAAGCTGCTGAGGCTATCGAATTGGCAACAAGGTATAAAACCCTCCAAACTAATTCCGAGGTTCATCAGCAACCATGACCTGCTGTAGCATCATGCACAGATCCACTTCGCGTGACTTGTAAACAATCTTTTACTCACCAATCGTCGCATCTGACAGCGTCAGAAGGTGAACGGAAACGGCACCGGCACTTTCCCCGAAGAGTGTCACTTGATCAGGATCACCGCCGAAGTACTGGATATTATCCTGGACCCATTGCAGGGCCAAGACTTGGTCCTTCAGGCCCCAGTTTCCGGGTGCGACCTCGTCGCCGGTGCTCAAGAACCCTAATATACCCAGGCGATAGTTCATGGCCACGAATACCACATCTTCATCCAGCAAATACTCTGGGCCCACAGTAGTGGAAGTTTGACCTCCATATTTAAACGCTCCGCCGTGAATGTACACCATCACCGGAAGCAGTGGTGAACTCGTGATCTGAGGAAGCTTCGTTTTTTAGACAAGCAATCACAGCAATCGATGTATGTAATAGATATGAAGCAACAATAATGAAGAACCTGCGGTGTGTACACGTTCAAGTACAGGCAGTCCTCTTCTCCGAAAAATATGCCCCCTAGAGCTTGGGGGCAAATGTTTTGATCAACAGTAGCGTTCAGGGTCCCATTCCATCCATCCGCTGCTACGGGATTGGCGAATCTATATTCACAAAAATCAAGAACTCGTAATTCATAGAAGCATGATCGACTGGTTAAGATGAGAAGTTCGAACAAGAATCAAAAATGTCAAGCACATACAACCTCAATTGATAGTTGCAAAATTTCATCAAGATCCTTCGAAGTTATTTAATTTGCACGTTTTCCGCACCTGAGATCTCCAACCGGCGGTTGTCCGTAAGGAATCCCGAGGAAGGCAGAGATATTCCGATTGTGATGTGTCGTTAGAGTTGTGCCCATAAGGGTCCCTTGGGAAATGGTCACTTCTGGTTGTGCAGTATCTTCTGACTGGGCGTGGCTTGTGAGAAAATTCGCGCTCAGCAATGTTGAGAAGAAATATATTAGCAAGCTGTACGACGGCATTGTCGATACGTGTTGTTATGTGATCAGAGATAAATTACTTGTCAGAAAATTCATTAATGTAGGTAGCTACTGAGCGTTCAATTACAAGACTCGTTCCGCATATGAATATCGCCATCTCGTAAACCTTTTATAGCTGCTCGATAATATGTTATCTCGTTATCAATTGCTAAATCGAATGTATTACCCTCAACCAACCAGCCAACCAATTTATACTTACGAATCGTATGAATCGTAATCAACTTATGTCGTTCTCAGTTGTTATCTATAGGAATGAATGATTACACAACAACTTTGATGATGTGAAATTTTTACATTCCGTCTTGCGTATGAAAGCACAATCCATGTTTTCACCGTGATGCTATCTTGCCATCTCTTCAGATCGTTTTTCTACCTTCATGCAACTAGACCTAACAATACAATACCAGAGTAGATTAGAAATTGTAACTTTATGAAATGGGCGAAATTGATTGCGATATGGCATCTTTGACCTTACAATCTTGTAGCTTTGTCATATCATCCCTAGTTGCTCATTGCCAGTATGTATTCTTCAGATGGGCACGAATAATGAGAAACCAAAAGAGCTCGCCAATGTTGGAAGGAGACATGACAGCAGGTTGTTTGACACAATTGCAGAAGCGTATCACTCTGTGACCCGGGAGAATTTTTACGCTCGAGAAAATAAATCTATAAATCTCTCTTCTAGGGCACTATTATTTCGAATCCATGTCAAAATAAAATGTATTATTGTTTATCGGATAGCAGCCCGATATTACGAACATAATATTAACTTATGGTATCTCATATTATTATCTACGGAACTGATGGACCGAACGATACGTATAATGACAAGTTTATCCTTCGCAGAACTAGATAGTCAAATCTCGTACATATCACAGACTGACACTATCTCTCTCGACTGAAGGTGCTATACCTAGTAGAGCTTACTTCCCACTTAACCTAGCTAACATAAGGAACATGAGTTTCAATGGAATCCAACCAGTTTTTTTATTAAGTGTGATACTTAGCCACTTGTTGCCATAAACCTGAATTTATTCGTAAAGGGTTCATTCGGATCGGTTGGGTAGTCATCGAGCAGACACGAATCACGTTTTCGAGGTGACAATAGTTCGCCCTGAACAAAATGTCCGACTTGCAAGTTGGTTTCAGAAAATTGGAGACGATTGATAGTTCATTTCCGAATTTTTCTTTTTTCACCGACCAGATGCGCCTCCGTGTAATCTTCTCGAATTATCGTTTCTCATCGCTAGTTGAGCTAGTATGTTAGCCTTGAAAATCTATTGGGGATCATTTTTTCGAAAGAGAAAATAAAGTACACATCAAGTATGGTTCACAATATGTACTTACTATCATTAGTATTAGTTTATTTTGCACTTTACTTATTCCAGGTTCCTGACTGTACACTTCTTGTCATGATACATAAATATTATGTTACGCGCATATTTTCACGCTTTCAACGAAAGCCTTTTATCTTCTAACGATCAGTTGATTCGTCCGCCGGAATTTGACGTCCAAGCCTCCTGCACACGACAGACATACAGGGGCAAACTAATGTATAGCAAAACCGGGTGTTCCACGTCTGTTACTCTGATGGCGATTAGGTCTGCATGAACTCGGTGGAAAGATGGAACATTTCTCGTATTTTTTATAGGTTCTTCTTTTTTGGTCCTCCATCTGCAGTGCTCGTAAAAACCCATAGTGAATATTCGTACCGACCAAATGCTCTGCCATGTGCGGTAAGCCTGAATCCACTTATCCCGATAAATCGACGGCTCCTGCTCACAGGACGAATTTCGCGCAAGCTAGTAGCAGCACGAAGAGGAAATTCGAAGTCAAAGTCACGGTCCCAGAATCCTCCGTGGCTTCCGTCTCCGCAGTGGCATATAGGCTGTCCCAAAACTGCATTCGTTCTTCAAAAAAGGAATATTGCATCTCCAACGACTTGTCAGAGTTGTTTCCTATTCTAAGGAAATTATCGCTTGTTGAATACGGATCCCATGTTGTTTCATCCAGACCTGAGGCAGTAGGGGTTCTGTAATGACAATAGTTTACTGCAGACATTCAGCTTTCGATACTCCAGGACGTTTGATATGATTTTCGATATTCGAACTAGCTCACCCATTAATCGCAAAAGATGTCCACAACCGTATCATCGTGTCTACTATTTCGTAATCCGTTTCAGTCATGGTTTCGTTCAAACGCGAGAATGCTGATTCGCTCGGAAATAGATATAAGAGGTCATCACCATGTGCTACTCCTACATCTGCTGCAGAACCGCTGAAAGTGTAACTAGAGCTGAAGGTGCCGCGATAGTTAAAAGTGTAGAAATACTGCGGATTCTGTGCGAGAGCAAGCTGCTGTTGAAGTCCTTTACGGGTTGGATAGTAGAAGTGGGAGTCGCCGATCAGCATCGTTAAGTTTGCGAGTAGCTGCCAGAAGAGTAGAGAAGTTATTGTATAATTTATCAACGTGCAATTGCTGAAATCTATCAATTTTTATAATTACTCACTACGCTCGTGTTAGAGGTGAAGTCATTGTTGAAGTAATATGACTTTGTGGCGTTAACGAAAGAGGCTCCCGCGTCCGATTCGTACATCCAACACATCATGATTGGTAAGAGAGTGTCGATTTTATCCAGAAAGTCGTACAGTATATCCTCATCGGCATAGTACCCTGTATGTGGGTACGAAAACAATGAAAAATATTTGCAAAAATCCACGCAGTGTGAACACGTTTCATTTTAACATTTACCTGCAGTGTGTACAAGTCCCTCGTCTCGAACAACTCCGGCAATCCATGGGAGATCGCGAACTTTTCCAGCAGCGAACAAATTCTTGGGGCTATCGGTGAGGAGGGCACCTTCGATATCCGGCTCATCGGTTGGGCCCCACAAAATGTCCGGAAGAGAATCCCAAACCACGAAATCCGCCTCAGTAGCCATAACGTTGTAGACGTCAAGTGCCCGTAGACAGCTGATCAAAGATTCCGATGTGTCGTTATAACAGCCGGCGTACCCGCCAAGTTCGAATGCTTGTTTCGCAAAGGCAGCCCTAGGTCGGTGGGCCCATTTTGAGAGTGCTGATCCGCTCTGCGTTATATATCTATGAAAGAGTCCTGTTGATGGGAATGTTTAATTCATTTTTATTTCCACTGGTTGCGACATCCATGGTGTACCGGTTTTTATTAAATTACTCCATACTATGTTGGATTATCAGAAAACCACTGGGTCGGCCACTGTTTAGCCGGCCAAAATTCGACAACCCAATGTATTTCTGAAAGAACTACTTTCCAAGGTTGGTACCAGTCTCAAGATCCACTTCACATCATTTGACGATAAGCCTATTCTGTAGCTTACACATTACAACCTCATCACGAGTTGAGATTGGCTTGATCAACTCAAACTTACCTTCGGTCGAATCTGATAACGTTAGAAGGTGAACAGCACCGGCGCCGGCACTTTCTCCGAAGAGTGTCACTTGATCAGGATCACCGCCAAAGTACCGGATATTATCCCGAACCCATTCCAGAGCCACAACTTGGTCCTTCAGACCCCAGTTGCCGGAAGCGACCTCGTCACCGGTGCTCAAAAACCCAATTATACCCACGCGATAATTAGCAGCCACGTAGAGTACATCTTCATCCAGCAGATACCCTGGGCCAACCCAATTGGCGGTGGCACTACCCCCCGCAAACGCTCCGCCATGAATGAACACCATTACGGGTAGTAGTGATGAATTTGTATTCTGCGGAAGCTGCATTGAAATAATGAAAGATTGTATCAAGTGATGTGTTTACGTAGGTACGTGTACTTTAGGACTACTGTTTGAGTTTACACGGCGGATCATGTAGACCAGTAACTCTCTCCCGATTAACACACACGCCCGTACATAATTTTACGTGAACACGATTGAAGAGACTTTTAAAATAGTTTCGAGTAGTCGAGTAACCCTAAAAGCACGATATCAGCGTTTGATAAATTCATCTATGAGAAAAGCACCTGCGGTGTATACACGTTCAGGTACAAGCAATCTTCCGACCCCATCATTGTAGTCCCTGACATCTGGGGGCACATGCTTCCTTCAACACTAGCGTCCAGCGTTCCGTTCCAGCTGCCAGCCGCCACAGGGTTTGCAAATCTATGGAACAGGTGCATAACATTAAAAACTGACAATGAGAAAATCAAGACTTCTATCTTTGGTTTCAATTGCGGAAAACTTTGAGAAGAATTAAATAGTCTCGAATGTTATTTTACTTGTCCGTTTTGCGAACCTTAGACTGCCAGTTGGTGGTTGTGCGTAAGGGATCCCAGAGAAGGCGGAAAAATTTCGATCGTTGCGGGTCGTCATAATTTTTCCTACTAGGGTTCCCTGAGGAATCGTCACTTCAGGCTGCGTAGTATCCTCTTCCTGTGCAGAGTTTGTCCGGAAATGAACACTCAGCAAGAACGTTAAAAAGAAACATTTTATCGGGTGATACGACACCATTGCGGACGCGTCTTTTTTGCAATCAGAAGAACTGTGGTCCCCGAGTGAATCCGCTCACCTCTCGAAATTGAGCTGATGAATATGCTTTTATACCTGTCCGATAACATTACCACGTTATCACTGTTAATATCATAATTGTATCGAACAATTTATCTGAATTCCGGATCCGCTCTGACTCCTTAATATGGTTATCTACCCAAATAATCGACTACACCATACGTGTAACGACTGCTTGATGTACCCTGCTGAAAATGTCAGAGACTGATAAAGCCGTCTCGATGCGAATAGAATCGGATAACGAAAACCTGATAGTGTACACGTTTTTTGTTATCGAATTCTTTCCGCATATACATATACGACTTCATCAGGCTCTATCTAACATTTTCAGCCGGATAACACATATAATTGGATACATACTATTGGACACATATTATCTTCGCTATTACGAGTGAGTCACTTCTTATCTCTGGTAGTTGAAGTTTATCAAATCCACGAATACCTGCTAACTCGTAACTGATCCACCTACGCATCATTTTGCCATGGATGTTCACTCATCTTTTACAATTAGACACGCCAGATTATTCGCTCCTCCTTAATCATGGAAACGTATAGAGCATTTTATTGGGTAGAGTGAACGTTATAGCTGATTGCACGTCTGCTATCTGCAAAGCTTATGTCATCTCCGTACCTGTTCAAATTGATGCCTAATCCCTATTGCAAATAATCATGTGACTGTGATAATGATCGGTTGATATTGACGTTTCCGGGCCTTCGTTCCCGCATATTTTTGAACGGATTCATTGAGCACGCGGTGCCACGTGCACGAGGTTGTTAACTTAGCGCAAGCAATCGGTGGCACGTATGAGAAGAAAGTATGAGGTGTACAAGATACGTACAGCAGCTGAGGTATGATCTTTTCACAATGTCGAGATCTTCTTCGCAGTGAAACAAGTGGAAATTGCCGTGCTAGGAAAGTTGGTGTTCCAACTCGGTATCAACGAAACAACAGGAATGATAAATTTATTGACTCAGCAGCGATGAGAGTTGAATGTTTCTTGGATGGATTTGCAAAGAGGTCGTAGTATTCGAGGAGCAGAGATAAGTGACACACTTGCGTTGAAATTACTATTCGTTTTATTAGTTTCCCTTCATTTTTTCATGAATTACTAGCCAATATTCATTCGCCAAAATTTGACCAACAATGCACTTATACCAATACGTCGGCTGCTACTGCTCACAGGAAGAATTTTGAACAAGCCACAAGGAGCACTAAGAGCGAATTCGAAAACGATTTTACAGACACCGATCATCCATTTTCGTCTTAACGGTGTCGATATCGTATATGTTGGCCCAGAATTGCATACGTTCTGGAAAGAAAGAATATTGGGACTCGAGTGCTAGGTCAGAGCCGTTGCCTATTCTGAGGTAGTTGTCCTCCGTTGAATATGGACTCCATGCTGCGCCGTTCAAAGCTTTGGCTGTGGGAGTCCTGTAATGACGATTATTTGCTACCGATATTCGTTTATCGTCGTATCAGCATATTAGATCCCATATATTCAATATCCGATTCAGCTCACCCAGTTATAGCAAAAGATGTCCACAACTGCACCATCCGGTTTACCATTTCATAATCCACTTCCTTCCTGGTTACGCCAAATTTGGAAAATACTCCCAATTCGCGAGGAAAAAGATATATGAGCTCGTCGCTATGCGAGACACCATAGTTTACCGTAGCCTCGGTAACGAACCAACTGGTACTGTAGGTGCCCTGGTAATTGAACGTATAAAAATACCGCGGATTCTTTGCCATGGCAAGCTGCTGTTGGAGTCCGTTATGGGTCGGATAGAAGAAAAGCGAGTCATCAAGAAGCGTCGTGATATTTTTGAGTAGCTGAGAGAGGAGTCAAAGATTAAATGTCATAGTATTTAAAATTCGATTGGCAACATTAACTTTCTGGTTTCTTACTATGCTCCTGTTTGATGTCATATCGTCGTTGAAGTAATATGCCTTTGTTTCGTTGACTAGAGCGGCACCACCGTCCGCTTCGTCCGTCCAGCAACACAGGTAGGGCAGAAGAGTGTCGATATTCTCTAAGAATTCCTCGAACATGGCTTCATCTTCGGAAAATTCTGTAATATGAATGGGAAGGAAGTAGATTCAAACATGGATAGTTTTGTGACAGATGAAAGAATCCGACAATAATACAGAGTGTCGCGTACATAGATCAATAATTGTCAGAAGGAAATTTAGTTGCTCCCAGGTTAGTGCTCTAGCGACAGTCCCGTATATAGCAGGACACAAAAAGTATAATTTCTTCTCTATAATACAATGAGATTCAGTCCGAAAATTCCTGAAAACATTTACAAAATCTGGGAGAATCATCACGAAACTCACCAGCGGTATACAGCAGTCCTTCGTCTCGATTAACACCGGCAATCCAAGGAAGGTCGCGAATTTTTCCCCTAGCAAATAGATTCTTGGGGCTATCTGTAAGAATGGCGCCTTCGATTTCCGGCTCATCGGTCGGGCCCCACAACATTTCTGGGAGGGATTTCCACACAGTGAAGTTTTCTTCTGTGGCGATGATATCCGAGAAGTCGACTGTCCTCAAGCAGCTGATGAGGGAATCTGACGTGTCATTAAAACAACCAACGAACTTGCCAAGTTCGAAAGCGCGGCTTGAGTATGCAGCTCTGGGTCGGTGAGCCCATTTCGCGAGTGCTGATCCACTTTCCGTAATATATCTGTGGAAGAGTCCTGTTGATCCAAAGAAGGGAAAATAGTATAAATGAGCCATTTTTGGCATCAATAAATGGCACAAATAAGCTGCTGAGACTACTGAATTGGAAACAAGGTGTAACACGCTTCAAACCAATTCCGAAGTTCATCAGCAACCATTACCTGCTCTAGTATGATGCATAGATCCACTTCACGTGACTGGGAAATAATCTTTTACTCACCAATCGTTGCATCTGACAGCGTCAGAAGGTGAACGGAACCGGCACCGGCACTTTCCCCGAAGAGTGTCACTTGATCAGGATCACCGCCGAAGAACTGGATATTATCCTGGACCCATTGCAGGGCCAAGACTTGGTCCTTCAGGCCCCAGTTTCCAGATGCGACCTCGTCACCGGTGCTCAAGAACCCTAATGGACCCAGGCGATAATTCATAGCCACGTAAATCACGTCTTCATCTAGCAAATACTCTGCGCCGTACATGGTGGCGCTTTTACTTCCAGTCTTGAACCCTCCTCCATGAATAAACACCATGCCCGGAAGCAATGATGTACTATCCGTAATCTCTGGAAGCTGCATTTTTCACGCGTTATGGAGTCAGTTAATCGTGTATACACTGAATGAATTTATCTATTTTCTAGTTGGCAGAGAAAACTCTAGCCCCAACTCTTGCGTGTTGTATGACGTCACTGAGTGCTATGTATACCTAAGCAGAAGAATCACCAGAATTATTTGACAAATTCGACTTTCGAGCCTGACGCTTACTGGTTGATGTTATGAAATTGACATTCCTTAGTATATCAATCAGCAGCGTAGCTTCGTACGTGCATTTTCTAGATCAGCTTTCGCACCCGCAGATCAATACTGAGAAATATTTACTAATGGCGAAGCACCTTTGGTGTGTACACATTGAGGTACAAGCAATCTTCTTCCCCTGTTACTGACATTGCGTACTGGGGGCACACTTTCGAATCATCAGTGGCATCGAGAGTACCATTCCATCCATTTGCTGCCACAGGGTTGGCCCATCTATCGTACAGATATTTGGAATTGAAAATCAGAAAAAATACGCACACAAGTTTTGTTACGCCCACAAATGATGCAGGGAGCATACAATTCTCAATTCGTCTTTCTCTGTTCGAATGTGCTCCTATAGATATCCATGAGGTTGAACTTCAATTAATCGTGATTTCATTGTTCTGTGTACCTGAGATCTCCAATCGGCGGCTGTGCATAAGGAATCCCTTGAAAGGCGGAGATATTTCGACCGTTACGAGTCGTCAGAGTTGTGCCTAGAAGGGTTCCCTGAAAAGTCGTCACTTGTGGTTGTGAAGCATGGTTCGTAGGAAAATAAGTACTCAGCAAGGAAATCAAGAGCAAACTTGTTGTCGGGTGGTACGACACCATTGCTGACAGGTCTTATTATCTGATTAAAGAAAACTTAGTTTGCGAGAAAGTTATAGCTTTGCAAAAAGGAACGAGTAATTCAACGCACAATCCTTTTCCAAATTCATAAAGCTTCCCGTAATCACAGTGATCCCCTAGCTATAGTGACTCTAGCTACGGCACTGTATCGTTGTCACGATTAAATTATCGCGATTGTTGATAAGACTTTTATGACAAATCAAATTAGACATCGAAAGGGCTTGTCGTTTGTTATCAAAATCGATCGTTAGTTCACGATAGCTTCATTTAGATTTCGAATTCGGCAACCGCATTCAACATACTGAAATACTATCCCTCTTCAGCTGCTATACTTCCAAAGTTGAAAAAGAGATTGAATTGCAAAAGTTGAAGTTCATGTCTGTTACCTGTCGAGTCAGAAACAAGTAACATATTTCGCACAGCATTTTTGATACGTTATCGATATTTAGAAGGCCGCTCACGAAAGGCAACATCGAGGTGGCCATCCAGGCGATTATGTAACGTTTTCGCTAACTTAGTGAATTCGCTAACGTTTTTGACGTATAATCCAAGTCCATTACCACCGCAAAATATACTGAATATACCTACCCGCAAGTCGGTCCGTTACGGCAGCGAAGTATAATTATAACAACATCAACAATGACGCGGTGTTATCTGTCCGATAAATTTTGTAACAACACACATCAAGTTTATAGAACACAACTATTCACCACATTTATTACGAATATTTATTCAACGACGATTTTTACCGCAAGGACGGGGATTATTGAAACATAACAGTATATTATCATCTTCTATTTATTCATAAAGCGGTATGTCTCATCCATACTATAGTATCTGATTGCACTTTCAGAATGTTGAAAATTTGTCTATAATTCTGACTTGGAACTGCTGAAATAGTGACTCAACTTCTCCGGTCGCTGAATGAAATCTTGAAATATTTAAGGGATAGCAAATATGTCCATAATCCGCTGGACTAATTGTAAAACAGAAATAATTTTCTACTGCAGTGTTTTGGCAGTTGGTACAATATCTTACTTATTTTTCATCAATTCTGATCAAGTTCACTTCTCAATTTCCCCCCCTCTGTATTTGTACAGTTGGTAAAATGTGCCAATAAAGCATTAAAATATACACTGTGCTGTTGAGGAAAAAAAAATTCGAAGGACGATTAAAAATACGTAAATCACTGTCCAAGAGACGCAAATGCGGTGTATGCAAACGTTTATTATCACAGAAGAACACAATGTTTGAACAAAACGCGTTTTGCCTTCATCCGGCTTCATTGTTTACTTAATACCTACTATTACGTAATTTTTTTTATATACACAGCTGTATCTGCGAATAAACTAAACAGCTCGACCGAACGTAATCCGATTTCACATATGCCTAATATTTATCGTTCACGTACGTTTGCGCTTGAGTTTTTGATCAACTATAACAAAAATGGTTTAATATATACTCACATTGACTTTGATTTCATAAACTTTTTCTAGCGACGGCCTATTCTTGCTTACAAATTGATTGTCAAATAAAAAGCTAACGTTAAGACAAGAAACATGTTTGTCAAAAGAGGTCCAGCAGCTGACACGGGTAACGTTTCCCCAGTGGTGGCTAACGACGCCAAGAGTTCTTCCCAAAACTGCATTCGCTCATTGTGGAAGGAATATTCCATAGCCAGTCCTACGTCAGATTCGTTTCCTATCCGGAGATGGTTGTTGAGTGACGAATATGGCTCCCAGGTTACGGTATTGTTTGATGCCGTCGTCACAGGAGTACTGAAAACCCAATCTAGAGTTAGGGACGTACATACCAGAGACAGCAATCTGAAATCTCGATGCACTAGCAAATTAATTACCCGTTGATAGCAAAAGATGTCCATAACTCGACCATAATGTCAACCATTTGTAAATCCGATGACTTCAACACCTCGCCTGTCCCAAATAAAGTTTCGGTTTGGGGAAAGAGATACAAGAGGTCATCGGAATGAGCCACGCCATAATTCGTCGTCAAGTTTCCTATGTTACTGTAATCACCGCGATACTCGAAAGTGTAAAAATATTGAGGATTTACTGCAAGATCGAGCTGTATTTGGAGCTCCTTATGGGCGGGATGAAAGAAACCCGCGTCTCCCAGAAGATCCGTCAAGTTTGACAGTAACTGTAAAATATGAAAAGTAACAAACGACCATCATGGAAGGCGCAGACTTGGCGAATTGTTGTTGAAATAATAGCTTCTTCGAACTCACGACGCTTGTATTGGCAGTCCGGTCATTGAAATAGTATGACTTCAAGGCTTCCACGTAAGCAGTCAGATTGTCATACTGATAAGTGATTTGCAAGATGCTAGGTATGGCCACCTCGAAATCATCCAGTACTTTTTGGAACAAGTCCAAGTCTTCGACGAACCCTGCGGTACGAAAACATGAACGGGAACTCAATAAATCGTTCAATTGATCGACTCATCTCTCATCAAAGCATCATTTTTTCTCATGTTCAAATACTTGCCTGCGCTAATAGCTTCATCTCGAGTGACGCCAACCATCCATGGAATATCACGGGCTTTTCCATCGGCAAGAAGGTTTGCAGGTGTGTCTGTGAGAATAGCACCTGTGAGGTTCGCTTCGTCCGTTGGTCCCCAGTTCATATCGGAATAACTTTCCCATGTAAGAAATATTGAGCTCGTATTGACGATCTCTGAACTATTGAAGCTCCGGAGACAGGCAACGAGAAGAGTTGACGTATTAGTTGGACAGCCCAAATACTCGCCAAGTTGAATTGTACGATTTGCGCAGGCAGCTCTTGGCTGATGACTGATGGGCATAAGCGCTGATCCACTCTGCGTTATGTATCTTTGGAAAAGCCCTGTTCATGATGAACATGAGAAATTAAGTGCAAGTAGTGGCGCATCGATAATGGACGTTGACTAAAAATATCGGTTTCATGTACACGATGTTCATTTATCAGTAAATCTTACCGTCTGTCGAGTCTGACAACGATAGAAGTCGGACTGCAGCACCTCCTGCTCCTTGCCCAAAAATGGTAACTAGCGCAGGATCTCCACCAAAGTAGGCAATGTTATCCTGAACCCATTGCAAAGCCAGAACAATATCCTTCAAACCCCAATTACCGGTCGCAACTTCATCTCCTGTACTTAGAAAGCCAAGTGGACCTAGGCGGTAGTTAGGAACAACGAGAAGCACGTCCTGGTCGAGAAGGTACTGTGGACCGCTCATCGATGCAGATTTACTCCCGGAATTGAATCCTCCGCCGTGGATGAATACCATTACCGAAAGCAAAGTGGAGTTTTCGTTTTCCGGAAGCTGTGCGTACGGAACAGTTCTAATTAGATATTGCGTACGATAATTGAACAGGAGTGGCTGTCGTTATACAATACGAGTACATGCATAAGAAAGGAATACTAGGATAATCAACCTGTGGCGTGAAAACATTCAGATACAGGCAATCCTCTTCCCCTAGAATCTCACTTCCGGAGACCTGGGAGCAGATTCTCGAGTCGTCAGTGGCATTCAAAGTTGTGTTCCAAGCATTAGCCGATACTGGAGCACTGAATCTGTGAAGCGAGCACAAGATCATGGGTATAATGTCTTTCCCATTGCCTTGAAGAATAAATTTTTATAGTATGGGCTAGGTGCGCGGTTCGATCTATGATTCAGACATGGTGAATCATTGCTCGCGATTTCAGTCGTTCAATTCGCTGGTAGACAAAGGGCGCGGTTTACTCGGTAGCAAAATCATCATCCTGAACATTTGAATCCATGATTCAGGAAATGTGGTAAGTCCTACAATTTTCAGCTGGTTGTTCAAAGTCGGGTTTACTACCCCCTGACATTTGCTATGAACTCATCACTTGAACGGTGGATTCTGATACCCACGCATCACAGATTATCACTGTGAGTAACACTTGTAGTTAACCCAAAATAATTGAGCTTACCCTGAATGAGGATTTGGTATTGAAATATTTTTTCTCGAACCTGTTTTCCCCAATCGGTGGCTGAGCGTAGGGGATGCCCCAGAATCCGGAGATGCTTCGGTTGTTGTTAGTCAATAGTGTTGCACCCTGGATTGTACCGTAAGAGATGGTTACATTTGGGACCTGGGCATGGCCAAAAGTGAGGAAAACGCCCAGAAATAATATCGCGGAAAAACAGTCAGATGAGTACTGGAGCTCCATCGTTAGTCTCAATTGCACTGAAGAGAGTAGCCACGGATACCTAACTGCCCAAATATCAAGCACAGCTTTCGTTATATTTAACTGACACTGATTCACTCAGATTAGATCAGTTTCCCACCAACGCAATAAATAATTGCTTTTTATCTACAATCGCGAAAATAAGTGTATAAAATTTTAGGGCGTTGGCTGGTTTAGGTATAAACGAGGATGTTCCGAGATTACAAAACTTAGGTAATCATCAGGCAATGATTCATCAATTGCACTGACTAATCCTCGTCCCATCGATATTTTTACTTACAAGACACTTTTTAATCGACAAATTACCGCATTATTTTCAAATGAACTCGTCATAAGCGAGCTATCAAAAACCTTGTGCCCACAAAATTTATTTCCATCGAATTGAATCCCGGCAATAATGTTACTCATTCTATCGCAGCAGCGTTACCATTTGGCAAAATGATCAGGACACGAGTTGTATATCACATTATTATGGATTATTATTATCATTTGGGACGGAACAATTACACCTTCATCTTAGTGATCTGAATATGGGAATAGAGTCATCCAAAAGTTGAGCATGTGCAACTTTTATTCTTTGCTCGACTATAACAATGTATTTTTTCTGTTTTAGGTAAGCAAGGGAGAATAGTCTATCTGCTAACTGAAAACGTGAGTAAAAACTCATCGTGGTGTATCATGCCATACTAATCCTAAATATTGGGCTCTCGACTCATGATCCATTATTGATCATATTAATTTATTTTGTCCTGCCAGGTAGATATTAAAGAGAAGTAGAATTGTCTCATCACTTCACATACCCACCCTCCAGATTGGTGACTTATGTCCTGTCAGCATGATAGTTCAAGTCGCGTAAAAAAAATTCTGAAACCTGTCATGAGCTTGAATCGGTTTTTTCGGGATCCTGAAATTCGCTGTAATAGCTTTAAAAGAAAACGTCATTCTCAGCCTAAAGAATTAGCTGCATATCATAAACAGTCGCTTCGCCGTAAGCAATGTTGTAATTTCTTACTCGGTATTTCAAAATCCCCAATGTCATTTTCTTCGAAATCTATATATATATACATTTGCCTGATTTCAGTTCTGATAAATAATAGAGAATTAATCACAGACAACCGAAGTCCATAAAAATGCTTTATCGGTTGATAACAATGTGTACCTTACCATTAGACCTGCAAGAGTACTGAAAAAATTCCGCAGTTTTAGATCTTGTTTGTAATTTATTGTGCAAATCTATAATCTTTATTCTTATGTCTAATGATTCTGTTGCCTATACTACAAGTTTTGGTAAGATATGGATTTTGGAGTGACTGAATCTCACTCAATACTTATTTGCAGAATAGTTTTTAATGAATATTTTTGAGGCTATACATCTCACTCACCCACTACACCCAAAAAAATACCACATCTATTATTGGCCTCACAATACGTACGATAATCCCCCAGATACCCCCTATAAAACCGGACACGTACGACCCTATGGTCTCTTTCTTATGGGACGTTGTACCATTCAAATTTTTCCAAAAATGCATTCGGTTTGAGAGGAAAAAATAATGTATTTTTAAATCCGCATCTTCGTTATTCCCTATCATAAGGTAGTTGTTTTCCCTTTCGTGTGGTGTCCACCGTCTGGTGGTGCCTTTGAGATCCGAAACAGAGGGAGTTCTGAAATCAAAAACATATATACTGGCGACTTCTTTTGGCCAGCATCAGTAGATGGTTATGTTATTTCGTGTTCAGTTTTCGAGCCCACCCATCGATTGCAAAAGTCGTCCACATCTGCACCATGTTATCCACCATTTTGTAATCAGTTTTAGTTTTTCCTCCGCATAGTGTTCCAAGGATCGGATCTGGATGCGGAAATAGATAGAGAAGTTCATCGCCATCTGCCGCACTATAGTTCCTCAATGATCCATCACTGTATTTGTAACTGTAACTACAATTGCCGGCATATTGAAAACTGTAAAAATACTCGACAGCATTCGCGTATGCCAGACGCTGCTGGAGTCCGCTGTAGATAGGATATGTCATCATGGCATCACCGATGAGATCCGTTAAGTTGGACAAAAGCTGAAAGAATAGTAAAATGGCGTGAGAATTTAACGTAGATGAATTCAACGAGCTTTTTATTACCTACCACTTGTCTGTCCGCATTCAAATCATTGAAATAATAGCTCTTCAAAGCCTGTGTGAAATCTTGTTCATCCTCGTACATGCCGTGATATTGCAACACGTAAGGTAGGACCTCGTCGATTTTTTGGAGAAATTCATCGAACAATTCTGGGTTCGTGTAGAATTCTGGATCACGATAATAATGTCATATTTCGTAAAGCAAGTCACACAGATCTTTGCGGCGAAATTCGTTTCTTGTTACTTTCTGATACTCACGCAAGCTGAGGATGAATCCTTCATTTTTAACAACGCCAGCTATCCAAGGTAGATCGCGAACTCTTCCGGTAGCGTAAAGCTGTGTGGGAGTCTCCGTAAGAAAGGCCTCATCTGTCTCCGGCTCGTTTGTCGGGCCCCAGATTAAATTCGGAAAGTTTTTCCACTTGTAAAATGAGGTCTTCGTGCCTACGATTTGAGATGCATTGAGCTTCATCAAGCAGTCGATTAGTGCGGTTGAAGAATCTTGTGGGCAGCCTAGATAACCGGCAAGTTCCGTGGCCCGTGACACGTAGAGCTTTCTTGGTTGAAAATTTCTGTTTGAAAATGCAGACCCGCTTTCGGTTATGTATCGATGGAAAAGTCCTGTCCATAAAGAATAGAATAAAACGTTGACGTTAATAATGTTAAAACCTTGGAAACTGCAAGAAACGGAAAGCAAATAAATACATGAATCATGAAACATCTCACCTTTCGTTGAATTCGATAAAGATAAAAGTTCGACTGCACCAGCACCGGCACTCTGCCCAAAAATGGTAACTTTATCAGCATTCCCGCCGAAATGCGCTATGTTATTTTGCACCCACTTTAGAGCCAGGGTCAAATCTTTCAGGCCATAATTTCCCGGAGCAACCTCGTCACCGGTACTCAAAAACCCTAATACTCCTAGACGATAATTTGTAGTGACAAGTACCACATCTTTATCTAGGAGGTATTCGGGGCTGTAGAGGGACGAACTGCCAGTACCATTTTCGAATCCTCCACCGTGGATAAACACCATCACAGCGAATGATTTGGTACCCTCATCAGTGGGAATCTGAAAAGACATTATCATCGAGCTTTCGGCACCCTTCACAATCGTGAGATCATTCTCTGTGTAAAATTGAACTGAAAGTGAGTCTGGTCCCCAGTACTCTGAAATACTACCAGTCTACCAGTACTAGAAATAAAATGACCTGTGGTGTAAAAACATTGAGATACAGGCAGTCCTCGTCTCCAATAACCACGTTTCCAGATATTTGTGGACAAACGTTCTGGTCGCTCGTGGCATCCAGGGTTCCATTCCAAGCATCTGCTGCCACGGGACTCTTGAACCTACACAATGAGCACAAAGTCGTATTCGTAATGCAATTCAATGAACTCTTTGAACGTCAATGCCTAACCGAATCAACGAAAACATTGCACTGGCAGATTATAAGCACGCCTTGGATATTGAGATCTTGAACCACTCTCTGTGATTCTCGCGAAATTACAGCTGTGACACGATTTTTGGTCAAACCTGAGATTTCCAATCGGTGGTTTTGCGTAAGGGATGCCCAGAAAGCCAGATATACTTCGGTTATGGAGGGTTACGAATTTCAAGCCTCGGATGGTTCCCTGAGATATGGTTAATTCCGGAGATATGACACCTTGTTCACTGGAGTCAGTAGTATCTTCGGATTGAGCTCCACTTTATCCAAGAGAACCATTTGTGAAAAATACATCCAGATATATAGTTTGATCTTTGTAACGGGGTCGTCATTGGTTATACCGATTGGTGAAATTTGTATCATTTCATCCCAATTAGTAGATTGTGCCAATAACCAGACGTTTATAGCTAGGAACGGACTTACAATTAGACTAGAAAGGCTAGAGGCTACATGAACCTTCATAAGGAATAACTTGAGATTGGTTTGGAATTCTGATAATTCTATAAAGAATCTGTGATGGGTAGCAAAAATTTGGTGAATTTGTTCTTGATTCGCGCAAAATGAACGACTCTTTCTTGGGACATGACAAATACTTTGTTTTCGAAATCCCTCAACCCGAAGCCATATGGTATGATCCGATCAGAGCTTCCACGATTCGTTAGTAACCATCGAAGCATATTTTTATAATCCACTATCTGCCTTTGTGAGTTTATCATTATACCAACTGGTCGTTCGATAAATGAGACATACCCTTATTCAAATCTTTGACATATTACCCTGCGAAATGTTCACCTGTTATTTCCGGCTTGCTCGGCTTGCTGATTGCTAGTATCTCGGTTGTTGGTTTCAGGGAACTCCGTCATCTGTGGAGTTGTATCATCCTGACCGGTGGTAGCAGTTGAAGATTCCGACAGAGCATTTTTCGATCCAGAAAACATGATTAGTAAAATGATCAGAGAAAAAAAATCAGTGCTTTTTAACGATCTCATCGTTTTTTTTCCCCTTATTTCTTTTTTTTTATTTGGTTAATATTATGTATTCCTTGATACAACAGGAAAATTTCCGCTGGTACTATTCTTCGAATAAAATTTTGTGCAAATAATTTTACGAATATGGTTTCAGCTCCTGTCCGACAGTCCAACTTGAAATTTAGCCGCAGCCCGTTTCGTAACGCAACAAGAACTCAGGCTACGGGTTACTTGGCATGTGCTTTTATTAGTTTATTCGAAACTTGACCACGTCGCATGTTATCCAATCTCACGGTGTTATCGAATAGCCAGTTTTTTCAATGCACATTGCTGATATTATTTTTCTGTCATCCCCTACGCCTGAAGTAATTTGTAACGTATTACTTGAGAAATACATCGAAAAACTCATGCGACTATTCAATATAACTGATCTGTTTTGATAGTCAACCTACAAGTACGGTACCGTATTTGATAAAAATGACGATAAAAGTTGCTCCAACAGACAATTGACGAATTGGGATCAGAGGTGAAAGAAATGCGATTTATAGAGACTATTTTCGATAGTCGGCACTATAGAGGGATGGAATAAAAATTAGCTTGAGATAATTCAATTGTTTTCAACGCTAAAAAATTATTCAACGAATTCCACTAACAAGCAATGATTGTCTGAGTTGCAACAATGTTCAGGATAATCGCTTCTAATACTCATGTTTATGTAAATGACAAATATATGTTTATTCATAGATAAATTAATGAAGCTGAAAACTGAAGCTATTACAGGTGACACATTTGTTTTAAATGTTTGTTACGTGAACGCAACGGACGTTCGAACATTGTCAAAGCACCGGTCACACCGATATTGGTTAACCTTGACAGCGATTAGATTATATTATTATACCTTGGCTGTCGAAGCAGCAGTAGTTTTAGCTAGCAAACATGAATATTCATATTATTGTCAGTTATTGGCCAGTACTTTGCAAAAGATATATCTTGGGCCATTCACCCCCGCACAATGCCACGTTATTAATAAATAGTCTAGAAATGTAGCATGGAGGCGTGTGGTTTTTATCTGTCTTAAGATGATTCATTGCAAACTGTCTAGATTACTATTCCGTTGATTTCAAAGACTTCGAATATGCAAAAATATGTTGAACGAATTGACCTTTACTGGAATCCTGATCATATTCTCCGGAAGCGGTTGGCTTAGGCGATTATGGCAAAATTACTTAGCTTCTCCCGCAATTTGAACTAGGAATGATGGTGGGTAATTTTTCCGCTCCCAGTATCATTGCATTCAATTTTATTTTATATCATTGACTTTTCTCTTGGAATATTACATTGGAGAGTAAATAACATTGGTCCAATTCGAATAACGTAAACATTAGGTACAGCATTTATAATTCTGCATCTCACAATAAGTATCATGTATGAGCTGGCTTCGAAGAACCTATTGTCAAGCTCCTCATTCTGTTCTGTTGTTTCACCATCTAAATACCTTGCCATATTTTTGACGACTGCCAGCTTTTATTCGTTAATTGATACTTCTTACAATCCATATTCTTCCTTGATAAGGTCTGCTGCTTTCTCGGCGATCATGATAGTAGGCGCGTTAGTATTACCCGAGACCACATATGGCATTATAGAAGTATCCACAACCCGAAGACCCCCCACACCGTGAACTTTCAGAGTTTCATCCACTACAGCCATACGATCCGTGGCTGGACCCATTTTGCAAGTACCCGCTGGGTGATATATCGTCAATGTATAGTATCGTGCCTGACATCGAAGATAATCGTCGGACCAAAAAGTATGATGGGCACACCCAGGAATTGGGTTGGGGTTGGGACGTGCTTTGAACTTCTGCATTGTTGGGGTCTGACTGATATTATAAACAAACTTGGCTCCCTCTATCTGAAAAAATGAAAACCATTATCAATGAGCTTTGTACCTGGGCGCATCTGAAAAAATTTGAATAGTCAAATGAGTAACTTACCAAGGCATCGAGGTCGTCTATGTTATCAAAGTAATTCGGCACTATGATTGGATGACTATCAGGATTAGTGTCCCTTAGCTTAATATAACCTCTGCTTTTCGGGTGCAAGAGTGCAACTGAAAAGCTGTAACTCGTAATGTTAACTATCTTCCCGTATAGACTCTCCCATAGGTCGTCTTCAACGCCAAGGTAATGTCTGGAGAAGAAACCACGGTCCATGTTGTCGCCTGCTGGCGCATAAAGTAACTGGATATCCGGCCAATCCGCGGTAGCGTTGGCATAGCTGAAACAATTCAACCCACTTGAAAACAAACGGTGCTTCTCCATAATCTTAGTGATATTCTGGAATGTCAAGGGTACATAAATACATACGTAACATTACATTTGGATCTGAACTGATACCCTCATCCAAATAAATTGCTACTCGAAAAATGTAACCCTACGTAACTGAAGGAGTACGTAGATGAAAACTACTCACATCGTATTAATGAAACCCACTAGTTCAACGAAGTCGACATCGTAAAGGGGACCACTGCTGTCGTTCAGAAATTGGTTTATAGTTGACAAAGTTGCGAGGGTAGATCCTCTAGGAGGTGTTGTAGTTGTGGAATTCATCAAAAAAGTAAGTCCACCAATTGCAACGTGATCCTGAAGATTCTGTCCGATGCCAGGAATGTCGTGAATAACGTCAATTCCGAGTTCTTCCAGATGTTCTTTCGGCCCGATTCCTGAGAGCATCATTACCTGAGGTGATTTTATAGTACCAGCTGACACTATCACCTCCTTGCTCGCATAGGTAGTATACGTCTTGCCATTTCGGCGAAACTGGACACCATTAGCTGTCATCGTAGTGTCATCTATCAGGATTTTATCAACCATAGATCTCTTGCTAACGTAGAGGTTTCTTCTTTTAGATGCCGAGCGTAAAAAAGCTTTGTCCGTGCTGCATCTTAAACCATCTCTCATTGTGCCCTGCGTAGGCATGAACCCAGTCTGCGTCGCCCCGTTAACATCTTCTACCACATTGTAGCCTACCTCCGGAATCGCATCCAGAATGTTTGACGACATTGCAGAATAATATCTGAAGTCCTCGACTGTAAGATAACCATCAGTCCCATGATAGGGGGAGTTCTCAAGTGCTGGAATCGTCATGTTTTCTGACTTTTTGAAATAAGGTAGAACTTCATCGTAGCTCCAACCCGAATTTCCCAACTCGTTCCAACGATCATAATCTTTCTTGTTGCCACGTATATACATCATGTAATTGGTCGTACTGCTACCGCCAAGAGATTTACCTCTGGGCCACCGGCATTGATGATTATGCATACCGAGACAATAATTTTCTGAAGGTTCAATCGTCAGATTCCAATCCATATCGGATCTTTGAAGAGTACTGAACAAGTTCGGTACTTCGGCGATAGCTGTTTCGTCACCTCCAGCTTCCAGGAGTAGGACAGTGGTGTTTTCATTTTCCGTCAATCTGTTAGCAAGAACAGAACCCGCAGATCCACCGCCGACTATTATAAAATCATAACATTCAAAAAAATCGTCCGTAGAAACAGTCTTCACTCTGTTGCTCGCGTCAACCACATCTGGTCGCCAATAATTGATTAGAATCTGCAGAAAGACAAGAAAGTCGAATTCTGTTCCATTAGTCAAAGCGTTGGTCAATGCGGAGTAGGCACATGTACTGTCCATTCTCGATTTCGGGTTGAAAACCTCAGCTGTGGACAATGTACACGAGGAGTTCTTCGTCTTTTTTCTCCTGTTTTAGCGGTTCGAGCTTGTCCGAATAGCAATTAACGTCACTCTTTGACGTTACCAGAATAAATAGCAATGATCTGTCGCTACCTAATATATAACTCTCAACGGTAACGTTGTGTACTTGAGATGGGACCTTGTAACACGTTGGAACATAGGCGAGTGCCCCAACGCACCTGCGGTATGCAAACATGAACACATACTTGTGACATGCGTATTGCTTGATAAAGACACATGTAGATTCCACGGATTGCGATTTTTCATCCACATTCGTCGATGACGATGCTTCTTAACATCTGTGAATTTAGCAGAAATTCTACGCACGGCGGTTCCTCAGGTACGAAATGATTCTCAATGTTATCGGGGTAGCTATGAGATATTGATCTAGTATAGTGACCCACCAGAATTAAAGAGATCGATAGAACCTGGGAATAAATTGATTCAGGCTTTTTGCGGCAATCTGTTCGAGAGTTCAAGAAGTCTGACTGACATTCCTATTTTCTCGGTGAACGGATATGTACCGTATATGAATACTGGAAACGTTACTTCAGTCAATTTTTCAATGTAACATTATCTCCTCTTGTCATATGGCGTTATTAACGAATCGGGAGGGTGTTGGATTCGTAACAAAAAAGGTCATCATGACTACAATAGTGTAGTCCACTTCTTGGGTACATGAATACGCGTTTCAGGATTCTACTGATCGTATTTATCCATGAACACACGTGACGTAATTCCTACCCCAGTTCTGCCTTGAATCCACATTAGATGGCGCTGCATAGACGTATGCGTATAGATAGCCAAATCACTCATAAATCAATAACCTGCTTGCAGTTAAATAATAAGCGTGTAACAAAGCGTTGAACCGTACATTTCTGCGTACAGACTGTAGAAATTTGGAGAAATTCGGAGAAATTCTATTCTACCTACATTTGGGCACACACCAACAGACAGCTCTAAAAGTATAAAAGAAATTTCGATGCTTCCCAGATATGTTAGTCCTACAGCTGCTTCCGCAATTCAAGCTAACAAGACGGTGGGTAATTTTTCTTCTCGCAGTCTCATTTCATTTGGTTTTATTTTACATCATTGGCTTTTTGCTTAGAATATTACATTGGAGAGCAAACGACATTGGTTCAATTCAAATTATGCAAGACATAGCATATACTTCTACGTCTTACTATCAGTGGCATGTTGTTGGCTTCGAAGAACCTATTGTCGAGCTCCTTATTCTGTTCTGTTGTTCCACCGTCTAGATACCTTTCCATATTTTTGACGCATGCCAACTTTCATTCGTTGTTTGATTCTTCTTAGATTTCATATTCGTCCTTGATAAGGTCTGCTGCCTTCTCAGCGATCATGATAGTCGGCGCGTTAGTATTACCCGATATAATGTTTGGCATTATTGAAGCATCCACAACCCGAAGGTTGCTCACACCGTGGACTTTGAGTGTTTCATCTACTACAGCCTCACAATCCGTGGACGGACCCATTTTGCAAGTACCCACTGGGTGATATGCCGTCAATGTGTACCATCGTGCCTGACAACGAAGATAGTCGTCGGAAAAGAAAGTGTAATTAGCACATGCAGGGATCACGTTGGGGTTGAAAGTTGCGTTGAGCTTCTGCATGGTTGAGGTCTGACTGATATTATAAACAAACTTCGCTGCCTCTACCTGAAAATATTAGCACCTCCATTACTGACCGTTCTACCTGGGCGAAACCAGATGACTTCGAATAGCCAAATTAGCAACCTACCAAAATATCTAAGTCCTCTTCGTCATCAAAGTAGTTCGGTACTATGATTGGATTATGATCGGGATTAGTGTCCCGTAGCTTGACGTAACCTCTGCTCTTCGGACGCATGAGTGCGACTGAACAGCTATATGTTGCATTGTTCATGATGTTTCCGTACAGAGCCTCATAGAATTCGTCCCTCATGCCACGGTAATATTTAGCGGAGAAACCTTTACCTGCGTTGTCGCTCCCTGGGGCAAAAAGCAGCTCGACATTCGGCCAATCCGTGTTATTTTCCCCTTGGCTGAAACAAATTCAACCTCCTTGAAAACAAACTGTCCGTCTGCATAATCTTACGCATACTTTGACGTAAATTGCTATCAGAAGAATATACACCTATGTTACTCAACAAGTACAAATGTGAATTGAAACTACTTACCTCGTGGTGATGAAACCCATTGCTTCAACTGCACTGATATCGTAAAGTGGGCCACTGCTCTGGTTCAGGAATTGGAGGGTACTTGACTGAGCTGCAAGGGTAGATCCTCTAACATATGTTAGACTCGTGGTATTGACCAGGAAAGCAAGTCCACCCATTGCAACGTGGTCCTGGAGGTTCTGCCCTACACCAGTGGCGTTGAGAACGACGTCAATCCCGAGTTCTTCCAGATCTTCTGCCGGTCCAATCCCCGAGAGCAATAGCAGCTGAGGTGACTTGATAGTACCAGCTGACACTATCACTTCCTTGCTTGCCTCGACAGTATACGTCTTGCCATTTCGGCGAAACTGGACACCGTAAGCTGTCATCGTAGTGTCATTTATCAGGATCTTATCAACCGTAGAATTCGTGCTCACGAAGAGGTTTGTTCTGTTAGATGCCGAGCGTAAGAAAGCCTTGGCTGTGCTGCATCTTAGACCATCTCTCATTGTGCCCTGCGTAAGCATGAACCCAGTCTGCGTTGCCCCGTTAACGTCGTCAACTACCTCGTAGCCTACCTCCGGAATGGCCTTCATGATGTTTCCCGACATTGCAGTATAATATCTGAACTTCTCGACTGTGAGATAACCATCAGTTCCATGATAGGTCGAGTTCTCAAGTGCTGGAATCGTCATGTTTTCTGACTTTTTGAAGTAAGGTAGAACTTCATCGTAGCTCCAACCCGAATTTCCCAATTCACTCCACGCGTCGTAATCTTTTGCGTTACCCCGTATGTACATCATGAAATTAGTCGTACTGGTACCACCAAGGGCTCTACCTCTGGGCCATCTGCATTGATTATTGTCCATGCCAAGACAATAAGTATCTGAAGGTTCAAGTTTTAGATTCCAGTCCATTTCAGTTCTTTGAAGAACTCTGGCCAATCCAGGTACGTCGGAGATAACTGTTTCGTCATGTCCAGCCTCCAGGAGTAATACGGTGACCGTCTCATTTTCCGTCAATCTGTTGGCAAGAACAGAACCCGCAGATCCACCACCAACTATTATAAAGTCGTAGCTTGAGGCGTAATCGTCCTCAGAAATGGGATCCACTCTGTTGCTCGCGTCAACCACATCTGGTCGCCAATAATTGATGAGAATCTGCAGGAAGACAAGAAAGTCGAATTCTGTTCCATTGGTGAATGCGGTGGTCAATGCGGAGTAGGCACATGTACTGTCCATTCTAAAATCCGGGTTGGAAAACTCGGCTGCGGACAATATACACGAGGAGTTTTTCCTCGTCTTCTTCTTCCTGTTACTGCTGGCTCTAGCTCGTCTGAATATCAGTGAACGTCACTCTTCGAAGATACCAGAACAAGTAGCGATAGTTCCTCCCAGCAATGCCATTATATAGTCGTAAACGGTAACGTTGAGCATGTAAGATGGAGCCGTGTGAAACGATCAAACATGAACGATATTAATGACGAACGAGTGCACGACCGCGCGTACTGTACGGAAACATGAAAACAGGCATGTTACCTATTAAACGAACTCTTCGATTTTATGGATTTCCGGGTTTCAGTCACTTTATTTTATTCATTTGATTCCACTAATTGTGTAAGTTTGACGTAAATTTTATACAACGAATTACCGAAAAGCAATTAATCTCCAATGTTATCGGAGTAGCTATGAGATATTGCACTACACTGACCTACTAGAATTGAAGTTCGTAACATTAACGCAACAAAATAATAGGAAAAAAAAATCTTCATTTTGTGACTTTCGTGAATTAGTAAAATACAGTAGGTAGATAATTTTCCGACGTGAATAAAACACACCTACCTCGTCCATTATTGGCAACTCTAAATCAACATTTGAGTCATGAAATAGTGAATATTTTTTCAAAAATTCTGTTACATTAACATTGGGAACTTCAATTTTATTCCTTCGAACAAATCAGCTATTGCGGACATTCAGACACGTATATACATATATTCATTCATGTACTAATATCTATCATGGCTACGTGTGCGAAAATTGAGAAAATTGATTACGCCTGAACAATTTCGTTCATAGACGTATGTATATTCATCCAACTGTAAGATCGTTGAAAATTTCGCGAAGTCTATACAGGGTGTGCCAGAATGAGGCACCTTCCTCGCACCAGTGGATTCCTTTTGAAAATCTAAGACGAAAATAATCAATGAAAAAATGTCGAGGGAAGAACCGTTTTCGAGTTAGAGCCGTTCAAAGTTGGCCAATACGAGAGCCGCTGAGAGACCACTGCAGGACCGAGCCACCAGTCTTTGCCACCCCGATGTCAATTGTCAGGTGCCACGTAATATTTTACTACAATTGCGTCGTCAGAATAGCTCAGCTACAAACAACCGATCTTCTGTCACGGCTAGCTTGTCATTTTGTCAGTTGGCGAAATCCAGGCGGCGAGTGCCCCGCTACAAAGCTCAGTAGCCTCGTGATAGCGGCCCTGCAATGGTCCCTCATCGGCTCTCGTATTGGCCAACTTTGAACGGCTCTAACTCGAAAACGGTTCTTCCCTCGACATTTTTTCATTGATTATTTTCGTCTTAGATTTTCACAAGGAATCCACTGGTGCGAGGAAAGTGCCTCATTCTGGTACACCCTGTATAAGTATTGAGGTGTCAGCTCAGCTTGAACGATACTTTTGGAAATATATTGAGCACGCTAAGACTACGTGATCACAAAAATTATTTATTCAATATCTGTTGATATATTTTGGCAACGGATTACGTAACTTTCTGCCAACATTTGACTCGACACGCACTCGTTGAACCTGAACAAATTTCTCGAACTTCGTGGATACGGAAGGAAAATTTATTGGCTTGTTCAGATGTTTCAGTTCGACAGTTTGTCTCTGAAATTCAGCTCATGATATATCGCTAAATCAATATCGTAAATCAAGCTCTCCATTCACCACTGTATAAAAATACTAAAATAGCACAATTCTTGGAAGTTGTTAATCACGCCTGAATTGTTCCACGCGAATCGTACACGTGTATATTTAACCGACTCTGATATCGATCGAAACTTACCGTAACGTTTGCATGATATTGAACACGTTATCTAACCGAATAAATGCCCTGTGAAATTATCAAACATAGATGAGTGCACGACCTCGCCACAGTACAGGAAGATGCGTAGGAATCTATTAACCCTTCATATGTACAGTGGGTCTTCTAGCGAACAGTCAATTTTGGAGATCACTCCATTTTCATGCCATTCTTTCCTCAATTTTAATTTTCAATTACGATAGTTTTAAACTTTCGACTTTACTAACTTTCTGATGATGTAGTAGACACCCCGAAAAGATACCCTGAATTTTTTCAGATTTTTCGAAAGCTTAAGAAACTTCGAGAACCCGACTGTTCCCTAAAAGACCCAGAGTACAAAACGTGTCTAGAAAAATATAGTGTACATACGGAGGGTTGAAGAGACATATGTAGATTCCACATAATTCGGTGTTTGATCCACGTTTATCGAAACGTACGATGTGTCAAGCTTTTTTACATCACCTATTAGGTAGTTTACTCCTGAATAATCTTTTCTTGGCCGCGACATAAAACTGATGTGAACGTCTCATGAAGCCCTTCGTGTAATTGCATATGGGGTAATCCACCTCAACTCGACACGCCCGCGGACCTCGACTTTTTCAAAATGACTGATTATTTTTTCCCGTGAACTACAAGTCAAAAAGAACCTACGTCCCTGTTTACTGGTTCGTCGATAAGTCACTCCGTTCAGACGGCAGATTTTTTTGCAATTACCCGCTTTTCGGTTTTTTGGATACTTCGTGCTCCGATAACTCGAAACCTGGCACTTGTATCGGAAAACTTCAAGCACGAAATTTCTTGGTATTTGAGTGTTCTCTTTGAAAAAGATTTTTTTCGAAAAGTTTTGCCGCCCGAAACTCGTTTTTTATGCAAATAAACATCAGAAATCGGTTTCTTGAAAAAACGCCATCCTCGATTTCTTCGAAAAAAAATGTCAAAAATTCTTTAGAGATCGACAAAAATTTCAAGACCTTGGCAATGATGGCGACTTGTTTCGTTCGGGAGTTATCTACTTTATAGGTCAAGAACGCGTACATGCAGCTATACCATATTAAAGTGGCTTGTAGAGCCTGAGTCGATCCTTTCATCAACCTTTCGTCAGATTCGAATTAAGCAGCCAGTAGGCCTTCTGGACAATAGCTAGAGATATCTTTGGATTGTGTTGGAGACATAATAGCTTGGATGGGAATGGCAACTGTATACATATTTCTATGTAAAATATTCATCCATATTCATATTCAAATATGTGTGAGGGCTAAGTGTGCGGAAATGGAAAAGATTAATGATGCCTGAACTATTTCATCCGTACACGAATGTACGTATACTCGTCCAACTGTAAGATCGTTGAAAATTCGGCGAAGTGTATGAATATTGACATATGAGCTCAGCTTGAATGATACTTTTGGAAACATATCGATCACGCTAGGATTGCGTAATCTTCCCACGGCCGCCTACTTGTAAAGATGATTCGAATCATTTATATAATTTGGAATGAAGGCATGAGCCTCGTTAAAACTAGAGCTCCCGAGTGAAATAAAGAGACGATTACGTAAGAAATTGGTTAATCAACTAATTGCAATGTATCAAGTTCAGAGTCGGAAACAAAAATGTTTTTACAATAATTGGGGTTGAGGTAGTAGCCGCTAATTTCATCTGATAACATTTCATATTCTGTGTATGTCTTTTTACCAATGGTGATTACTAGACCACATCAACATGCCTAGGGGTACTGATTCCGCCCTTTGTAACAATATTCAATGACATTCGACGACAGACTACGTAACTTTTCGCCAACACTTCACTCGACACGGGCTCGTTGAACCTGAACAAATGCTACGGGTTTTATGAAAACGGAAAGAAAATTTATTGACTTGTTCAGGTGCCTAAGTTCCACATTTCAGCTTTCAAATTTCGCTCGTGATATATCGTCTTATGGATATCATGAATTGAGCTATACATTTATGGCTGTTCAAGAATAGTACAATTTCTGGAAACGGTTAATCACGCCTGGATGAGCTAGTCCACGGGAATGGTCGTACACGTGCATATTTACCCGACTGTAACAGAGATCGAAACTTATTTTTGCCTTAAGGTGCCACGAGAGTCTCTGCAGATAACAATCGGACAACAATGCGGATAACCATTGTTATCTGCGGAGACTCCCGTGGCACCTTGACCTGACCAAATCAATGCCATCGTCAGTTAAAAGAGGATCCGATCGAATTATGCAGTCTGTAACTTGTCTTTCCTTCCACAACCGAATATTAAATCGTATTTTTCATCCCCAAAACTATATGTATCTAACCCTAAGTACGTACGTTAGTAGTAAGTTGATGGACATTTTGAACAACGCCATCACTCTGGTAGATAATTTCGATTTATAACAGAATCACAATTGAATTGACCGAAACTCAGATTCAACCATTTTTCTTGAAATCCATACTTTTTAGTTGAATAACAGAAGAATTTTTCCGTTAAAAGAACTGCTTATTCTATTTCACGGAGTGTAAGTATCTGATTATTCTTTTATGCTTCAAAGCCCCTAATTACCAGCTTTTACTCGTCGATCGATTTTTCTCAAGCACCGTAGTCTTCCTTAATAAAATCTGCGGCTTTTTCAGCGATCATCATACTCGGAGCGTTGGTATTACCCGAAACAACATTCGGCATTATAGAAGCATCCACAACCCTGAGACGCTTCACTCCGTGTACTTTGAGTCGTGGATCTACCACAGCCATAGCATCATCGACTGGACCCATTTTGCAAGTACCCGCTAGGTGATATGACGTAACTGTATAGTGTTGCGCTTGACATCGAAGATAGTCGTCGGACCAAAAAGTGTGATGAGCACACTCAGGGATTACGTTGGGGTTGAGACTTGCGTTGAACTTTCGCATGGTTGGAGTCCGGCTGATGTCGCAAGCTATTTTGGCTCCCTCTATCTGAAAGAAGACACAATCATGATTAATATCTCTCAATCGGGAGTAAGTCTGAGTAATAAGCATTGACAGCAAAGTAAGCAGCTTACCAAGGTATTCAAGTCGCGTATATCGGCAAAGTAGTTTGGAAATATCATTGGATGATCATCGGGATTAGCACTTCTCAGCCTGCATGTCCCTTTGCTTCGCGGACGCAAAAGTACTGCCGAAAGACCATAACTCTTGTTCTGCGGAATATTCCCGTATAAGGAATCGTAAAAGTCAGGTCTCAGGCCGGAATATTCTACACCGGAAAATCGATTTCCATTTTCACCAGAACCAGAAAAAACCAACTGAATGTCCGGGTAATCCCCATGACTTTTGACATACCTGCAAGAGGATGTATATAAATCAATTGAAGAATAGAGTGCTACGTCATGCAATGGAGTTTACTATTACATGAACTAATACCGCTGCAACGAGTGTAGTGAGATATAATAGTATTTCAGCACGACTACGGAAAGGCTTTTTTGGCGAAACGAGAGGTTTACGGCACGAGACCAAGGCGAGTGCTGTAACGACGTTCGCCAAAACATCCTTACGTATGTATGAGTAACGATTATCGTGTTTCATGATAAGAGCCGACAAATCGAGACGAAGTTGCGGTTTTGGGGATAGAGTAATGAAAAATAATATATTTACTTGGTATTAACATAAGCCATTGCTTCGGATCCAGGGGCATTGTATAGTCGACCAGTTCTCTGATTCATGAATTCTTCAACTTCCGACAGACTCACGGGACCGGAGCCCTCAGAATCTGCCGTAGTTGATATCGGACTTCCTGATGGTACATCGATTAGAAAAGTTAGTCCACCGAATGTGACGTGATCTTGGAGATTCTCCCCAACACCGGGACTATCATGAATGACGGGAATCCCGAACTTCTTTAAGTGTTCCTTCGGCCCAATCCCCGAGAGCATTAGCAGCTGAGGTGACTTTATAGTACCAGCCGACAGTATCACCTCCTTGGTAGCGTAGGCAGTACACGTCTTGCCATCCCGACGAAACTGGACACCGTGAGCCGTCATCGTATGCTTGTTTATCAGGATCTTATCAGCCGTAGAATACGTGCTCACATGGAGGTTCGTTCTGTGAGATGCCGATCTCAGGAAAGCTTTTTCTGTGCTGCATCTCAGGCCATCTCTTACTGTACTCTGCGCATACATGAATCCAGTCTGATACTTCCCGTGCACATCCCGGACAACGTAGCCCATGTCCTGACCTGCCTCCAGGATATATTTTGTCAGTGGCGCAGTATACCTGAGTCGCTCGACCGTAAGGTAACCGCCAGTCCCGTGATAGGGGGAGTTTTCAAGTTGTCGAATCCGCATGTCCTCTGACTTTTTGAAGTATTCAAGAACGTCTTTGTACGCCCATCCTGGATTTCCCAACGCCTCCCAGTTGTCGTAATCTTTTTTGTTACCCCGTGCGTAAAACATACCATTGTGCGAGCTGCAACCGCCGAGCATTTTACCTCTGGGCCAATTACATTGTCCATTTTTCATACCTAGACAGTAGTTTGGGGAAGGTTCGGTCATGAATCCCCAGTCATACTCGGTTTTCTGAAGATATTCACTCATGGAAGGTATGTCGGAATATAATGGCGGTTCACCCCCAGCCTCCATGAGCAAAACGGACCAATTACCATTTTCCGTCAATCTGTTCGCAAGGACAGATCCTGCAGATCCACCACCAGTTATTATGAAGTCATAATGACTTGACATGCATTCCGTCGAAATGGGCATCACTCTGTTTTCTTTGTCTACGATGTCTGACCGTGAAAGCAGTATTAGAATCTTCATAAAGACGATAAAACCGAACTCTTGTCCATATTTCAAAGCAGCGCGTAAGGCAGAGTAGGCACACGTTATGTTCATTTAGTAATGTTACGTCGGTAATTTGTACTGCTGGCAATAGACACGACGAACGACAAGGATTTGCCTCTAGCTAATATGACCTTCAGCGACGTCTCAACTGTAACGTGCAACTTGAGAGCTGCACTCGGTTATTAGCTTCGCCGTGACACTACAAATGTGGAACAACCAAACGATTGTACAAGATTTAAATACTGTTCCCGATTGGTCCTTCTAGGACACGATTGACGCGCCTGTTTATTCTACACATCACGTTATAGGATACAGTATTTTTTCAGGTGATTGTTTCTCATTTAACTAGAGCAATGTTATACGTACACTAACATATTTATGCCAGAAGAAATGCTGAGTAAACGGTATTTGCCATCGAAAAAACGTGCCACGGTCAAAAACATTCTCAAATTGACGCACAAACAAGTCTTCTATCACCTACCACCTAGCTAATCATTATCCTGGTGAAGTACATTTGATTTTTCCATGTATTTGTCCCTTTTCCATCGATTTTCTAAAATTTCACGCCCCATCAAATTTGCTGTCAGGTTCAGTCGCACTTCTACACGTATTGAGTTTGATAATGCAAAACTCACTTTAACGATGTATAAATTCTAGTCATTCACCTATTCTCATTGCCGTTAATTCTTACCTTGTGACACTTTTTCGCAAAATTTTGTTTTCACGAATGGACGAATTCAATTTCAAATATTTAAAGAACCGCTACGTCTGAGCTTGTTTAGCCTCATATTGTCAAATGTGATGTAACAGGCGGGGGAAATGGAGGTCACAAATTTCTGTTGTTGTCAAATTTTTCCTTTTAACTTTATGAAAAAAATACCTGTTCACAAAGACAAGCATAACATGATCATTTGCACAACCATTGCAGGTTTCGTTGCACTCGGATTGCATAGCAATTGCTAATGAGGCGGTTACATTGATTAAACTATTCAGCATAAATTCACACTAACAAATTATTCTACATCGAGTAAACGGTCAAATCGGTTGTTTGAACTTCATCTCCAATATCGCTTTGTGTCGCCTTCACGCGATTGCTAGTCTGTTGGTTCAGCAGCAGTCAATTCCTGCCAAAACTTCATTCGCTGTGGAAGGAAAGAATGTTGGTTGCTGAGTGCCACGTCAGAGTAATTCCCGATACGAAGATAGTTGTCTAGCGACGAATATGGCATCCAAGTCGAGGTCCCATTCGAGGCCGAAGCTGTTGGTTGTCTGAATGAGAAAACAATTGTCAGATGGTAAGGTACAGTTTTCCCTATGCCATAACTGACCAAAATCTTACCCAGTTATTGCAAATGACGTCCATAGGTCCAGCATCGTGTCTACCATTTTGAAATCATTTACACTCATCGCAGTATCCGGTACTCCGAAGCGCGCCTCGGTTTCAGAAAACAGATACAGGCAATCGTCGTTGTGAACTGCACCATAGTTGGCTGTAGAGCCGTGAGTAAATATATAGCTGTGACTGAAAGTACCCCGGTACTTGAAGAAGTAAAAGTATGCCGTACTATTCGCCACTGATAGTTGTTGCTTAACAGTCTTGTAGATCGGATGTATAAAGAACGAATCACTGAGCATTACCATGTAATTAAACAACAGCTGAAAGCAGAACGGAACTATCACAATTCAGTACAAATTCAGGCAACTTTTAAAGTACCAATCTCCTCAACCTACCGCGTTTCTATCGGTCGTTAGATCGTTGTTAAAATAATAAGCCTTCAGGGCGTCGGTGTAAGCTGTCACGTTGTCCACGTACGGAGCATATTGCATTACCTGCGGCCAAATTTCGTAGGGATGGGCCAACACCACATTAAATTCCGTTGAGTTCGCGTAAAAATCTAATGCATAAGAGAACCAATGAATGACATGACATCAAAATTCGTGCATAAAGTAATGGAACTGTATGGAAAATCATATGGACTGCAATCAATAGCATTCCACGTCCTTGTTCAGATACGAACATTACTCACATCTTTGATTCGAAAAGCTTACCTCCGCTGAGAAGAAGACCAGAGTGTTCAACGTCTCCGGCCAACAAACGTAAAGGGCGTACTTTTCCAGTGGCATATAAGTTTGCTGGACTATCGGTGAGGAAGGCCCCTTCAATATCTGGCTCGTCCGTCGACCCCCAAATTCTGTCTGGAAAATTCCTCCACACGTAAAACAATGATCTGGACATTATGATGTCGCTCGCGTTTAATCCCTTTAAGCAGCTGACCAGCTGTCTCGAGCTGTTGGTCGGACAACCGACATATCCACCAAGCTCGAAAGCCAGATTTTTAAAAACATTTCTTGGGCGATAGCCTCTGATCGAAAACGCCGAACCACTCTGTATTATGTATTGATGAAAGAGTCCTGTTGATAAAAAAACTTGGGTTTATTTTCCGATGGACGTGTTATCACTGCAGTATCAGAGGCTCTACTCGAAAGCACATGTTGGCATTCAATTGATTCAAAACACTTGTAGAAGATTACCCTGTGTCGTATTCGAAAGCGCCAGAAGATGCACCGAACATCCGCCGGTGCTTTGTCCGAAAATTGTTACTCGCTGAGGATCTCCACCGAAGTACCTGATGTTAGTCTGAACCCATTTGAGAGCCAAGACCTGATCTTTCAGACCATTATTCCCAGGAACTACCTCGTCTCCAGTGCTCAGGAATCCTAGTGGACCTACACGATAATTAAGACTAACGAGTAGCACATCTTTGTCCAAAAGAAATCGTGGACCGTATAGAGCGGCGCCGCTATTGCCCATCTCGAAGCCGCCACCATGGATATACACCATAACTGGCAACAGAGTGGTTTTTTTGTGCACGGGAAGCTGTGTGAAAGTAAAAGATCAATTGCAATGTGCTTCAACATCTAGTCGGAATTTTATCAACATTAAAAATTCCTGTGGTGAAGATGATAGGCAATCCATTTTTGGATCGTAAAGATCGTCGTAACGATTGTGGCTAGCAAGGTCTTCGAGCAACTGAAAAACATACGGTTACCTGTGTTGTGTACACGTTCAGATACAGGCAGTCCTCGTCTCCTATAAAGGTGCCATTCGACAATTGGGGACACGAATTTGACTGGTTCGTGGCAATCAAAGTATCGGACCAAGGTCCCGCAGCCTGTGGTGCTTCGAATCTAAGAAAAGTCATACAGAACTCAGCTGATCTCTTCATATTCTCAGTTCATTGATGAGAGTGACCAGCGTATAGTTTAGCCTCTAATGTCTATGCCAGATTCATACGTAAAGGGACGACAATGATCAGTGATCATAACGAATGACTGAAGAATACCGGAACAATTCTACGAATACATAACACAACATGATCGGAACTAAAGTCCTGACAGCTTTCTTCAACAAACCTCAGGTTTCCAATGGGTGGCTTAGCGTAAGGAATGCCTCGAAAACTGTAGACGTTTCGATTGTGCCTGGTCTTCATGATCTCGCCTTCTAAACGACCCTGTGGTATGCTAAGGGTCGGTTTCAGGCAGTCCCCTTTTACTTCTGTAGCGCAGTTGATCGCAAGAACGATATTCATTGCCATTATCACTAAAAACCGCGATAGAAGAAATTCGCTCGTTCTATGTAGCATCGTGTTCAATTTATTCGACTTCATTCTCATCACGTCAGAATCGTAACTCGTAGGCAATATAGATAGTCGCGTAATGGCGTGTTTTTTCACACAACAGAATATTCAGTCGGTAATTTTATACACTAGTCCCTTGTGAATGTATAAGGGATTTGAAAAGCCGGCTGATGATTACTTCATTTCAGAAAATCTTCAAGTCCGTAAAAATTTTTAGGTGACAGTCAGGTCCTTTACCGTTTCTCGAACACGATCTACAGCAACGAAACCGTCGACTGTTAGTCACAGTTTGGGCATGCTAGGCTAGAACGTTCGTTTTTAAATGATTCTAGGAAGCAGCACACAGGTGTTTTGCTCACGAATTTCAATAGGTGTTTGGCTCACGAATTTCAATTGTGGATTCAGCTGATGAACAGTATGAACAGAGTCGCAATTAAAAAACACATTAACATATCCGCCACGTCATTATGAATACTCCGTGACAGTATGTAATTTATCATTATCGTAGCAAAGATTGGATTAGATATCTACTAGAGCCCGTGAACAAACACTATGCAAATTTCATGCATATCACCGACATTTTTAGAATCAGCACCCGAGGAAATTCATGAATAGCAGACATCAAGAATGTCTTTGCTATTTGGGAAGCAACGAACGGATTCTCCGAGTACAGGTAAACTACCGTAAATCAATGATGATTCAATGGCCTCGAACGTTCATCCACTAGACCTATACAAATATTCCTGTAATCGAACTAGTATGCATGATGAACAATCGACTGAAACAGAGGCCATTTCAATGCGCTTCATTTCATGTGTTCTATTTTTCCATTACAACATTACATTGGAACATTTTTTGCAGGTAGATTAAGTTTATGTCAAGTTTAATTTTGTCTTCTACAAGCGTAGGATATGACGCTCGCCGTCCAAGTCCATGATCGGCCCTTTGGGACAGGATAATAGAACCCAAACTTGAATTTCGACGTCATCTGATTACCCTTCATTATTATGAACATGGAACATCATTGTTATTGACAAAACACTTATTGTTATTGCTTAGAACATAATATTTTATTAGTTTATATATAAGGGTATCTCTACATATATGACCCCCAAGATTTCTGCATCTGCATTTTTTAACTTTGGCAAGCTGTAACTTTGAAACGTTTTTAGTTACCCTATTAAGTTTCTGGGTACGCATTTTTTTATTTCATTTTTATTGTTGTTTTTATTATTTTTTTTTTTCAATCCGTTGAAACAGTTTGAACAACGCGATCACTCTGGTGAATAATTTCGATTCATTATGAAATTGCAATTGAATTCACCAAAACTGAGATTCGACCATTTTTCTTAGGATCCATACTTTTGAATTGAATACCAATAGAATTTTTCTGTTGAAAGAACTGCCTATTCTATCTCATGGCCTGTAACTTCGATAACTCTTCTATATTTTGACACCCTTGATTGCCAGCTTCTATTCATCGGTCCATTTTCCTCGATGACCGTGGTCTTCCTTAATCAAATCTGCGGCTTTTTCAGCGATCATTATACTCGGGGCGTTGGTATTACCCGAAGGAATAGTCGGCATTACAGAAGCATCCACAACCCTGAGACGCTTTATTCCGTGGACCTTGAGTCGTGGATCTACCACCGCCATAGCATCATCGACTGGACCCATTTTACAAGTACCCACTGGGTGATATGCCGTGAGGGTATAGTGTTGCGCTTGACACCGAAGGTAGTCATCGGACCAGAAAGTGTGATGAGCACACTCAGGGATTACGTTGGGGTTGAGACGTGCGTTTAACTTCCGCATTGTTGGAGTCTCGCTGATGTTGTAGGCCATTTTGGCTCCCTCTATCTGAAAGAAGAAACAATCATGATTCATACTTCTCGATCAGGAGTAAGTCTGGGTAATAACCATTGACAGCAAAGTGAGCAGCTTACCAAGATATTCAGGTCGCGTATGTCGGCAAAGTAGTTTGGAAATATCATCGGATGATCATCGGGATTAGCACTTCTTAGCCTGCATCTCCCTCTGCTTCTCGGACGCAAAAGTGTTGCCGAAAGACCGTAACTCTTGTTCTGCGGAATATTTCCGTACAAGGAATCGTATAAGTCAGGTCGTAGGCCGAAATATTCTATGATGGAGAAACGATTCCCATTGTCACCGGATGCAGATAGAACCAACTGAATGTCCGGATAATCCCCATGACTTTCGGCATACCTGCAAAAGAATGAATGTCAAATAAAAAAATATTGTGCTTACGTCATGCAACGGGGTCTACTATAATTACATGAAATAATATCACTGCAACGAGTAAAGTAACACATAAAAGAATATATAATATATTTACTTAGTATTAACATAAGCCATTGCTTCGGATCCAGAGGTATCGTATAGTCGACCAGTCCTTTGATTCATGAATTCTTTAACTTCCGACAGGCTCACGGGACCGGAGCCCTTAGAATCTCCCGTAGTTGACGTTGGACTTTTTGGTGGTTCATCGATCACAAAAGTTAGTCCACCGTAAGTGACGTGATCTTGAAGATTCTCCCCAACGCCGGGACTATCATATACAACGTGAATCCCGAACTCTTTTAGGTGTTCCTTCGGCCCAATCCCCGAGAGCATTAGTAACTGAGGTGACTTTATAGTACCAGCCGATAGTATCACCTCCTTGGTAGCGTAGGCAGCACACGTCTTGCCATTCCGGCGAAACTGGACACCGTGAGCTGTCATCGTATGTTTGTTTATCAGGATCTTATCAACCGTAGAATACGTGCTCACATGGAGATTCGTTCTGTGAGATGCCGATCTTAGAAAAGCTTTTTCGGTGCTGCATCTCAGGCCATCTCTCACTGTGCTTTGCGCAGGCTCGAACCCAGTCTGAAACTTTCCGTTCAAATCCCGGACAACGTAGCCCATATCACGACCTGCCTGCATTATATATTTCGTCAATGGCAGAGTGTACCTGGGTCGCTCGACCGTGAGGTAACCGCCAGTCCCGTGATAGGGTGAGTTTACGAATTCTGATATCCGCATGTCCTCTGACTTTTTGAAGTATTCAAGAACGTCTTTGTACGCCCATCCAGGATTCCCCAAGTCTCTCCAGTGGTCATAATCCCTTCGGTTACCCCGTGCGTAAAACATGCCATTGTGCGAGCTGCAACCGCCGAGCATTTTACCTCTAGGCCAATTACATTGTCCATTTTTCATACCCAGACAGTACTTTGGGGAAGGTTCCGTCATGAATCCCCAGTCGTACTCGGTTTTTTGAAGATATCTAGCCATCGAAGATATGTCCGAATGTAATGGCGGTTCACCCCCAGCCTCTATGAGCAGAACGGACCAATTACCATTCTCCGTCAATCTGTTGGCAAGAACAGATCCCGCAGATCCACCACCAGTTACTATGAAGTCATAATGACTTGACATGCATTGCGTCAAAATCGGTATCACTCTGTCTTCTTTGTCTACGATGTCTGGCCGTGAAAGCAGTATTAGAATCTTCATAATGACGATAAAACCCAATTCTTGTCCATATTTCAAAGCAGCGCGTAAGGCAGAGTAGGCACAAGTTATGTTCATTTTGTAATCTTACGTCAGTAACTTGTACTGCTGGGAATAGACACGACGAACGACAAGGAATCGCTTCTTGCTGATATGACCATCAGCGACGTCTCGACTGTCACGTTCAGCTCGAAAACTGCACTGAGATTTTAGCCTTGCTTCAAGCACGGAGATCTGCACAACAAAAGTGTAACAACCGAACGATTTTGCGGGATTTAAATACTGCTCGAAATACTGTTTTCAATTGGTCCTTCTAGGTCACTGTTGAGGCGCCCGTTGACTCTACGTATCACGATATTGGATCCAGTATTTTTTCAGCCGATTGTTTCTCACCAAACTGGAGCAATGTTATACATACACGCTAACATTGCGGCAGACGACATGCTGAGTGAACGGCATTTGCCCTCGAAAAAACGTGCTATGGTCAGAAAATTATCAAATTAACGAATTAATATGTCTTCTTTCACCTATTTAAAGAGAATTTCTCTTTCATTATCCCGGCAAGCTCCATTTGAATTTTTCATACATGTATTGGTCCCTTTTTACAGAGTTTTCAAAATTTCATTTTTCCTTGAATTTTCTGCCCGGCTTAGATTCGCACGTGTTCAGTTTTATGCTGCGAAACTCTCTTCAACGAATTTTACGAATTCTAGTCGCATACCTATTTTCATTGCCGTCTCTTCTCACCTTGTAACACTGTTTCGCAAAATTTTGTTTTCGCGAATGAACGAATTTAATTGCCAATATTTATATTTACGTATGTATGTGTATATACGAGATTCCATTCGAGGTCGAAGCTATTTGTCTTCTGAATGCGCTTTATTTCATGTCTTCAATTTTTCCAGTACAACATCGCATCGGAACATTTTCTGCCCGTGAATTGACTTTATCTGAAAATTAATTTTGTGTTCTATATGGGCAGTATCTCACGTTCACCGTCCAAATCCATGATCAGCCCTTTGGGACAGGGTAGTAGAACCCAAACTTGAATCTCGTCGACATCTAATTGCCCTTCATTATTATTAAGATTGAACATCATTGCTATCCACAGAACACTGTCATTGCTTACTATTTCGTTGCTGTATGAACAAGAGAAACATTCCGTCGACCCTTTTGACCCTTTGCTATTGATAAGGAATTATTTGATATCGAAGTCCATTCAAGAATTTTTCGAGAGTGTAATTAGGGGAAGCTCTTGTACCTTGGGACACTTTTTTTAGAAGGACTGTAACATTTCTATCAGTCAGTCAAAAAGAATCTATTTATGTAGGAATACATGGTAAAGCTTCATTTACGTAGGAAAAAAAACCACCACTGACAGGCTCAAGCGAAGTACTTCGGAAGAACGATATTTCGTAATACTGCATTTGTCCCAAGGTACAACCCCCGTCTGTACCTCGGGACATGAGGACTTGTACCTTCCCACACAGCACATCACCTCCATGCGATATCCAAATTTGGTCCCAAATATCCCACTGATATCCGATATGTCCAGAGGAGATTTTGCGGATATTCCATGGGATAGTGTTAATTTTATGTATTTGAGACTAAATAAGATGTCTGTAGAAAGTTCTGAGGATATCTTGCACTATCTATGAAATATCTGGAGTGGCTTAATAATTTCCTGATATCTCGTAGATATTTTCTAGAGATCCTGCGGATATTACATGACGGAGAAGATGGGACAGCCGCGGTACATCCCGGGGATATTATGTATATTAGCGGCACCTGAAAATGAGTGCCAGAACATCAGGAAAAGTTTTATACGCTCTACTACATTTATCTTATTCTGAAAAACTGTAAAAGTTTACATGTTTTCGGCACAATTATGTGTATAGGGTATTCCACAAGGAGGGAATAGAAAAAACAGGAGAACAAAAATGCGATCTATGGGCCATCATATACATATAATGTATAAACCTTGTTTAACGTATCTGGTCGCCATTTTCCGTTTTACTACATAAATTGCATTTACAGTATAAATTTTGAATCTGTAACGATAATAGGCTTCTGTCTGGATTATTTATGTGGACCAGATTCCAAATCACATAGGGTATTATGAATCACATCTAGTCGTCAAATTTCATAAGGTACTTTGGCGCAGTCGGTAAGGCGTGCGATCCGAAATGCTATCCGAGCGAATGCGAGCGGCGAACGCAGGTTCGAACCCCGGTCTGGACAAAAGCGTTCTTCTTAGCGGACTTAAAAATGCGTTTTCATCGATTTGCGGTCAATTTCCAAATTGTTTATATGTGTTACGGACGTGTAGAATTTAAAAAAAACACATATATCATACCGAATTTTTTTTTCTCCATTTGTGGCTGAGGCACCCACTTGATCGCGATATCCCCAATATGGGCATCTCGACTTTGTTTTGTTTCATGAATACTAGTCGATTTTACGTAACTACTAGACAACTTGATATGCAACAACCGCGCGAGCACCATATTCTTCATCTGTTCTTTATTAAACTAAACCATACATTTTTTATTGTACCATGCTGGGTAGAATTTCGACAATTATAGATATCAGGAACTCGACAGGATATTCTCAAGATATCAGGGAACTAAATTGTTAGCCCAATGATATCGTTGTGATATTCAGAGGAAATCTTCGGATATCTTTCGTATACCTCCTTAGGATATTGCGGGACCTGCCAAATACATAACCCTAGGATATCCATGAAATATCGCCGGATATCATAGGATATTCCGTGGATATCCACAATATCCGAAATTATATCCATGGGATGTTGTCAGGACTACCATGTGCTGTGTGGGTTGGGACAATCTGAAGAAACATACATGTACCTGAGGATAATGCAACATAATACGTACAAAAAAGAGAAGAGGCGTTTCATAATTATAGTATGCCTCGTTTATTTTTTATTACAAATTTTTATTGCAAATACCCGTAATTGAATAGTTTTATCAATCGATCATTGATGATACTATAATTTTGGGTCTTTTCTTATTACTTTTGCTTCTAGGCTTCTGAAATAGCAGGGAAAATACAAGGTTTTGAAGCCATCAGTGTATCAAGCAGCGATTCATGTTGTCCCAAGGTACAATTAAACAAATGTCCCAAGGTACAAGCACGGCATACGAATACTTGATCGCCGGTTCGTAATTTGTAGGTTAGCTTTCTGGCAAAAATCATGCATGGATATTTTTCGTAAAGGAATGGACTACAAATTGTGGTAAGAAGGTAGACCGGCAATGACACTCCATAAGTGTCATTTCACCCAAAAGACAGTTGTCAATAGTTACTGAGTCATCTGTTTTTCAAAATTACCTTACTGCGAGACGAACCAGATAATCTTTCTCTTTCAAACTGTGGGTGGTGATGCCTCTCGGCCACTATAAGAACTACATTAAACCTGTTCGAATTGTTTGCCTCGCACAACCAAGCTGAGCTTCCGTCCCGAGGTACGTGCTGTCCCAAGGTACAAGAGCTTCCCCTATATGAAGAGCTCTTCTCAGGGTTGAATCATAATCAACTACAATTTTATCAAATTCTTTACCGACCTACAATTCATAACACTGCAGCCGAAATTAACCACTGCCGTCATCCATTCGAAGCAATATATGTTGAAAAATTGCCACAATGATTCGCAGATGTTTTTCGGATCCTAGTCTTTATCCATTCCATTAGACTTAATAATTTGTTAGTATACAGGTATTTCTATATGACCCTCAAGATTTCTGCATCTGCATTTTTTAACTTTGGCAAGCGGTAGCTCCGGAACGGTTGATCGCGCGTAGAGATAACTTCGTAGGACGTTTTTTTGCTGCCCTAGGGTAGACGTACCATTTCTGGCCACTGTACTAGTTGTGGCCACCTAAAGGATAGTCTGTATTTATTGGTGGTACCTTTCAAGCTAGCCAAACATTGAACAGAAAGTGCAAATAGGACATGAAGTGAGTATATGGCATATTGTTCAACACCTAATGCACTTAATTGTTGAAAAATTGACAGTCAAAACGCGGTTGTACCAATTGTTCCCATTACCTCCATTTGCATGTAATAGATATCGCCGCAAATGGATCAAGCCGATGACCACAAACGGTACTAAGGTGGACAAAAATGGTACGTCTACCCTATCAAATTATTATCTACAGATACGCATTTTTTTATTTATTCTTTTCAATCCGTTGAAACAGTTGCAACAACGCGATCACTCTGGTCATTATGAAATCGCAATTGAATTCACCAGAACTGAGATTCGACCGTTTTGTTTGAAATCCATTTTTTCTTTAATTTCATATCCATAGAATTTTTTTCGTTGAAAGAACTACCTATTCTATTTCATGTCCTGTAACTCTGATTACTCTGCAATATTTTGACACCCTTGACTGCCAGCTTTTATTCCTCGGTCCATTTTTCTCGGGAACCGTAGTCTTCCTTAATGAAGTCTGCGGCTTTTTCAGCGATCATTATACTCGGGGCGTTGGTATTACCCGAAACAATATTCGGCATTATAGAAGCATCCACAACCCTGAGACACTTTACGCCGTAGACGTTGAGTCGTGGATCTACCACCGCCATAGCATCATCGACTGGACCCATTTTGCAAGTACCCACTGGGTGATATGACGTGAGGGTATAGTGTTGCGCTTGACACCGAAGGTAGTCATCGGACCAAAAAGTGTGATGAGCACACTCAGGGATTACGTTGGGGTTGAGACGTGCGTTGAACTTTCGCATGGTTGGAGTCTGGCTGATGTTACGGGCCATTTTGGCTCCCTCTATCTAAAAAAATCACAATCATGAATCATGTCCGTCTATCTGGAGTCAGTCTGGGTGACCATTGACAGCAAAGTGCGCAGCTTACTAAGGTATTCAAGTCGCGTGGGTCAGCAAAGTAGTTTGGAAATATCCTTGGATCATCATCGGGATCAGCGCTTCTCAGCCTACATCTCCCTTTGCTTCTCGGACGCAAAAGTGTTGCCGAAAGACCATAACTCTTGTTCTGCCGAATATTTCCGTACAAGGAATCGTAAAAATCACGTCTCAGGCCGGAATATGTTTCACTCGAGAAACCGCCATCCCCATTGTCTCCGGATGCAGCCAAAACCAATTGAATGTCTGGATAATTTCCATGGCTTTCAGCATACCTGAAAGAGAATGCACGTCAGTCAATTAAAAGAATATTGTGCTATTGTCGTGCAATAGAGTCAACTGTTACAACCAGTGCAACGAGTGTAGTGACACATAAGAGGATATATTTACTTGGTATTAACCCAAGCCATTGCTTCGTCTCCGGGAGCATCGTATAGTCGACCAGTCCTCTGATTCATGAATTCTTTCACTTCCGATAAAGTCACGGGACCGGAGCCCTTGGAATCTGCCGTATTTGATATCGAACTTTCTGATGGTCCATCGATCAAAAAAGTCAGTCCACCGAAAGTGACGTGATCTTGAAGATTCTCTCCAACACCGGGGCTGTCATGAATGACAGGAATGTCGAATTTTTTTAAGTGTTTTTTCGGCCCAATCCCGGAGAGCATTAGCAGCTGAGGTGACTTTATAGAACCAGCTGACAGTATCACCTCCTTAGTCGCGTAGGCAATATACTTCTTGCCATCCCGGCGAAACTGGACACCGTAAGCTGTCATCTTAAGCTTGTCCATCAGAATCTTTTCAACTGTAGAATATGTGCTCACATGGAGGTTTGTTCTATGAGATGCCGATCTCAGAAAAGCTTTGGCTGTGCTGCATCTCAGGCCATCTCTCACCGTGCTCTGCGCAGGCGTGAACCCAGTCTGAAACTTCCCGTTTACATCCCGGACAACGTAGCCCATGTCACGACCTGCCTGCATTATATATTTCATCAATGGCGGAGTGTACCTGAGTCGCTCAACCGTGAGGTAACCACCAGTTCCGTGATAGGGTGAGTTTCTGAGCTCTGGGATCCTCATGTCTTCTGACTTTTTGAAGTATTCAAGAACGTCATCGTACCCCCATCCAGGATTCCCCAAGTCCCTCCAGTGGTCATAATCCCTTCGGTTACCCCGTGCGTACAGCATGCCATTGTGCATGCTGCTGCCACCGAGTGCTTTACCTCTAGGCCAATTACATTGTCTGTTGTTCATGCCTAGACAGTACTTTGAGGAAGGCTCGGTCATGAATTCCCAGTCATACTCGGTTTTCTGAAGATATTCAGCCATTGAAGGTATGTCCGAATAATATGGCTCATCACCCCCAGCCTCTATGAGCAGAACGGACCAATTACCATTCTCCGTCAATCTGTTGGCAAGAACAGATCCCGCAGATCCACCACCAATTATTATAAAGTCGTGATGACTTGACATGCATTGCGTCGAAATAGGCATCACTCTCTTCTCTTTGTCCACGATGTCTGGCCGTGAAAGCAGTATCAAAATCTTCAGGAAGACGATGAAGCCCAACTCTGTTTCATAGTTCAAAGCAGCGCGTAAGGCAGAGTAGGCACACGTTATGTTCATTTCGAAATCTTGCGTCAGTAACTTTTGCTGCTGACAATAGATACAACTAATGACTAGGATTCGCCTCTTGCTGATATGACCATCCGCGACGTCCCCACTGCAATGTTCAGCTCAAGAGCTGCACTCGGTTTATAGCTTCGCCCTGAGACAACAAATGTGGAATAACCAAACAATTCTACAAGATCTAAATTCTGTTCCTAATTGGTCTTTCTAGGTCACGATTGATACACCTGTTGTTTCTACACATCACGATATAGGATCGAGTATTGATTCAGCTGATTGGTTCTTACTAAACTAGAGCAATGTTATAGACACGCCAAAATCGTGATAGACGAAATGCTGAGTAAACGGCATTTGGCATCGAAAAAACGTGCCATGGTCAAAAAAATTCGCAAATGAACTTGTAAACATGTCACTTGTTCCACCACTCATGTATAGAGAATTTTTTAATTGTTCTCTTGGAGAGATCCAATCGATTTTTCCACGTATTGATCCCCGTTTTAGAGATTTTCTAAAATTTCATGTTTTGTGAAATTCGTTGTCTGCTTTTGTGCTCAAGTTGCTGCCTGTGTGAATTAAGTTTATGTAAAGTTTAATTCTGTGTTCTACAGGGGTAGGTTATGAAGCGCTCCGTCTGGATCCATGATCAGTCTGTTGAGACAGGGTATAAGTAGAACCCAGAATTGAATCTCGAGGTCATCTGACTACTTTTCATTGTTATTAACATTGATTATTATTGATATCCACGAAACACTATCATTGCTTACTATTTCGTTTCTGCATGAACAAGAGAAACATTTCGTGAACCTTTTGCTAATGATAAGCAATTGCTTCATATCGAAGTTCGTTCAAGAATTTTCCGATACTGTCATTATACGAAGAACTCTCTCCCGGGGTGGAATCATAATCGACTACAATTTTATCAAATTCTTTACCTTACCGACCCACAATTCATAACACTGCAGCTGAAACCACTGCCATCATCCATTCGGAGGAATATCTGTTTAAAATGAACTCAACAATTTTACAAGTTCTGGTATTTTACGGATTCCACAATGACCCGCAGATATTTTTTGCATCTTTGTCCACATCTATTCCATCGGATTTATTGAATAGAACTCCATAAGCTATCGGGAACATAAGTTGTTAGTACAAAGGTATTTCCATATGTATACATATTATCATCACAAATATTTACAAATATTAGAAAATTGACAATGTCTGCAGTCTTGTCTAAATTACGTAATACAAGTTCTCAGGTGTATTTAGACTTGGTTAATATAACGTGTCACACAAGCATTCCGCCGCATTGTTTAAAGTTCAATCATTGTTTTGATTTCGCCAAACGATTTCATCACTTCACTGGGATTCTCAATTGTTCAATTTCTCTTCACCGTCACTCGCTATAACCGACTGTATCGGTTCGTTTACACCATATTTTGACAGCATTATTTCCGTAAAATTTTGCCAGTCCTCATGACCAACGAAATCTTTTGCCGTTGGCAAACTTTTATCTGGAATTATTCTTATCTCGAGGTATCTCTCCTCCTGTGTATCTCCTTCAAAAAGGTGCCGTTTCTTCTTGATAACAGCCAACTCATTGTAAACCATTTCTACCTCTCTCTCCCATTCCTCTTTAATATTATCACCGTCGTTGCTACCACAATTATCCTCGAGATCAATGTGCAGTTTGCCGTTATCAAGACTGCTGCTAAATCTGTCAATTCTGTTATCTCTAAATGCGGTCACCATTTGTTCCTTGAGCCGCTCCTGCCTCATCCGTTTACTTTTACTGCGATGTACTCCCAGGATTCTCGTTTGATCCTTTTCGTTCGATTCCTCAGTTGACGGATGATCTCTGTAAACATCCTTCCAGTCTTCTTTTATAAGATCCGCTGCTTTTTCGGCGATCATGATCGTCGGGGCGTTCGTATTACCCGTTACAATATTCGGCATTACAGAAGCATCCACAACCCGAAGAGCTTCCACACCGTAGACCCTAAGACGTGGGTCGACAACAGCCATGTCATCATTCGCAGGACCCATTTTGCAAGTACTAGTCGGGTGATAGATGGTCATCGTGTAGAATCGTGCGTGGCAACGCCAATAGTCGTCTGAAGGAAAGGTGAAGTTGGCACACTCGGGAATCACGTTGGAATTGGCACGTGCTCTGAATTTTTTCATCGTTGGTGTCTGGCTCAGGTTGTAGATGATTTTTGCTCCCTCCACCTGGAAAAATCCAAGTATAATTTAGAGTCATTCGTTTCTCAATATTCTCTTCTTTTTTCCGATATCATTTGATGAAGAATGAATAAAAAGATTACTAGAACATCCAAGTCGCGTGGATCGTCAAAGTAATTTGGCACTATGACCGGATGATGTCTGGGATTAGCGTCTTTCAACTTGATCCAACCTCTGCTCTTCGGACGCATTAGCAGTGGCATTACGTTGTAAGTATCCTTGTAGAGGATCTCCTCGAATATACTAGCAAAGAGATCATCCTTGAGTCCACAGTCTCTCTTACCGAAAAGTCCCCCGTCTGTATTGTCTGCAACGGATCCCAGAAATAACTGAATATCCGGATAATCCATCGTCTCATTGGCATACCTGGAACATAATTGATTCATCATACCACCGACCTGCGTTCGAATTGATCCAATATCTATTCCACACGTGTGAACAAAACAGTTCATTCAGCTAATATACCATAATACAATATCTGCATGTCGGTGAATATGAAATAGAAATGAAAATATACCATAATACAATATCTGCATGTCGGTGAATATGAAATAGAAATTAAAATACTTACACAGTATTGACAAAGGCCATTGCCTCGCATTCCGGAACAGTGTAGAGTGGGCCTCTTCTTTCGTTCAAGAACTGCTTCACTGTTGACATGGTCACGTATCTGGGCAGTACAAAAGAAAAGCCAGTTGGTTCTTGGCAATCAGACGGTGGATCGACCAGATAGCTCAATCCACCAATAGCCACGTGATCCTGAAGATTTTGACCAACTCCAGGGCTGTCGTGGATCACCTGCACTCCGACCTCTTCTAGATGTTTTTTTGGACCGATACCTGAGAGCATCAGGAGATGAGGTGACTGCACAGCACCTGCCGACAGTATCACCTCGTTCCTGGCGTAGACAACGTACTTTCTGATACCCCGATGAAACTTGACTCCATAAGCCGACTTCGTGGTCTCGTGAACGAGGATTTTATCCACAACTGAATGCGTGCTAACGTGAAGATTTGGCCTGCGAGATGCGGAACGCAGAAACGCTTTGGCAGTACTGCACCTTAGACCGTCTCTGAGAGTGCCATGAGAATACGTGAACCCGGTCTGTGTGGCTCCGTTTACATCAACCTCATCATAGCCCAAGTCACGACCTGCGTCTAAGAAGTATTTTGCTATCGGAGTATTGTGCCTGAATCTTTCTACTGTGAGGTAACCGTCGGTTCCATGGTATGGCGAATCCTGAAGATCCGGTATCGATATGTTCTCCGATTTTTTGAAGTACGGTAAGACGTCGTCGAACCCCCACCCAAGGTTACCCAGGTCTCGCCATTCGTCATAGTCCCGTTTATTACCACGTACGTAAAGCATTGCATTGAGGACACTGCTACCACCGAGTACTTTGCCTCTGGGCCAATTGCACTGGTTATTGTTCATACCCTGGCAGTATGTCGACGATGGTTCGGTCTTAAATTGCCAGTCCATTGCGGTTAGCTGAAGTGTTGGAAATACCAGAGGTACATCGGAGAGGACTGTTTCATCACCTCCAGCCTCTAAGAGTAGAATAGTCCAGTTGAGATTTTCCGATAATCTATTTGCCACTACGGATCCCGCAGACCCACCACCGATCACAATGAAATCATAACTACTGAACATGTCTCTCGTGGAAACGATGTCAACTCTGTTATCCTTGTCGATGATATCCTGCCGCAAAAGCACTATCAAAAATCTCAAGAACACAAGAAAACTGAACTCCGGTCCGTATGAAAGAGCGATACGCATCGCTGAATAGGCCCCCGAAACCGTCATTTTGAATTGTTTTAGCCGAAACTTGAAGCGCGAAGAGCAATTGAGGTCAATACAAGCTCAAGAATCCGAATTTGACTTGTTCACGCGTGTACTCACTATCCTGCTATCATAATCTTTCAGGAAACAGCCTCACCGAGTATAAAAATTTGCTACGAGGACGCAATTATAGTCACCCGGGAAGCCGCATGGTCAACTGGTGCTTCAAATATAAAGACGTATCATGTGTTTGAGTAATGCTGTATCAGCTTATTTGAACGTGTGTATACATATATTTTGCCTGTGCGAATGCCTGGCCCTCGTGTCCAGAGACAGGCAGTGTTTATTTTGAAGTGGAAGGCTCTCGTCAGTTCGAGAAGCACGCGCATCAGCTCCATCAAGTGAGTATATACATAAGATCAGAGTGAGATAGGAGAGCTAAAATTGTTGTATTGACAAAATGTACAATGACCGGTCGTGCTTTATCTTGAATTGCGCGAATCTTCGGAACAGATCGTAATAATAGTGGAAAGCGCGTGACGTGTCTGGTAAAAATTTAAAATGAAATCCACTTTATTTGTAAATAAAATTGATCAACATTGATCATTCGGTTTTCCACGAATATCATTCACGAGTCGTACAATTTCATACCTATAAGTAATTGAATTCGGTCTTGGATTCATCGTGGAGGATGTTTCTTTACCGACAATTATACAAGACGAGTTAACGGCCTTCCAAAATGTAAGCTGAAAAATGTATTTATTCTCTTATAGCATACGGGAAGCAATGATCGAATCGAGTCATTCTTTTTTACATCCTTTTATATACAAGTTAATTGTTTGTTCAAGCTGATATTGTACAGCTTTTTGCCTAAATTGTAATAAATAATTATTTACATGAGCACGACGCCACGACCTCGAATATATCTACTTAATTATACATCATTGGTCTAGTTGGCTATATAAACTCACAAACTTACAGACTAATCATAGATTCTTAGGGAATACTATCAGTTACACTTTATCTTCACATCTCGTCATTTTACTCACATCGTTAATTAAAATGTGAGAGTTTAATTTTTGATTAAATGTCAGAACGGGGTCCTTATAAATGCCGGGGTAAATACTTGGAACCAACTTATCACCTTCACACAATCCCTGGATTGTAGAAAATTACCGTCATTAATAAGTAGGCGCGCCTAAAAATAAAATAACCAGAAGACAAATGACTTTGTACTTTGCTGTCCATAATGGCATTTTTTCCACGTCATTTCGTCACTCTTCCATTGGATTCCCATACCGGAATCCATTTAAATCGCCCGCCTAAATATCATCAGAACATAATGATTCCCGTGATTCTGAATAGAAACCGCATCAAGTCATACTTGTCGTTCAATGGCTTCAGAACTAATCACCCCACGAATTTATTCCCATTTTCTAAGTCTTTCTTCGTAGCCAGGATTCCTTGATCATGTCTGAGGCCTTTTCGGCGATCATAATCGTCGGTGCGTTAGTATTCCCACTGACAAGATTTGGCATTATCGATGCATCGATTACTCTGAGTCCTGTAACCCCGTAGACTCGTAACTGCGGGTCAACAACTGCATCCGGATCCCAGTAAGGACCCATCTTGCAAGTTCCCACTGGATGATAAATCGTCACTGAATAATACCTGATCATACACTCCCAGTAGGCGTCGGTGTATAATTCAATGTGTTTACAACCTGGAAACTGGTATGCGTTAAGCTCGCTGCCAAAACGTTGAAAGGACTTTGTTCTGCTTAGAGCAACGCCGATTTTAACGCCTTCGACGAGGGTCGCCATGTCGAATGGATCCTTGAAATAGTTCGGGTATATCAAGGGATAATCGAAAGGATTTTTACTCCGTAATTTGATCACTCCCTTGCTACGGGGTCGTAACAACATCGGTATCACACTCCACGTGTCCTTGTTACTAATCGGTCCAAATACTGCGTTGTAAAACTTTTCCGTTAACCCGTGAGCCTTACGGATCTGTCTGCCACCATCCGAGTTCGTTGATCCTGATATAAAGTGCAGTTCGATGTCCGGAAAATCGTCCGAAACGTTCGCATATTTAGTGTTCACAAATGCCAGACCTTCGACACCTCCGAGAACCGTGAGTGGTCCATCGCCAAACACTGCGTACTGCATCACAGCTGGAACACTGTGCAGTCTGTTTTCAACCATGGAAATTGGTTGGTTCACCATGAACGTCAGTCCCCCGAGTCCTACATGGTCTTGAAGGTTGTGTCCGACCTTGAGGTCCTGGATCACCGGGATGTTCAATCGTGCTAGATCCTCTCTTGGTCCAAGTCCAGACAGCATCAGTATTTGGGGAGAATTCACCGCTCCTCCAGATACTATTACCTCTTTGTTTGCACGGATTCTGTGCAGCTTTCCATCCCTTATGAACTCCACGCCGTAGGTCCTCTTCGAGGTTGGATCTATCAGGACTCTCGTAACCTGAGAGTGCATCGCAACGTTAAGATTCTTTCGCAGTCTTGCTGGTCTCAGGAAAGCTTTGCCCGTTGAGCAGCGGCTACCTCGCCTAATAGTTCCTTGAGCTACCATGAAACCAGTTTGATAAGCGCCGTTAATATCCCGGTTAGCGTATCCCATCTCTTGACCACCCTGGACAAAAGCAGCTGCCAAGGGAGTGTGCCAAGGTGCTTCTTGCACGGTGAGATACCCGCCGGTCGAATGGTATGGAGTCTTTGCTAGATACGGATTCAGGTTGTCCTCTGACTTCTTGAAGTAGCGAAGAGCCTGATCTGAAGCCCAGCCTGGGTTACCCTGGGCCTCCCAAATGTCATAGTCCTTTTTGTTACCTCGTAGATACAACATGTAGTTCAAGACGCTACTGCCTCCTATTACTTTTCCACGAGGCCAGTTACAGCGTCCATTCTGCATTGCTGAAATAGTAAGATGCAGGTTATTAAGAAATCATAAAAAAAAAACTGCTAACTGAATGTTTGGAACATTAAATTTGTGTTGTGGAGCAAGAAGATGAAATCATGGTTTGAAACGAACGTTCTTGTAGCTTTTGAGTCATTCACTGAATGGACTTTATCCTAAATTTCAACATACCCAGACATGAATCTCCTTGAGGCTCTGTTTTGTATTTCCAATCCAACTGGCTGAGCTGTAGATACCCAGCGAGCAGTGGAACATCAGAAATTTCCGTCTCGTCGCCACCAGCTTCCAGTACCAAAACATTCCAGTTCTCCACTTCCGATAAACGGTTCGTCACAACTGCCCCTAGAATACCAAAGAAAATATTCGGTCAGGTGCTTAATTGTCAGCGATTTTCTACCACACAGATCTAAATGACGAAATGAAAAGTGCTTTCTGTTGATGAAAGGATTAATTGTTCCAAGTCGTGCTTCGGAATTTCTTTCCATTTTTAGTATCAGATCCCGCATGGAAGATTCGGTAAAATATCATTAATATCCAATATAAAAATACCCAACTGATCCAATACCGGCTGTCACGTAGCCACGGGTAATTACCCAGATTGAAAACTACAATTTCCTAATTGAGACTATCACGTTGCCTATATACAGAAGCTATTGAATTTAGGTATTGTTTTCGAATGAAACAATATCCGTAAAATGCACGTATTGACCTACTCCTTCTGCAAATCAATTATTACGTTTCCGTAATCCTACGCGTTGTGCAAAATTGAAGATCGTTAAGCAAAATTACATTAATTAAAAAGCAGAGAGATACCGCGGATATAAAATGAGGCGCGAAGTGCGTAAGCGCAGTATAAGCGTCATCGACTTTCTCCCGTGATTCAAATTCTAGCTAGCAATTCGTCGGCCAGTACAATAATCAATGATATGGTAATAAGCCTGACTTTGGCTGTAACTTCCGAAGCACTAAGCAAAGTATTTCGTAATATGTAGAAAAAAAAATTCGATGGAAACGAAACGTGACGCGAAGGAACATTCACGTTCTCGCAATCGCACACGTGTCAAACTTAAACAGTTCGAACAAATCATCGATCAATTCGACGCAATGCGATGGTGGCCAATAATACGATTGCAAGAGAATAGGAAAGTGAAATTCGACCGGAGAAAGTGGTGGAATTAAAACCCATGCAAAAATTTACAAATGAAATGTGCACCAGAATCGAACGTGAGTTAGCAAGCTAAGATCGGATCTCCGACTTCTAGGTGTCAAGACTTCTTTTGTGCAGAGCAATATAGAAAGCCTCGAGTGGAATCGATTTCCCATCGCGCACTCACGGATACACTCTTTTCAAATAGTAAGCCATATTCATGAATAGAACCAACTAGGCATGATGCACTAAGCCCTACACATCAGCTGACTGCTAACATGCGTTATCATGCATCATACAGGACGGCCCAAAAAAAAACGGCCAGGTTTAAAACTTACATAAAATCTTAACGCGTCAATGGATCTTCAAGATCTTCCTTTTGCTGAACACTAGGAAAATGAATCTTTCATTTCGCGTTTGAAAATCATAAAAATCTTCATCCGTTGCAGAAGTACACGCACTTGAAAAATGGGTTTCCAAAAAGTTGCTTAATCACAAGTAGACATGGAATTTTAATTATTGATCAAGAAAAGTTATTTGTTTTTCTAAGCTTCCAGCAACTTTTTGAAAACTCGGTTTTCAAGTTCGTGTACCTCGGCAACGGATGGAGATTCTTTTTTATTTCGAAACGCAAAATGAAAGATTCATTCCTCTACTTTCCAGCAAGAAACAGATTTTGAAGACCGATCGATGTGTCCAGATTTAATTCAGATTTTAAATTGGGCCGGTTTTTTCTTGTCACCCGCGTATTATATCAATTGATGAAATTACTTGTTCATAATTTTACAACGCACCTGCCGAACCTGCCCCCACAACTATGAAATCATAGGCCGGAAGGAGAAGCTCTGTTGGAACATCAATAGGCCTCGATTCTGGGTCCATAACTTCATACTGAAAATAAGCTATGGCAGCTGCCAACACCGGGAAAAACCACGCAAGATTTCCAGCCGCAGTGCTAAGAGCACCACCTATTGCCACCGGAAGTCCTGCCACACCGCTCATGTTTCTTTCTTATCCTCAGGTCCTCTCGATCAAAGATTTAGTCACCTGCAACGATATCATTGGTTTAGAAATGTCGAAAATCATCACACATTCGTTCATTCACTACCATTTTTTTGTCTTTTTTGCTCGTCAGGAAGTCAGAAACGATCGACTTGTGCTGGTTTAGAAATTCGACGTAACGGTACGGATATATTCGTGGCAAATTGGTACAAGATAAACGTCCTTAAACCAAACGCACTGGCCAATGACGATGAGAAATTTCACAGAAACGTGCGACATTCCTAGGAATAAAAAAAAAAACTGCAGTCCTGTTTTTCATGCATCGATCTATACCACATCGGAATACATAATCGTGCTCCAAAAGCCGGTAACCACCTACTCATACGCAGTAACTACCTGGTACAGATAAAAAATAATCTACCAACATAACCGTGCGTGTGACAAGCAACGGTACCTACATCTTGTAATGCGCAAGAGAATCCCCCATAGATGCCCCAGTAATTATTACTGGATGGGGGTCGAAATATAAAAAAAGCAAAATTTCTAATGGCCAAAAGTACAGATGTTGAAATAACAATCGATCAAAATATGGAAAGAGTGTATTGAAGAAAGGCTTTGAAGCGATATAAAAAAAAAAAAAAAACGACGTATAGATTTTATCTGTCGCTATTTTAGTATTTGTGTTATTAAAATTCAAAATGTTGACCTTTCTACATATTGATTTTTTCCAAATTTTAACCCACATCCATTATTACTTCGTATTTGGGCAGACTCAGGGCCCTATATAATGAACTTTTAAGGTATACGTCGAAGGATTGAATCAAGGATCACATTATGTATCGTAGGGGAAAAAGTTCGAGAAAAATCATCAATGACTTGGTTCTACTTACGATTCGTTCGCAATATTTTTCTGGAAAATTTACGTGATTTATTAGAATCAACAAATTCCTATCAACTGATCGGTAGATTTGAATTTTGCACGCTCCACTAGCACAGGATTCGAAAAAATTCGAAGATTCTAAAAACGGCGATATCTTAGGGCCCAAAAACTTCACTCCAGTAGACTGACTCCTCTCTTATATTAACTGAAATGTCAAATCTCAGTTGTAGAACAATCGATACCGAACGCACATTTTATTCTTCACATGGGATAAGGAAATCATGTACGAATATTTTCAGACCCGATCGATAGTCCTTGAAAGACCCGGTGCGACTGACTCTGTTTTCATGACCGGCGAGTACAATATCTTCAGAAGTGGAAACTTTCTATTACTTGAATACAACCCGAACCTTCACCCCTCCACACTTGGAAGGTGTCACCTGTTGTAATTTGCGAGCCGGATGACTACTAATTGATATAGGTGAAATATGATCGGGATATCTCTTAATTATTCACCGAATATTATATATATTCTGTTACCTTTCCCAAATCCTGAGCGTAATTTTCCGACATCGCATAAGCCAATTGCGGTTGAAATAAACCGCACTACGTCATTGGGAGATGTTATTTTTTTATTGTATCAACGAGGAAATATAGTTGTTTCTTTATACGCATGAAAGGTCGAAATTTTCAAACTTCACGAAAAATCTGTGCCTTTGACGAAAATGTGTATTTATGTAATTCAGAAGTAAAAAATCGAAGTAGATTCCATTTGTGCCAGGTGATGATTACCAATTGCCGAATTGCAAATCGTCTTATGGTGCCGTGAAAATTCTACCAACGAAGTAGTCCTAGATACATTTGCATAAAAAGAACTGTCTGACGAATAGCACGTAATGAAGAGTACGGTATAAACTAGCGACTAGTACCGTAACCTATACGTGATTTGAGTGCCAATGAATCCTAGAACTTTCTGTCGTTAAGTAATTTTCCGTATTACCCAGTTGTGTAATTATTAGTCCCGCCCAATTAATCGTGGCTATATTCTATTTCGCTGTCTAATTATTGCTCTATTGTTCTATTGATGGCCTTGTGTCCTTAAAATCATTTATCATGAAAGGGACGCGATTGGAAACTAGAACACTAGACTGGATGTCTACGTCGATTTATCAAAAAAAAATTGAACCAAAAAATAGGTAATAATGTAGACATCCGGTGGATACAAATTTACTATTAGAAATTGAACAGATTTGAAAATTTCAACAAAAGTCCACGTCACAAATTCAAATTAGACATTTCAAGCAGTAAAAGCTGCCATCCTCGGTCTTCGCTAAAGATTTCTATGAAAGATTTGCGGTTTGGTCAGAATAAATAGAATAACATTACTCAAATTCAGTAGAATTAGTTATATAGAATCGCGATGAGATAGACGGCGTAACAACTCTTGGAATATAGGTTTTCGTGTCACAGTAAGAACGACTCTGATTTCCTGACCATTTCTATTTAGATTTTCAATCAACTTAGCAGATCTCACATCTCGGTAAGAGAAAAGTATATACCTGATCTCTGGTCGGCGGTTATTATATTAGGTATGGATATTAGTCCCCTTCGTCATTCCAAAAGAAAAAAAAAACCAAAAAAAAAAACGTAAGTACGGTCTGTCGACTCAGACAATGATTCACATATAAAAAATTCTGGCGTTTCTAGTCCAACAATTTCCATTCAAATCTCCAAATATCCGGTTTTAAGTTCTGGCTGATCGGTTTAGCCGCATAACCGTTAACGTCTACTTGACAGACCTCGATCAATCGAAATCAGAGCAATTATTGCCTTCTTCGAAGGTCTTGTTCGTTTTTCTTTCGACTTACGATTTACCTAATTAGAGGCTCGAAGTGACGCAGGTAAAATCACCGAAAAATATTCCATTCAATCAGATAACTTGGAATAATCGGCGTGGACGACATCGATTATACCCGAATTGCAGTAGCTCCGATTTCACAATTAACGAATGTCTTCATCATGCTTCTTCGATCAGCCTGATAAGATTTCCCTGTTATTTGTTAGCCAGGTCCTTCTTCGTACAAAGGAATTTCGATAAATAACTAACCGTCCATTCATCCACCAGTCTCATTCCCTCACCAGATATCATAACTTCCGGTGAATTTCAACAACTGCAACTGCATTAACACTTCCGCAATAACTATGCCACATATCGAATACTCATTCGAACACCTTGACCAACTGTAGCCGTTTCCGTTCAGTAACTGAAAACACTGACAACACACTGACCGTGGCCTTGTCCGACTGATGCTGGGTTCATTGAGATTGTGGCTGTAACAGAAGACCGGGTTATCCAGGCTCTGGTTAGTACGCCTCATAACGGTCAAAGAATCCCCTCTCTTTGATACACTACTCAGGTATATCACCAACACCAAGATCTTTATACACCTCCTTTACACGAGATGTGCATTAGTATGGACTATCATGGTATGTGCTGGGCTGCACGTTCACTTCTTTCTTTCTTCCGTTCGAAAGAAGGTGTTAGACGGATAGACTCACGAACCTATCTTTGTTATACATTAAATTGCACTGGTTAACAGTGAATTTATCACGAATCATAAAACCCAATAGAATTCGATGGACAGAAAAATCACAGGTTCATTTTGATCCCTGCATGGCCAAGTCTCAAATACCACACGTTCTACGTTTCGTCAAACTTTTTTCTTCCTTCTCAATACTAGAGTCCATTTTCTGATTTTGCTTCTTGATTATCTTACAGGAAAAGGTGTTCATTCATTTTCTAGGTTTGTGAGTACAATCTTCGTAGGTGCATCAGTAATGTCTTATTCTTGCTGATCACAGCTCCGTGCAATAAATATGTGCAAAGCCACAATTTGTACCAAATATAAACTGATACTGTTTCACCCTCGAGTAATTGTCCTGCATCATCAACAAATCTACGCTAAACGTATATATAGCAACTGGTATTGACTGGGTAATCGAGTCTGACTAACGGTACATGAGTTTGTACATACAAGCGGTACCTCCTTAGCTGATGAAAACGAAGCACTTTCCAAACTATTCGGGAGATTATTGACTTATACTGTTACGTTCGTTCATACCCCATTCAGTAATCTTTTCTCCAGGTCATTCTGTATTAGGCTATAATTATGAGTGTATAAATTACTGTTGGGGTGGATCGTTACTGACGATGAGTCGACCCCAAAAATTACGATGTCCGGTAAATGGAGGAACTGGAAATCCGTCAGTCAGTAACGGTTTCTCAACAGATTAGAATTCAAACGAAACGACTTTTCGTAGTGTATTTTGATGTAGCATTTCGAAAATGTATTCACAGCGAAAAGTTTGCGCGCTTACGGTATTCCATGCTATATACGAATACCAACGACATACTTTTTCGTCATTGCGTCTACTCGGCTTATAGAATATCGGTACCGTTAATCGAAGCGAAAAATATAACTCGTCATAAACTTCGTGGAGAAGTTTTACTTTTCAATTGTTATTTAATCTCCAAATTATCGAGATGCCGCTGAAACTACGTTGCTGCAGTATTGAAACAATCTGTTGTGCAACTAAATCAGCCAATATTTTAATATTTGCTCTTCTGCGAGATGCTCGAATAGCTGCAGACTAAACGAAGAAAGCGTTTACGCTTTTAAACTCGACTTAAACTTGCCGGGTAAATTACGATACGATAATTGCCTGAACTGTGAGGTTTTCTCCTATACATCATGTGACCACATGAATCTAATCATGAGTTTCTAGCGAATGGCTAGTTTACAATTACAACCGCTATTAAAATATAATTTCACTCGTTGAGCGTCTGGTTATGAAAAATGAAAACGTAAGTGGAAACCGAAGGATCTCTACGTAGGTATAGTCGAGTCGCTCCGAGCCACTCTCAAGTCTCGCTTCACTTCTGAAGATTCACGAAGTCGGGGTACGTGACGAAGTGCACGTTGGATCACAGGCCACCTTTGTCGAGGCATTCACGGTATGGAACGTTCCAACACCCCGCAATAAAAAGAAATCCATACGAAATGGGGAAAATTCTCAGGAAAAAATCCACGACTCAAAAATCTATCTCAAGTTTGTCAAACCTAACTGATCCGGTATTGTTTTTTTCTCATATTTCAGGAGGATGCTGCGGGTCCATGAGGAAGCGAACCATAGTAGGTGGATACGCGTTCACCTGGTGGTTCGTAACGGATGTTCAACGTCTTTCTCTGGAAGTGATGACCCTAAATCCCGTTTGCGAATACGTCGAAACGGCCCAAGGCGTACCATTGACCGTGACCGGGGTTGCCCAATGCAAGATCATGAAAGCTGACGAACTCCTACACACCGCAAGCGAACAATTTCTTGGAAAATCTGTCAACGAGATCAAATCCACCATACTGTCAACCCTCGAGGGTCACTTGCGTGCCATACTTGGTAAGAAATCAAAAAATACATATATCGCATGTCACTATCCATTCTCCAACTTATCACATCCTTCGTCATTGTACCGCAATTACTCTGGAAAATTGTATGCCTCAATTTGAATGTTACTTTCATTCGTAATCCATCGTCATTCTGCGTGAGCAGATGGAGTTGATTTTATTTCACATTTGCAATGCTATTCGTGATTTTTTTTTTTTTTTGTACAATCATAGGGCAATTGGAGAAGTGATGTACTCGTCACATTTTTTCACAAATAGCAACTTTTTTTTCCTGATAGATAAAGTTTAAAAAAAAAAAAATGTCATAGCTAGTTCATACCTTCGCTGTACAACTTTTGTGAGCATGAAATTCACATATTCCGTTTTTCGTGACTGGCAAAAGAAACGAAAAATTTGTGATACTGCGCCAAAGTCCATCTTTCTTCCGTAGTCTAGTGAGTTTTTCGAATATTGAAAATCTTACTCACTTTATTCGATTGCAAGTAAATTGTTGGAAGATTTTCTTATATAAGCAACTTGAACTTACCTTCAATGTTGAAATTTCGCGTCCGGTGTTATATCCTGGAATACTTTTAGCACTGCCTAAATTAACGATCAGTACGAATGATTGTGGCGAAAACGTCGTCCCCCAGTCCATTAACTATCACCACTTGAAAATCCTTAGCGTTTCCTTCTTGTGTAAAACCTTTTAGATGTTGTTAATATCTTTTTATTTTACCTATCCTATATATTTGTACGTGTAATCTACAAGCCCAAATCGTGTGACATATACGTTACAACTGTTGCCAACCGTCTTCCAAAGGTATAGATTGGTGACTGCACTGTTTTCTAAGAATTGATCTAAATTTGATGGGTGTATATTTTATTAACATTTCAAAGGGGCAAAGTTGAAATTCCGAATTTCAAAAGCTGCGAAAGGTAAAAATTCCGAAAGCTAAAGATCCGAAAGGCCAAAACTCCGGATCTCGGAATTCGCTAAGGTATGCAACGTCGTTTATTTGACAGCTTTGTTATGAGTTTTACATAAATTTGCAGATTTTTGGACTTTTTGATTTTTTACTTTCGGATCTTTGAACTGTCTGTATTTTCAACTTTCAAAATTTGCGAGTTCTGAATTCTAACGGTTCTAGAAACTCACATTCGCGTCTCAAATAAATTCGGATTCGATTTAACGATCAGAAGCAATGTTTGAAACAAGATTCGGTTAGAAGTGTGAAGAGATCGAAAGAGAAGAATTTAAAAATTATAAGAATTTACAGTTCTTGGCGTGTAAATGAATTTTAAACTAGAGACTAGGAATTTTTTGTCTGCAATCATTGGCTTCGTTAGTAGAGCGAGATTTGTGGTCGAGGCCAATTTCCAAGGGTTAGAAAAATTCGACGAATTAAGAGTTGTAATGTTCCGAGCCACTTATTTATTTGTATTAATAATTTATTATTATTTTCACAATATATGACTATACAACTTCGAAATGAGTTTCCCCAATAAACGATCCTAATCCTCTAGGTAGGGCCAACCCATCATTAACCGTTTCCTTTCAATACATATTTCTCGGTATAACCCTATTGTTCTCTATTCCTCAATTTTATGACCCTTTTCCTTCAAGTGTCTTCCAGCTGCTACTCCAAGAAAACCCTATAGTCCCCAAACTTTCAATTTTAAAACCAAAACTCCAACCCCCTAATTTCTGATCGGTACCCCACTCTTAGGTACCACCTCTTACTGACCATTTTTCGTCCTCCACGCAATTTTTTTGATTTTTTCAAAATAGAACTCAATTGCCAGATCTCAGAACTTCTACGCATCAACCAGATTCAGATTTTTATCAAATTTCTTACATTGAAACAAAGTTTTCACTTTAGTTTCAAAAACATCTCGTTATTTACCCTCGAAAACCATTACAGAGTCAAACTGATTCCTACCTACCTTTGTAAGCTACTCCCAGTCCATTGTAAAGTTTTTAGCTGTGTCGTGGATATTTCGAATACGTATAAAAGATATTGAAAATCTTTGATTGAAAAATAGACAAAAATTAAAAAGTAATACGGAGTAATACACGCTCCGAGCTATCAACCGACATCAATTTATATACTGACGACGATTATCCGTCTACTTTTACCAGTATTGCGTAACGAACAAAACATTTTTTCATCATAAACTCCAAACTCTGCAACTTTGTACCCGCTACACGGAAACGGAAACGGATTTGATACAACAATTTTTCCCGTAATATCAACAATATAAGTACACATCTTTACGTGATGGATTATTCCAACTACAAACCGTCTTCAACTCAAATTTGTCAGTCTGCACTTAACAAGAATCCGGAAATTCCGCAAAAGTTCCGGCATTCGTAACGATGATGTTGAATGGTCACCTGCTAATAACCCCACAAGAAATCAAAATTTTTCATCACAGCTCAGAAGATAGTTTAAAGACTGATTACCATTTTCGTAAACCTAACCTCAATGGTGAAAAATCGAGCTGTATGATTGGAGTTTTTGGAAACCATCTAGAATTTGGTATCTTCATATTCAATCCCCTATAACTTTTATTACAAAAGCAAAAATGAAGTTGACACGCCACAAAAGATCACAAGCATACAATTTTTTATTTTTGTTTTCGTATGTACTTAATGGGATTTCATCGGAATCAATAAGTCATCGATACCCGTGTGTCCTCAATTCGTACCAATTAGGGTCTGAGCCAATTGTGTTATGCAATTTATTTTCCTCTTATGATCGCTGGCGTTCGTATACAGAGCATGAATCAGAACTCTTACAGATCTGATGAAAAGGTCGTTTCAATTGCTGAATTAAGAACTCCTCCGGAGTCGTAAAATATCTGCGAGCTAGTTCACCGTCTTAGTCCGCATTCGCACGTACGTTGAAAAGCATGTTGTATTACACACCATGCAGAGACTCTAGTGAGTTCTGTGATTTTAAGTGTTAATTTACGTTTCAGAGTCAAAATACTGTCAGATATTCGGTAAACTCGATGTATTTCTTTACCAACGTTCAGTTTACATCATCGTAATCCTCTCAACTCAAAACACCTGCCCCAATTTTTCTAAGATCCAGATTGTTCGGAATATATACAGACCGTCGTGAATTGAGTGTGGAAAATTGGAGAATTGCATTTTTGAGCCGAGTTATTTGCAAATACGTGACAACGAAATGTTCAATTTTTGGAAAATCGACAATATTCTCTATGCTAATTCTTTCCATCCAATTTCCCACACGCAAGTGATGACGATTTTTATTTCATTCCAAACAATCTGAATCTAGTCCTAGAGAAGTTGAAGCGGACCATCAGCATGCCCAAATTCTTGCGTTTCTAAATCAGTCTATTACAGTAATGTTTAATGAACTTTGGAAAAAAAATCCATTGATTTTGCAGGACTGTATGCGTTTCATTTTTCTGTACCGGATCCCTTCAGGGAGTTTTCTACTTTTCGTGTCACTTCAACCGAATGTACCACAGCTGCAATTTCTTCCGCTTTATATGATGAAAATTTTCACCTAGAATTTTGAAACTTTTGTACGAAGATTTTCAAGTGCTATTCGAAGCCGTGCTATACATGCTTTATTTTCCTTCCTATTTTTGTACCGAGTAGAAAATTCGCAGTCAAATACAGATTCGAATTTCGTTCGCAGTGCTCCAGCTGATGCTTCTGTTCAAACGTGTACATGTGTTTATAGATACATATGTGATCGTTATCGTCGATGTCTCCTAATCACCTTGACCTTCTCACTATACAGTTATTGTTCTATCTATCGCAAAGCCTTCGCAATGCAGCTTACGATTAGTTATGCGTTATATACAGAAACAAGACTGCGGCAAGCTCCTTGCTTGCACCAGCTTATCGGTCACACATGGCGAAATCTTTCCGCACAAATTCAAGGAAACTTACCGGAATCTCCCGGTAATTTAATTTCCGACTAAATCCGCATTGATTGAACCTATTTTTCCTCATCTCACACTTCTGTTCGGTCTGTTCCATTGCCGCAGTAGTCAGACCATGTATACCCGAAGAAGACGTGTCGGATTCAAATCTGTGAATTTTTTAATTATATTAGACGCAATTAGTCAGGTGACTTGATAAAAGTTCCGTGATAAAAGTTTTTTGAAACGATTCTTTTTCTATTGCGGACAATAATTATACCTGCGTCATTTTCTCATTCTTAACGCGTCGCAAAAGCGAGCTTGTATTTTGATTTACCAAAAGTGCGTCATTTGTTAACGTCACTCCAGAAGTTGAACCGATTACGTTGGTTTCTTAATCATTTGATGCGGTGTCAAAGATAAGAACATCACCAGCTGGAACTGAAACGTATCGTTATCTGCTGGTTATTGTTCTCTGCGAAACGAGTAAGACGGTAGTATAATTTTAGTACTGATACCGTGATCGCGAAATTTCACCAATGTCGATTGTTTGGATGGGATGCATAAATATTGCAATGACAGTTATTGCAACTGCTGCAATTATTCGAAGGTATTCTATAGCTGTTGTTATTGTTATTATTACGTTTGCGGTTTTTAACACCTGTTCCTTTCGTATTTTCTTTGAGTTTAACAACGACAGATGTAGCATCTCAAAATCAATCGATTTGTTCTTTCCTCTCGTTACTCCCCGCTACAATTAATCATTTCTTTTAATTTTTCTAAATATTTTAACCATTAAAAGTGCAGGATTAAATTAGCATCGCTCATTTCTCCCAAGGTGTATACATTTCATCACTCTTTCCGCAGTTAGTTTGAATAACAGATCTACAACACAAAAAGACCTTTCAAACTGATATTCGAAATATTGAAAATCTATAACAGATGATACAAGGCTGGTATCTTTTTTCTAGTACCTATTAAACCGCAGACCTAATAAGTAACATAGATATCTGTAATTTTAGATTCTATAACTATCAATAAAAAGTGATGATAATCCACAATATAATCTAATCGACATGATCGATCTGCTCGAAATCTACTTGGCTGCAGTTGCTTCCCATTTTGTTCCCTGTAGTGAGAATTACCTAAAATAATGATGAAATTTTTACGAATTTTTAAGGAAATTCAGACTATTCGTTATTTTTCGTGCAAAGTTGTAGATTTTCATAAAAATTCGTTATATTTTTATTACAAACAAACTACACAGAGTGATAAATATTTACGCACGTCCACAATTTGGATTTTTTTTTTCATATATTTCTATCCAACAGTATTAGAATTTCACGGACTTCGAAATCCAAATTATGAAATTGCGTAAAAACCTCTGTCAATTGTTTATGGTGTTTTTTTTTCTCTCCTTTTTTCATACAAAAAAAATACGAATTTTTGTAAAAAAAAAAAAACCGCCCAACTCTGTACAAACAACTATCAAAAATCTGAATTTCTCCAAAAATTTGCAAATTTTGCAAATAGTGGACACTTTCAGCAGGGTTATCAGCTGTGCCAATGATATCTTTTTTTTTCTCACAAATTTGAGTGGATCTGAACGAGATCGAGGGTAAGGATCTTGCAAGGAATTATTCAAAGACGTTCCTATTTATTTTTACAGGAACTCTTTCGGTAGAAGAAGTGTACAAAGACAGGGACCAGTTCGCAGCTCTCGTCCGCGAAGTGGCAGCGCCTGATGTCGGTCGTATGGGTATTGAAATACTATCCTTCACGATCAAGGACGTTTACGACGACGTTCAGTACCTCGCTTCCCTTGGAAAAGCCCAAACTGCTGCTGTTAAACGTGACGCCGACGTTGGCGTAGCAGAAGCTAATCGAGATGCTGGAATTCGAGTGAGTTTAAAAATAAAAAATTACATCTTACCTGTCCGTCTGAAAATATCAAAAGTCTACAGTCTTCGGAGTTACCCCTACTTTCAAAAATCCACCGAACACTAGACTCAAAATGCCTAAAAACACCGTCTATATATATAGGTATATATTTCAACGCGAAGTGTACGCATACGTAACGAATGAATTTTTACAGGAAGCAGAATGCGAGAAATCAGCAATGGACATAAAGTACAATACTGATACAAAAATCGAAGATAATGCCCGGCTCTTCCAACTGCAGAAGGCCCTTTTCGATCAGGAAATTAACACAGCGGTGAGTGATAAGCTATTTCCTGTAATCCTCTATCATTGAAACATTTTCATCCGATCAAGTTCATCACTGTGCAATTCTCTTGCGCGTTTTTACGCATCGGATGTTTTGTTAATTTTGTCAAATAAAATTTAGAAAGCCGAAGCTCAGCTAGCCTACGAGCTTCAGGCAGCGAAAATAAAACAACGAATACGAAACGAGGAGATCCAAATCGAAGTCGTGGAAAGGCGTAAGCAGATCGAAGTTGAAGAACAGGAAGTTCGCCGTAAGGAACACGAGCTCCGAAGTACCGTGCGACTTCCGGCCGAAGCGGAAAGTTACAAAATTGGCAGAGTGGCTGAAGGAAAAAGGTTTAGAACCCTTATTTCTCCTTGATTTTGATCAAGTTTTTTATTCTTGTTGTTAATTTTAGCGAATTTAGAAAATTTATAAATTTTCTCTCAGTATTCGAAGGTCTCGTTTTCCGGCAACGAGAATTTTAACTATTTCATAATATCCGCTTATCCTTGAGGTGAATTATAACGAGGGCAATTTTTCAGGACGCAAACAGTCGACGCCGCTAAAGCCGACGCCGAAAGAATTCGATTAATTGGTCAAGCTGAAGCAGAGGCATTAGAAGCCGTGGGCAAATCGGATGCCGAAAGGATGCGAATGAAGGCACAGATCTACAAGAAATATGGGGATGCTGCCATTCTTAATATTATTTTAACTGCAATGCCGAAGGTATATACCTCGTTCCCTATATAATATACACATTCATCTAGTTTTAGCAAATTAGAATCTAATACCGTAAAGTCGCGCGCATTTTTCAGTTTTTATTCCGATCTACCGATCATTCATAATCATTTTTATCGAATCAGAAAATTCTCCAGATATCAATACGATATTCGGATATTCACCAAACACTCACGGATTCAAAAGATTCGGAATATTTTTTAATTCATCCTCTAGTTTTCTTCGTAAGTCTCTAATACATCGAAGTGATCAAAATTTATATTATCGAGTGTTTTAGAGCTCAGACTGCTACTTAAAACATGCAAAAATCTGATTTTCGGTTTTTACGAAATCCGGAAAATTTAGATTCCGTCTTCCGATTTAATTCCCTTACCTCGAAAATAAAAAAATTACTAGTTTTGAATCCGGTGTATGCACATATCAGGCTTTATCCATCATAATGATATACATGATCGTATCGATTTAGAAAAATTTATCAAACAAAAAAGGAAGAGAAGAAATCAAATTGCGATGATAACGTGCGATTTCGAAATATTTCGTCTGGGATAAAAATTAAAAAAATTCAGATATTGGGGGCTGTATCAAGTAATTAGAACAGAATCTATTCTTGATGTCAGCCTACTATATCTGTGCACATCTTTCAAAACAAACAAATTTCTGTAGTATGCAGACAAAATTATTACCCAAATATGTCCCACGATATTATTTTCTTTTGCAAATGATCATAATTTTCAATACCCTGTAGTAAAATAACATTCCTCTCATACCTTATGACTTTTGAATCCAGATCGCAGCAGAAGTAGCTGCACCATTGGCTAAGACAGAAGAGATCGTGCTTTTGGGTGGAGGCGATGGAACAAGTTCAGAAATCACACGTCTCGTGGGCCAAGTACCGCCAGCAGTTCAGGCTCTAACAGGTGTTGATCTTTCCAAAGTAAGGGATTGAATTTATCGATAAAGCTGCACATATCGTGTAGCTCAAATACTTATTACGATTCGTGTGTAAATACGGCTAGCGATATGAGAAATAACGAAGGAATATTATTGAAAAGGAGAATTGTTATAACATTGATACTTTTAATTTCAGGTACTTGGAAAAATACCAGGAGCCAAGTAATCATGAGCAATTACAAATAGGGTCTGCAAGTATAATTCGACTCTGAATATAATATATATGATTGAATGAAGAAAAGGCAAATTCTAACGATATACAATTATCACATACTGCCAATTGTTTCTCTTTCCTATTCCCAGCTGTTCCCGACGTTTTCCTCCTATTCCCTGTTTACTGATTCCTAATATAGATGGATAGACTTCAATTATACGCAAGTCGGACACACTTTTCTACTTCTATTTTCATTCGTGTTCAAATATGACGTGAGAAAATTTTATTGCGATCATAATCTGGGATATATTAAGTAATTCTATTCTTCATAGGCTTAAATTAGAACAGTTAATATCTTATCTTCTTCATAATGACGTCTGGTAACAAATTTTCAATCGACGCTTGGAATCAAATTAATAACAAATGAATTTATTCAAATAAGACCAGACATGGCCTGATCGAAGGCAATTAAAAAACAATGTTTTGAGCAGTTCTCATATGCTCCATTATAAGAAAAAAAAAAAAAAAACCTAAACGTTTTATTCATTTCAGAGTATGATGAAGATTTCAAAATTGAACATTATTGAGTGTAGAAAATGGTTCAACTGTTAATACGTATAGATTACGATTCACGTGACTTGCCTTAGCTGTTTCATATGTATTTAATGTAATTTCTATCTATTCATTGGAAACACTCAGATACTGTTATTATAGTTACATACATAATTCAAGTGCAACTTGAACAACAATTTTGTCCTTTGATTATTGAATGGAATAACAAGTCAGCAGATTCAAGCTGCAACCTATAGAACTGGATATAAATATCTGTCGAACGGAATCAGTGCATTATTCAAGATGAATGATCTTTAAGATGTAGGAAGCAAATTATTTCCAACTTCATCATAAAAATATATAATTAAGTTTTGGGAAAACGAAAAAATAATAATAACGAACAACACATAATTTTATGCACATAAATTCGATTCTTAGACGAATTTACAGTTGGTAATTCTAACAGCAGACAGGAAAAAAAAAACTTGTTAGTTTTAGTAATTCCTTATGTTATTTTCACCTTTTCCCATACGTAATCCTTAATTTTGGGATTCATCATCTTTCTCCAATGATACATACCAATAAGGAGTAATGTTTGTATTTTATAATCTCCGCAGTTACTCATCTATCTTATTAATAGGTAAAGTTAATTCTATGTATTTACGCGTGGTCAGTCTTTACTCTTTAGTCTACATTCGTTGATCTGTGACAATACTGATTAATATGGTAAAAATTTATTTTTTAAATGCCATTGTGAATTAGGATTATCGTACAACTGGTATCATTCTAACAGATTGAATAACTTCTCTGCAGGCACATCTAACATCTACAGCCGTGAAACAAGCATTATTATTCTAACGAATAAAATAAATGATATTGTATATTAGCTGTATACAATTAATCTTGTTACAAATAGTAAGTATTCAATCGTTAATACAATATAACTGAGTGCAAAAAATAAAAGCTAACTTGAAACAACAAAGATAAAATTAAATATAAACAAAAAATTATAATTACTCATTGTGCTAGGATATACATAGTACATACAATATATAGCCAATCGCAATACTCAAGAATTGTGAAAGCGTGTATAAGAAAAAATCGTAATTTCATTGCATTTATGAATTGCATTGATAAACGTGAGAATTCGAATCACTGATTATATTATTTGTTTAAGGGTACCAGTCAGAAGGGAAAATTTTTAGCCGGTAAATAGGTAATAGTCAGAAGCTTATACCTCATGCAATATATGAAAAATATATTCAAATGGCACAAATGTTAATGTCTAAAATTCAGATCTAAGAGTAACCGAGGTCCAATAATGATGCATTATTACCATCTACAGAAGGAACTAGTAAACAACAAACAATATCCTCTGTATAATTTCCTAATCAGTATCCTGCGCATCATAACGGTCTATACAATTAATAGATAAACTCGTGTCATATATACCCATAGCACATGATTATGTTTACACAATTTACTTGGTAGTTCACCAAGGTACAGAACGGTGATGAAATAAGGTATAAAGAAAAGCTGCACATTGAATGTAATGATATTATTAAATGGGAGTTCAAGGAGACAAAAAAAAAACAACAAAAAACAGGCGTGCAAAATTGCTTTTGTAACGCATATAATATACGTACCTATGCAATCTAATAAGAACGACTATCGAATTAACGAGATGTATATGCCATTTAAATAATTATCAATACATACATATATATATTTATAACTGCGCAGCAATTAATAAGTTAAATAATACCTATTGTGATTGGAACTTTTGATCATTGTGTTCATCATATAGATAACTATACCAAGTTTATATAGATAACGGAGATCATTAAAATCCTCCATGATTCTATATGTATGTATGTATGTACATATACGTAGGGATTTGAACTTCAAATGTTATTGAGCTTTCCGCATATGAAATTGGTTTAAAACGATAAGAGAGCGAAGGAAAAAAAACCAAAATTTTTTGAATTCAAATTCAAATCCAAATTCGAACAACCAGTTCAAATTTATGTTTTAATCATTTTTGTAACGTGATACTTATACGTTAAGTATAATGTATGACTTATTTTTTTGTAACGTTATCCTCGACCCTTTGAATATAATCCATATACATATATCTGTTATATGTATGTGAAAAATAGTTTGAAAGATTTTTAAGTCTCCAAATATTTTGATAAAAAAAAAACGAAAAAAAAAACAAATAAAGAAAAAAAAGTGCCGTGTTGTATATAATATAGAATTGACATGAGAAAATTTACTCTATTATTATACGTAATTAATCATATTACACTCTGCCATATAAAAATAAAGAATAAACAGTGGCATTGGAAATTCGTACATTTATAAGTATTTAGCAGGACTGTGGAGTTGAATAATCCTGCGTATACTTCATCGCTTTGCAATCAGCATGAACATTCTTTCTCAATATCGATATTGATAGATGAATAAAGGCAATTTACAATTGAATTATTCTTGAAGGGTCACGAGAAACTATGAAATAGAATGGCGTACATGAAAAATAAATCAATTATATGTAACGAAGATATTGATAGAGTTTGTTAAATCGCTTAAAAGTAAACTAATTTCAAAAAGATGGACAACAGATCATTCGAAACGTTATAACGCTGCGAAATTTCCATGCTACATTTAAATATCTTGCTGATAAAAAATGATGATTGTAAAAATTTTATTTGTTCCACTAGCTGACTATATGAAGTCTCATCTTGCGACTAGACTGTCATTATTATACTATATCTAATGTTTATAATCTATATTTTCAATGATACACTTATGATAACTAAAATAAAACACCTTATAAATACACCAACACCACATAACAATTCCCTAGCATAGTATCTCACACACAAATTCATTGTAAATGATGATTTTTATATTATACCTAGCTATATCGCTGTCAAATCTTTAGACAAAGATGTTCAGTTTTTATACAGCAAAATATTCATTTTTAACTATTACAGATCATAGTTGAATTCTGTATTTGTTTTGATTTTAATTTGTTTATCCGTTATACCTATACATATATAAAGATATCTGTGTTTCATTTCAGTCCACTCACATCTGAACATCCACCGTCCTATTTCTTTCTAAACTTATTCCTATAAGATTGCAGATTGACTTATACTTCAATCAAGAAGAACTAAACAACATCACACTCAAACGCTACAATACATATACCTATATGAAAACACAGAAACAAAATAAACTTCTCCTCTAACTCGGATTTGATTAAACATAATCCGAGGCAACAATTAACTGCTGACTTTTTCAAAGAAGTAATTCAAGTTTTTCTCTCAAGCGTATAATGCTAATCTAGGTTTACTTTCTACGCGCTGAATTCCACATCTTTTATTTAGTTGCTATCTCATCATCCAGCTACATTTCAAATTCGTATTTATATATCTCAGCGACATGTTGTTTTCTGTTTCGAAATTTAGTTCTCAATCGTTCAATACAGCAGTAATTTATAAATACTATACAATATTTGAATTCACAATTTTAATTAAAACTCCATTACGATAAAAATATTATGTTCTACATTTCATCTACTTGTCTTCACATACTAATTATATTTCACAATTATCTACAGTTAATTGCATTTATTATCGCTTTTATTATTATATTTATTATTAATAGTTTTATTATTATCATTATTATTCTGTTACGATTATGAATTACCGATATCATGTATTGGGAATAAAATACATAATATAATCAATACAAATTCGTTAAGAAGGGCTCCAAAATATACTATTTGTATATGTTTACATAAAACCAAAGACGTTCTCTTCACATATATAGTCAAAGACACAAACATCTACTTAATACTATTATCAATGTTTAGTTTGAATAATGTTTCTCCGGGATCCAAATTAATAAATAAATAAATACCTGAATAATATAATATAACGTGATGTAGAAAATTCCAATTCCATCGGAGATTAATGAAATCCAAATATTGTATTACACGGCACAGAAAATTTTGAAATAAATATTAAATATTTGTTTAACAAAAAAATATCAATTATGATTCAACTGATACAGTAACTTGAACTTTATTTTATCGATGTACCAAAACTTTCCACGCACATTCATTCAAATGATAGTTTTCAAGCTCAATTTATCATAGAAAAGATTTGTACAAGTTTATATTCAGGTAGGAAATTTAGAATTGAAATGTTCATTTTCACATATATTGCAATGATAAATACTTGCGCTACATAATTAGAATTTTCTACTCACGAACAATCATGCGTTCAGAGCAGTTAGCGTGTGATATTTGAAACATGAAATGTTGGCAAATAAATACACGGTTGAATTGTTTGAACGCATACATGAAAAACTGAGAATAGGTAAATATTGCGCTAATTTTGCGGAGTATGAAGACGTTAACATCAGAAATAAGTACTACCCATTGTAAGTATACATAATTACAAACGATTCCTTATAAAGCGAAGTACCCAAACATGACCAACTGCAGTCTAGAGAAATAGAAAAAAATTACAAAAAAAATAAATAAAAAAAAAGTAAATGAAAAGAATAAAATAAGAAGTATACATATTATACTTATTATACTTGTATTAGATTCAAAATTTGCCTAAGTGTCTAGAAAAAAAAGAAAAAAAAAATCTAGTCTTTTATAAGTAATAAATATGAAATTATATATTTTGGAAGTTGTGTCATAGACACGTTTGAATATGTAGATAGCAGAAATGTAAAGATTGTGTCACGCTCTACTCTGAAAGTAATGATACATATACACAATGTGAATTAGTGAATATTTTTAATAAATGGAGCATTAAATGAAATACCGAATTACAATTTATAATGCAATACATAATTATACCGTTATACTATATTACCTACCTGGTTCAATCGAAGCATGTTTGTACCTCGTGCAGCTCAATCCATTCTAAAGAAGAGTCCAACGACTTAGAAGACAGCAAACTCTGCATGATCCGGATGCGGAAATGTTGCAATTTACTAAAGATGATTGGTAAGTGTACGTATCTATTTTTTAGTTTGATAGAAAGCAGCCTGGAACATTGTTTGAGGTAGTAGCATAGATATTTCTTGAAACTATATCGTACTATATGGGCTACGAGACAAACAACTACTTTATTCATGAATGGTATCATATACAAGCATAGTTTTACATAGTATCATATTTATATTTATGTACTATTATTAGTTGATATTATTAGCATAGTTAATTATTAAATTTTTCGTACAATTACGTTTCTTCTTCTTCTTCTTCTGTTTCTGTTTCAGAAATGTAAAAATTCTTCAAACTCTTATTATCCCCTTGTTAGAAAGAGAGCCTCAGAGAATCTTGTAATTGTTTATTTACTTTATTAGCTTTTTTATTACGAAACTAACTTAAAAATGACATACCCTTTATTTCAAAGGGATTTATCACTATTTTGTACTCTGAACTGTGAATATTACAGAAGAGTACAAAATCGAGATAGTTTTTGTTGTTTTCTTCAACGCAGCTTGTTATTATGCATTAGTTACTTCGTAACAACGATCCAGTGTAGCGGGACAAAAGAGGGACCCTAAGGTTCAGCTGCTTTCATCGCACAAAATCATAGTTACTATTTTTATTAATTTGTACATACCCTCCAACCTGATATCAAAACATACACATCACATAAATATTGATATAAAGGTCATCTGAAATTGTATAATATTAATATACTAATAGATCTTTCACATAATTTTCTTTTTCTTTCATGTTTTTTTTTTTTTGTTTTTTTCTCTTTTATCTTTTATAGGAATTGTGTAAAATAATGTACCAACAAATATCGGTGACCAAATAATGAATTTCTTTTATAAAAACCAAAACATTGGTTACAACAGGGGGGATTTTATGGGAAGGAAACAAAATTGCTTAATTCCCATTAGCCCGTAGTAGTAAATGGAGGAGGAATTATTATTATTATTATTATTACAGTGTATGCAGTTGCAGTTTACTTCTCTTCTTCATTTTCTGGCTTCTCTTCGCGAGGCTTTGCTCCACCGTAGATGGAACTAGACTTGGTAGATTCTGCGAGCGCGTTCACCGGATGTGGAACTGTTCTGGGTTTCAACATCAATCGTTTTCGCCCAGAAGTATCTGTCAACAAATTTAATATCATATGAAAAATTGACCAACGTTATCAATCATTAGAGAGAATATTGCTGTTATCTAGTTCTTCGGTTCCTAAAAATGAAACCGAACGATCTCGTTTTCTTCCACAATCTTGTTTCTTCATTCTAATCATTGAGATAAGAAAATTACTTATCAATTTTACTCGACCGTAGTTGACAACTTCAGATAACTTTTTTTGGTTTTTTTTATCTTCGAGGCTCTTTTACCTGGAGGTGGTTCTTTGAGGTCATCATTGAAGGGTTTGCGGTCTGGACCACCGCGAGGTCCGCCACTGCGAGGCGCATCACGGCTACCACCGTATGAGCCTGTTCGGCTAGCTCCACCCCCGCCGCGGCTCCATTCTCGACTTCCACCACCTGCGCCTGGTTCCTCATTGAAATTTCCGTAGTTCCCTCTGTTTCCCCGGGGTTCAAAGCCGCTGCCTTGCCTACCTCCGCCTCCGCGAGATGGTCTGTCGTTATATCCTCCTGGAAATTACATTTCGTACATTCTACATATGTCTAGGTGATTTTTTTTTAGGAGCAAAGCGAAGATCTTTATTCGGCTTTCGAAAAATTGTATCTCACAGATCAACGACGAGGTTGAAGGTAATACAACAGAAAAGTAAAAAAACACCCTGCGGTATTGCCTGAGTATGCACCTCGCGTATTTTGTAATTCTCACAGCAATTGAAAAATGGAATAGAAGAAATTCTGTTGTTGTAGCATATCGAACTGCAGCCTCATGGAAGGAAAAATAATTTTTAGACCTACGCTTGGATATTCTATGAATCTTAGCGATAGAAGAACTTAGTGTGTGTCTTTGAGTTATGGCTTAGCTGAAATGTAACTTAATAATGAAAAAAATCTGATTGTACATGAATAATTATTGTGTGAATCTGATGAGCCTAGGATATTTATATACTTGGAAAAAACTCGGATGAATTGAATTGAAATTCATGTGAAATAGTCTGAACGTGGCATAAACTGCATACTTATGTGTACAGCATTGACGTGTAATTGGATTTATTTAACAGCAATCTATTTCAGTGCGAATCTAAGTCGTAGTAAAAAAAAGTAAAGCTTTACATTGTGACGAACACTAATTTGTAATCAAATTACGTTAATAGATGCAGGTCAAGGTTTTTCATCATCAATCATTCATGAAATACTTAAAAAATAATCAAGTTTGTGTTACTGCATTTGTGTCCTTTCATCCAAATTCTGAAATTCTTTTTTGAGAACACCATAAATCTCGTGCGGTTGACTTACACATTATCAATATTTTCAGACATCGGAGACAGTTCATAGATGTATGAATCATGATCGCTATTCGTAGATTTGAAATAAATGAATTTTTGTACATCTTATGATATGGAATATGGATCCTAATGCAAAATTTAGAAGAAATATGGGCTATTAGGATATTTTAAGCATCAAATTTTGATGAATCTCAAGCTAGCAGTTAGAATTAGCAGCCCAACGATTTTTAGATAATAAAAATGAGGCAGCAAAATTCAAAAAATCTGAATTTCCCTATGTTTGATAAAAAGTGAATGAAGTTGACCAAAAAAAGTCATAGATCTGCACTGCGTCATCCTATTTGGAAGATGATCAGCTCGTTTGGCTGCTAACTCTGGCTGCTAGCTTCAACTCCATCAAATTTTTCACGAGTTCCTAGCGGTTTCTAAACTCATACATCATTGGTATAAGAATCCAGTCTGGCGTTGCTACATCCGTTATAGTTCGCTGTTCATAGAACGCAATGAAAAGAATCTTGTTGATCTTTAGATTTCAGTTATGGATCCCAAGCGCAATGAAATAGAACGAACAATTGTCAAGAAAAATCAAGTTACGAGTGAAATATCAATTTGGTAGTCTTCCTCGTAGCTCCGAAGGGTAAAAAACTCCAAGCAATCGATCGGTAGCTTGTATAATTTGGTAAAAAGTATGATAAACTTACTTAAATCCATGTTTTTGGCTCCGAAATCATCTCCTCCATAGCCGCCGCCTCTTCCCCCATCTCTGCCGCCTCTGAATCCTCCGCCACCTCCTCCAGCACCGCCACCACGTCCCCTCCGATCGAAGCCTCCCCCTCTGTCGTTTCTCTTACCATCAGCGATGTCTATTTTGATTGTATTTCCCTCGACAATGATAATTCCGTTCATGTCCAGCGCGGCTTCTAGATCGCTCAGGTCCTCGAATTCGACGTAACAAAATCCCTTAAACCTGTCCGTCTCACGATCTTTGACCAATCGGACACCCTTGACATTCTGGTTTTGGAAGATTTTGTCAACGTCTCCTTGGACAACGCCGTGAGGTAAGTTACCAACGTAAGCTGTATACGGTGGTTCGGTTGGCAACGGCTTTCTACTGCCATGGTGCCCGCCTCCGCTTGTGTAGTCCCTATTTTATTTGATCAATGAATAATAAGGTTATATTTTTCAGTAAAGGGGTGTAATCGCCGATGCCGATCGTACGGAAACGTCCGATTTATGTTACCCCAGTGATTACAAGTGGTGGGATATCCCGGTAGTAAACTTTCCGTTTAATTAACCTTAAATAATGTAAATATCAACTCCGGGGGTCGGTGATATCGCGGATGTTTGTCAGGTTAGTTTAAATCGACGATTAATCTTAGGCCGAATAACCGGCGGACGTGTTTAGTTGATATTTTGTATACTCGCCTCGAATCTTCATAACCACCTCGTCCAGCCATGTTGGATGCGACGAAACTGCCAGAAATACGGAAGTCAAATCCGAGCCTGATAAATATTCCTGTTTAAGAATATAACAAATCCCGGGGATATTGCCTGACGGTTTCACCTTAAACCTTAAATTTCTGATTTTAGTTCCTCTTTTAATTTACCCGATACGACACATCTTCGATATATTCGTTTGAACAAACACGAACCACGATACTTCGGTGTACCTCAAACAAAAATAAAAATGGATACCAACGATAACCACATGGCGGTCAATTATTCAACGAAAGTTACACACAAGATGGGATCTACGGTGCTTGATTCTTTCTCTAAACTCGCTCACGATAAAGACAATGAAAGAATCGATGCCGGTATTTCGCTACTCCGACATTTACTTCAATCTGATCAGGTAAGACTTTTGTTATACTACATAACCTCACTTATTCACACGCAACTATAACTCGTGACTATATCTATTCAACCAAACGATCAAGGATAATATGTTTAACTCAATTATCCCATTTGAGAATCCACCGTATTCAATTGGACCTTTTATTTTAATGCTTTTTTTTTCATAATATTTTATTCTCAGAAAATTGATATTCCCTCTTAATCCTTTTCTTTCAAATCCAAAACTTACCATTTTTGTGTATTTATCGATATTTGAAGTCCGTTGGATCTACGAATGGATGATTTCCATTTTCCTGACCAGGAAGGGACTTATTATGATAATTATTATGCTCTAGGATGAGACGAAGAGCAAAGAGGTACAATATGCGCTGACCAGATTGATCAGAGGAATGGGAACTTCGAGGATAACTGCGAGAAAAGGATTCTTCGCAGCATTGACTGCTTTCCTTTCACTAAACCCGGAAAATGATGTTGAAAAGATTATCCAGCTACTTGGATCGGAACTACACGTTGTTGGCAGCAATTCCAAGAGCGTAGGTTATCTCAGAGTCTCAAATAATGGAAAAAAATTCACTCGAGACATTCAAATACAATTAAAAATAAGAAAATCAGTTTAAACTTAGCTGTAATTGCTTTCAAGCTGATTTTCGCATTTGAAACTGATTCCGCAGACCCAATCTCAAACTTTAGCTTTCATTTCTGTGTTCCCTGTAATTACGAAACTCTTTCCCACATACTGTAAGCTTAAAAGTGAGCCTCAAGTTCTATACGTAGATTCAGAGGAAGGGACATGAAATAGAACCTCAGGAAACAATGAAATTACAATTCACATCTATAAAACCAGTTTTACCTTTGCGGTATTCACTTCCGAGTTGACAACACCTTTTCAGTAGACATTCTTTGGACCTAAATTGAAAAATTTTGAAACTCAGTTTCCTATTTTCTTTATTCATCAACCTCTTTTTTTTTATGTATCTCAACCACAAAGTGAATTCTGGAGTTTTCTATCATTCCCCTTTTTTTCAATTCTCAAAACTTACTTTCAATTTGTCCAATTAAAAAACCGAATCGACTATATTCTACATTTTCAATCACAGGATTTTATTCCCAGAGTTTCTCGCATTAAAAAAGTGCCCATATCCTTTTTTCCCCCTTTAGGAAGAGGCTGACATATACACGGGGCAGATATTGGTCTGCGGGGCATTAATACATTCAAAAGTGTTTCTGACCAGCACGTTAGAGGAGCAGCAAAAGGTTTTAAGCCTGCTTCTCGCCGCTGGTAAAAAGCGGAGTTATTTATCATGCGCTTCCCACTCATTTATTGCCGACTTGGTTGATCAATTGGAAGAAAAAAGTTTCAAAACTATCATCTGGCCATTGCTCAAAACGGAATTGGCTAAACCCTGGACCGAACAATCCCTCGACACTTTACACACACTTTTGATAATCAGGGAGAAGTATCCAGCTGTTGTACACAACTCATTCATGAGAAAAAATCTTGGAAGTGAAGATATTATCGACGAGAATTCTCTCGCTCCTATTTCATCGTTGTTGATGGTAAGTTTATTCGCAAAATCACAGTATTTTGAAAATTTCTTAAGCCAGGCCTTGTAGAAATGCAAAGATAGCTGCCTTTCTTCTATTGGTAGTCAATTTGTGATTCTGCAGTTGTTATTAATTATTCTTCTATTTCTAGGGCTTGCCTATGCTCTTGGCATTGAAAAATCCAGTATACAAACTCTTCAGCGAGAGAATAGCCACAACTGAACATGTTACTACTTTCTGGAATAGCATTGATCAGCAATTAGCCTCTCCACCAAGAAATAAGATGCTAGTTGCTATCGAAGTTGCAACGTTTATAGTTCAAAATATCAAAGATGTCGCAGTGGTATGATACATTTTCACTTGTTTGTCATAAATAAGCAAGCTGCAATGATTTTGAAGGCATCAGAACTTGCTCGAGTGTTTTTGGACGGAACTTTGATTCCATGATATTAATTATTTCAGGTTCCATCGCTGATTACTCCAAATTTCCTACAAAACGTGATGAGAAACGTGGAGGCGAATAAGAGGAAGTCAAATGATGAATTAGTCCTGAAATTCAGAATGTTTCTCGAGCTTCTGGTCATCACTATGAAACGTGAGGACGTTAAGTCTAAGACTCAAATTGCTTTGCTCAAAAAACTACTATTGTATCCCGGCGATCTAATGATTGAAAAAAAAACTGGGACAAAAGTTATAACGATGTTAACTTTGAGCTTGAATTTGGAAGGCGTTAAAAAACTCTCTAAAATATACAAAGAAATTACCGCTGCTAGTAAGCCTAAAGAAAAACCAGACGGCAACAACGAAGCTTGGACTAATGCTGAGAGAATATACGCCGCTCAGGCATTGACTAGGTACATTTTCTAAACACATAGACATCAGGGTGATAGATAATTATCAAAACATCGAATAATTATTTGTTAGAACTTTCTCAGCTCATAATAAACGCAATAAATTTCATTTCAGATTGATGAGCCATCATGCAGTGACTGTAGAACATGATTGGAGACTCGAACACATGAAATTTCTCTTTCAATTAGGTCTTTGCCAGACGCCAATGGTTGGGATTGAATTATCAGGTATAAATCGTATTCATCATTAATTTTGTTCTCTACTTAATCAATGAATAGGTTTATTAAAATTCTCTTTTCGTTTGGATTTCAGCTTTATTGAAAGAGAGTTTCTACCGATCTTTAGACCTGAAGTTACCCAAACTAAACGATTTGAGGAACATTCTTAGCTCACTCGTTCATCATCTAGATACCGAACTTTTTACCGACAAAAAAATTGAGTTGCGAACACCGCTTACAGAAGAGGCTACAACTGTTTGGGGAGAAATGATGACCATGATTAAAAAATTGGAAAATAATCCTAAAAATAAACAAGCTGTACCAATTTTTCACACCATGGAACTGCACATGGGATTACAACTGTTTTCTGAACCAGAAATGGCCATTAGCTCTATACAGGATCTCCACAGCTGCTTCGAAAGATTAGAACGAAAGAAGAAACGTAAATCCGAAGATGAACCGGAGTGGGTTGAGGTCGTCGTTGATCTTATGCTCTCTCTCCTTTCCAGAGGCAGTCACTTGCTCAGATCATTAGTAGGATGTGTTTTTCCACACATATGTCCGATCCTTAGCGCATCTTCGATTCATCAAATATTAGACGTGAGTTGATTTGTTGTAAATTAATCTTTGACATAATTGAACAATAATTTTCTTCACGAGGTCAATTTCTTTTAATAGATTCTGGATCCGAAGAAAAACAAAAGCCCACTGTCCTCCAAAAAAGACCAGGATTCTTCAAGTGACGAATCCGACGCGGAAGATGAAGAAGAAGAAGAAAAAGAAGAAAATACAGAAAACGGAGATCAAGATCCAGAGGAAGAAGAAATGGACTCAAGCGATGAAGAGATGAGCGATTCGGGTCCAGATGACGACTCTGAAGAGGAAGATGACACAGTTAACGACAGAGTGAGGATGGCTGTGCGTCAGGCACTGGGTGATGCTATGGCACAAACCGACGACGAAGATGTTGACGTCGATTTGATCGATGAAGAAGAGGGACAGCGGCTGGATAGCGCTTTAGCAAGCGCGTTTAAAGTTTTGAAAGAAAATCGTCAGAACAGGAAAAAGAAACAAGGAAAAAGCGCTCAAGCTTTGACTCATTTCAGAGTCAGAGTTATAGACTTGCTGCAAATATATCTGGAAACTAATCCGTCCATGGCTCTCGTATTAGATATTCTACTACCGCTAATCGCTCTTTTAGAATTCTCTATAAAAGATCAACACCAAAAACCATTACAGGATAGAATCAGATCTTGTCTGAAAAGACTTTCTAGTATCAAAAAGTTCTCCAGCACCGACGATGTCACCAGCGACTTATTAACAGACATACTAAAAGCTCTGATAGACAAAGGCTCAAAGTCTGCTTCGGTGTATCACGAGATGGGTGACAAGTTGACAGAGTGCTGTACATTCATCGTTAGATGCTCTCAGCAGATAGAAGAGAAGGACGATCGTATACAGGATATTTACGCCGAAATATTAGAAACTTTCTTCAAAAAACGAGACTGCGTTCTTCCGCAAATGCTATTCAAATCGGTATTGAATTTGCAATGGATTGGAAACTGGAAGCTGGTTCCCTTGCTCGTTGAATTTGCATTCGACAGCGCGATCAGACCTTTCAGACGCAATCAGGCTCTGGAATTTTTGAACGCATTCTATCACAACAACAGGCTCATAGAGGCTGACCAGAGCTACGCTAAGACTCGTGGAATGCTTGAAAAAAGTATAAGTGTTAAAAGCGTAGAATTGCTCAGAGAACTCGGACAGAAGAATGCCAGCAAAACTACGCAAAGCGTTAAACAGAAATTCGTTTACCTTCTTCTCACCTTACTTCATACTATCAAACACCAACGTCAAACCAGCGCTTGCGATTGGAAAGCTATTGGCGAGGCGATTGCAATCTACAGATCTAACAATACGCTAGCTAAGGATGCAAAGACTGCTTACAACCGACTTGCCAAGCTACTCGGAGTCACAATCAATGTGTAAGTTGCATTGATATTTTCTGACAAATCAATTTCCTTGTTTTCCTGCATATTTAAGCTCAATTTACTCTTCGAATATTTCAAGAATACCAAATAGATTTTTACCTTTTATCCATTTGAAGTATAATTCTTTAACATAATTTGAAAGTTATGACTCGTTTGTATGAAAAATTGTGTTCTAATTATTTCAATGATCCGTTAAACTCGATAAAGCTTACAGTTTTTTATCCTCTGACTTTTTAGATCGGCTGCTACGACCAACCAGTCGAAAGAAGATGAAGAAGAAAATGGGCAGCACGCGAAGAGTAATGGAAAAGAGGCTGAGGGTGGTGAATCGAATGACGATGAATCGGACGAAGATTCGGAAACTAAGAATAAACAGACTAAAAAGGAAAAGAAGAAGAAACAGAAGAGCAAAAGCAAACAGAAAGATAAACAACAGTTAAAGAAAGAAGCACGTGAATTGAGGATGAAAGCAATGTCCGATGGACTAGATTCATTTGACTTTAGTACGGTGCCTGTAAATTATGTCAATAACACAGAAATGGATGTAGCGGATAGCGAATTATCGCAAAATAATGGTACAGTTCCGGTTAAAAAATCGTCTAAAAATAATACGGAATCAGAATCGCAGAGAAGAGTTTCACCCAAGAAAAGACTAGCTTCAGAATCACAAAGTTCTCCTCTAAAGTCGAGTAAAAAGAGAAAATAAAGATACATCTGTAAATAGAATATGGAATTATACATATAGGTATTAATATTTTTTTATACATACACATGCATACCTATGTCAAACAGATAATCATACTCATAAATCAATCTATCCAACGATTCGAGGACTTTTTGAGGTACGTACAACTTGACTCTACGTAAAAAAAAAAAAAAAACGTCTTTTTGTACAATTTATCAATCCGTTATAAATTCAAAGTCGGAATCACAGTATTCCTACAGTTTTCTCCGATACACGTTGTACATTATTATGTCTTCTTTAAAAATATAAAATACATTTAACATTGCGAATCTATTATTTTAAATTTAAAACCAATCCCGCTTCTTGTTTTACTTCCTATCTCATCTATTGATCAAATTCAATCAATTCTCAATTATTGGGTTACTCATATACTCGTAGATATTCTATTTAACTGTATTAATAATGAATGAATTTAAAAAGCGCGCCACGTTTTTGATACCAGAAAAGCAACAAACGCACATCCATGTATGTTGGGTGGCTTATGGTCAGGCGTTTTCCAAGCTGTGCTAACAACTCTAAATACCATCGCCTAACTACGTCAAAGCATAGAACTCATTTTCTTCCTGGAGCCTCGCAGTTCTATCGTGTTTGTAGTTGAAGTTTGGCGCCAATATGTGAAGATTGTGGCAACAAGTTCGTTCTTTGTCGGATTTTTACTTCACTTCTTTAATTATTTTTATTAAACTTTCGATCGCAAAGTAATATCAAATAGGTTAAATTCAGTGTTAAATTTTATCATCATGAACGCCAGTTTATCTTCAACGAAAAATTCTGACGATGACAAGGACGAAGGTGCCATGGAATTATTAATTCATCGCATGTATAAACTGAATTAAATGAAATTAGAATAAAAATTTAACCTTTTCTCCCTACTTCAGATAACGAAAAGGACAAAATATCCTATCTCCTTCGACAGCTACCAGTTCTCGGAACGTTGTTTAATATACATGGAAAAATTGGCGAAGGCACATTCAGTTCCGTATTTTTAGCCACGTTAAAATCATCCCCTAGCCAACAGAAATTCGCTGTCAAACATCTCGTGCCTACTTGTCATCCCGGAAGAATCGAACGTGAATTACAATGTCTGCAGGACATTGGGTATGTTTTTTTATTTATCGTCTCGCTATCGCAAAATCCCCTTGATTCACTGATTAATTATAGGTTATAACCGGTTTTATTCATATTTCTCAACTCTCCCTAACTTTATTCGAAACTATTCCAACATTCGCACCGATTTATCGATCTGATAGTATTGACATGGATAAAATATTGCCTCGTAGCTTATTTTAGATATCGACTAGAATAAACATGAGTATATTTCACTTTTTAATAGCGGTACGGATTACGTTGTTGGATTAGATCTATGCCTAAGGAGGAAAGAGTGTGTCGCATTCGTGACGCCATACATGAAGCATGATAGATTTGCGGTGAGTATATGTTGTATGCATTGTTCATTCTGGTTGAATGAACCCAATCATGAGAATAAAGTCATACTATTATTCGACCTTATTGAAATCAGCTTCTTTTAGGAATATGTTCATGATATGAGCGTAGAGGAGACTAGGAACTACATGAAAGCGTTGCTAGTAGCCCTGCGAAGGGTACATCAGTTTAATATCATACACCGAGATGTTAAGCCTAGTAATTTCCTCTACGATCGTACCAATAAGCGGTGAGTTTGTCCTTTTGATATCTAACGATGTTGTACTAGCACAAAATTGATCTCATCTCTTCAATCGTAGCTACCTCTTGGTCGACTTTGGACTGGCGCAGCTGAATAATGAGGAAAAAAGTACTAGTAATCAAACTGAAACTTACAAGGCCGATCCTCAGCCAGGAAAAAGAAAGCGAGGAGATGTGGTGAGGATTTTATTCTATTTTATTATCGAACCTTACACAATCAGGTACTGTGTTTCTGTACTATTGCAATTTTTCTAAGAAAAGCACTGGCTCTTTGCTTGGATACATAAATAGAAGACGAAACTTCTTGCAGGATATTTTTTTAGGTAAATCGGAATGAAAGACTCGCAGATACTTTAGTCGATCTTCATTTACCACTTTGAATCTTTAATTTTTAGATTCTATTTAACTTTTACCAACAATTGACTAACAAATGGTAATCTTGTCCTTCAGTTGAATCTCCATTAATTCATTCATTTTACAGAACAAGACTAGTTCCGTGAGACATGTGAGCAGACCGGAAGAGGCGCAATGTGTTTGCTTTGCAAAACCTCGAATATGTTCTATTTGCTTATCAAAATCTGCCCAAACTGCTCCCCGAGCTGGTACACCGGGGTTTAGAGCACCAGAGGTGCTACTTAAGTATCCTTCACAGACCTCAGGTCTGTTAGTTCTGGTTTTATTCTAAACGTATATTATTGTGGAATTTTTTCAAGCCGTAAAATTTATTATGCCGAATATAAGACTCATCGAGATTATGATTCTCTTCTAGCTATTGATATTTGGGCAAGTGGAGTAATAATGTTATGCATATTAAGCAGCTCACATCCTTTTTTTCGTTCACCCGACGATTGCACTGCCTTGGCTGAAATAACTTCGGTTTTTGGCTCTGCTAGAATGCAGCAATGTGCTAGAAAATTAGGTACTGCTCATTCAGTATTTGCAACAGCTTTAGTCTCGAAGTATACTTCCTAAAAAATATTTTCTGAGCGTCTATAGTCCCCTCTGTTAATTGCCGTTTATATAGATGTAAATTTTACAGGTAGAAAACTTACGTTTAGCGAAAATATACCTGGAATGGATATTAAATTGCTTTGCGAAAAATTACAGAGGCGAAATGGCTTTAATCGAAAGGAGGAACCCAATACTAGTAGTAGTAATCCAAATCAGGTATTTTTAATTATTAATTTATTATTTTCCTTCTCTTCAAGTTATTTGTATGATTTACTCTTCATTTTATATTGATTTATATTATTTATATGATTAATACGGTTGTTATAAAAAAATTTCAAGGAAACGATTGGTACTGTTTATCCAACGGAAGCGTATGATTTATTAATTAGGCTGCTTGATCCAGATCACTGTACAAGAATTACTGCGGAAGAAGCTTTGAGTCATCCTTTTTTTACAGCTTAGGTGTTCAGTTGTGTACTGGTTAATATTTATTTTATTATTATTTAGATTAAAATTTTGTTTGTTTTCGTTATTCTTCAAGTGCTGTAAATAGTATTCTGAGAACATAGATCAAATCTTTATGAAAGACTCTGATGGCATGAATATTGTAATAATATAATTATCATTTCAAGGATCTGCAACTTGTGTAAAACAGCATGTTCATCTTATCATAGAAAAATTGGATCTATTCATTTATGTACTATTTAGAGAAAAATATTTTTATATTTATGAGTAATATATAATTACACTGTGTGTTTGAGTTTCATGAATTAAATCTAAAGGTCTATTAGTTAATAAAAGCTTTAATATATTATGTGGATATCTATAATTTATCAAAACATATACTTTCCATGCACGCCCAATAAGGATAACAAATCAGAGGTAAATATAGTGAAACCATTTTTTTCAACGTATGTAATAAAATTTTATTTCAAAACAGGTATTGCTTAATGGATATATACTTGTATAAAAGATACCACGTTGAAACTTTAACAATTACATAGAGTTATATTAATGACTATGTCTTAAACCTTTCACATGATAATGTATTAAATACAATTGTCAGGAAGACGTAATAGATTATAGATATAAATCTCTTTTATTGCAAATGCGATGCGTTAATGTACAGATTGAAATATAAACTACATATAAACCGTTTCTACTCAGCTGAAGTATAAATAATAAATTCAATTTAGATTAAAAAAAACAATAAAATATTCGCGATGTATATTAAGTACATTAATACTGATTAACAATCTAGTAATCAATTGAAATGCTATATCCGAAGTACAATCGAACATAATACGTAAGTCATAAATTCAAACTCTCAGCTCATGAAGTCTTGTTGATGAAGAAACTACATTTTCATAAGATACAACATAATTAGGTCAAAGGCACAATTACAGCTTACATGAAATAGTTATGATTGTATTTCTAATATTTTATAAAACTCCTAAACATCCGTAATGACTGTTTATGTAAAATCGTCTAATTATTGATAATGAAAGTTCCGATTACATAGAAAATTCTACGCGCCAGAGCTATTTACGAAAATACTTGATTGTCTCATTCTTTGGTTTCACGCAAGGTCTTGTACAGATTACGCAAAAACAACAAAACCCTGTTGCAATATGTATTTCAATAATTTGTAATCCCTTCAATGAATTGTAATAATTTCTTGCCAACTGATTGTTTAGTCAAAAAGTACGGACGGTTTGTTCGAATAGTAGAAACAGTTACAAACAATCAACTTATGAACAAATCTTACAGCTGATAAATTCATATTTGTCAAAAATAAAAAAATCCTCAAACAATCGTTGATGCAGGAAGAATGGACTGTGGCAGCTCCCATAATTATTCCACTGGATCTGGAGCATCCAAATCAATATTACTGACGCCTTGGAGGTCAACCTCTTGCTTTTTAATCAAATCCCATTTAGCGGCAGCATCTAAAGCAGCGGAAGCCAACTCCCTGATTTTTTTATCTTCGACAGCCTCAGTTTTAGTTAAAGCCATTAGTATCTCCATAACGTCAGTTTCGATTAATTTTGCTGCAACATCTTTTGTACTAGATATCATGTTGAGTACGACCACCACTCCTCTGTGCTGAATACTTTTATTCGGGTTCGCTAGAAGGAAGTGAATAGACTCCAGCCAATTTTTCGAATCGAATACTTTTGCACAAGCAGCCTTGCTGTTAGCTGTGAGCATCGCCAATGCTCCAGCTGCAGCCATGCTCGTCTCTTCATCTTCATCTTCGCACAAGATGACCAAATACTTTACCCTGTCGTTATCGCCTTCGTAAAATTTCAGAATTTCAGGAGACATCATGAGATTAGTTATAACTTGGGTAGCAGCGCGTGTCAGCATAAGATGGTCTTCGTAAGCGTAATTTTCAATCTTTTGGAAACCTCCCTCTTTGAATATTCTGCTTCTCACACTCTCGCTTGATCCCGCCAGATTACAGAGCGCCATTAAAGCTTCGAAATTCTCTAAAGCTGAACATTCCGGATCCAAAAGAGCGATGAATGGTCTGATCACCTCCATTATTCTCTGCCCCGGAAAAGCCACTTCTGGATTAATCGTTATTCCGATTCTCGCTAAAGCTTGAGCTGCCTGCTTTTTCCCTTTCGCAGTACCCTCCAACGCCATTGGTAGCAGAGCTTTAGCGCCACCTTGCTGTACAACGATTCCTCTCAAATCACTCTGGCTACAAATGGCATTAAACACTCTGGCTATCAGTTCCTTGCTGTTGTGGCTCTCAGTTTTAGATAAGCTAACAAGTGCGGTGGTCACACCTTCCTTAGCCAGAATGCCCAATCTCTTGTTGACAAAATCTTCGTCATCCAGTTCATGGTCCTCGGGAATGTGATGTTTAGCAAACTTGGCAAGTTCCATCATCTCTGGTATAATTTCTTGCTTGTCGTAAGCATTGCAAAGATTAACCAGAGTGGTAACAACCCCGTATACAACTGATTGATCGCCAGTTTTAGCCAATTCAATCATAGCTTGAATAGCAGCCTTATCTTCGACCAGTTTCTCTTTAACTTCAGCGTCGAATGTTAGATAAGATAGACCCTCGACTGCCCACTTTCTCATATCCTTTTCTTTGGCTGGATTGATCAAAAATCTTCTGCAAGCTTCAGCCAGCTTCTTCGTCGATCCTTCAGCAAACGGTCTTATCGTAGCATCCGAACCGCCAGAGCTTCCAAGCTTACAAAGACCGACCAGTGCTCGTACTTTGATCGAATCATCTTTAGAAGTGTACAACTTCTTCAGGATATTCACACCCTGATTGATGATGGCCACTGCTTTGTCCTTTTTCGAAGCCGCCGCTATGATGCATTCGCAAGCAACTTTCTGTTGTAGGACATCGTCAGTTCCAGCCATGACCAAAATCATCTCCATAATTCCTTCCTTGGCTATTACCGTGTTGCCAACATCCAGAGGACCGAGTAATAGGCTCGTTATAGCCACTACAACTCTCACTTTGGACTCTATGTCCGGAGTGAGGAGTTTGTCCTTGATGAACTCGTCTATGGCATTCATAAACTTTTCCTTCAGGGCGTCGTAGTACATGTTTTCATAAATGCGTGCCAAACAAACTGAGGTAATAGTGCGAGACGAGGGTGTTATTTCCATGGCAGATTCGTACTTGTATTCTTCAAGCTCGCTGGCTACTTCCATAAGTCTTTGCAGGCCTCTGATTTCAACCAATTGTTCAGCCCAGCTGAGAGTGTTGTAATGAATATTTCTCATGATTAGTTCAATGATCGCGTCTCTGGCCATTCCCGATATGGTCCTGTTAGTGATGCTGTAGACCAGACAAGTGAGGAGAGTGTCTATTTCCTTTTTATACATCTCGCAAAGTTCTTTGTTCGGTTTTGATTCCGGCTTGTTATCCATTCCGCTGAAGCTGTTTAAAACGGTTTGCATGCAGTGCTGAGCCGCGTTTATTCTCGCCTCTTTCCTACTGTTTATCATTTCCAAGAACCAGGGTATGCCCACTTCCTGTAAAACGGATTTTGTCCGCTCGACATTGTCCTTGCAGAGCTCAGCAATTATCCTAATACCAGCTACGTTGATCTCCTCGTTTTTCTCCACCTTCAACAACTTGTGGATCTTCGTTACGATTCCTTCTTTGAACATCACCTCAGCCCCAGCTTTTTCCCTCGACAAGACCAGCAAGTTATTCATAGAAGTTTCTCTGGTCTCCTTGTCTGTACCGAAGTCAAAAGCGAGCTTGAACATCTGAGAAACTTTGGTATTGGTTTGGGAATTTATCCTCAATCTTTCTTGCACTATTTCGTGGAGTCTCGCCAGGATTGGCTGAATTGCTTTGTTCGCAGGATCAACGCTTATCACGTTCCTCGCATCCCTGTAAGCTTCTTCGTAACGCTCCAGAGCGTCTAAGGCCTGGCATCTTCGGAAGAGAGCTTTGGGATCGTTGGGTGTGATTTCGATGGCTTTATCGCAGTCGCTTATCGCCTTGAGGTATTCCTTTTTCTTAAGGTACACAGCGGCTCGATTTTTATAGCAGATACTTTTTTCGGCCGAACTTTTCTCAGCCAAAGACAAGGCGTTTGTGTAAAACCCTTCGGCTTCTTCCCACGAACCGTTTTTGAATGCTTCATTTCCTTTCTCTTTCCACTGATGAGACGTCAACTCTGTTTTAGTCATCTTGTATGACACTTGTGTATCGCGGTGATTTGTAACGATTAAGTCAATGATTAACACTTGGTAGTCAACACTTTATTGAACTGAAGAAGTGCGCCTCTCTGATGCATTTATAACCACGAGGGAGAGAAATTTCTAGACGGCTTTTGGCCTCTGCATTCTGAAGAATCTATTTTGAGCCTCTTCTCGAAAGAACTGGATTCAAACAGAAATAACACTTCGATTTTAAAATAGGTTAGGCAGCTCACAGCATCGATTGCGAGCATACAAGATTCGGCATTATTGAAAAAGAGACGGAAAGTTCCCGATGTGAAAATGCCTTTTAATTTCATTGGATTTCCGTTGATTCCGACCAATGATTTTGCTCTCTGTCAATTTTTTATCCATTCGAAAATTGACGTCACACGAAAACAGCTTATCAGTAGCCACGCACGACGCATGCGCTACAGCTTATGCCATCCGTCGCTTACATGTCGCTTATGTGCATTGGTCTTATCTGTCACAACCTACCGTAACCTCATCCAAACCTAACCTCGAATAAATTGAATAGAAGATACTTGCAGGTGTCTTACAGATTGGTGAAAAAAAATTCTAATTGAATATTTCCGATGTATTCCTGATTGTAAATACTGTATAATAAAATATACGCGTACGTGTGAGCGAAGATTAACGTCAGACAAGAAACTGAAGCCATATATTCAAAGAGCGAAATGAATTCTCGCAAAACGCTTGCCACTTCGAAAGACCATGAATCAAAAGAGGGTGAGAATAGAGCGTTGATAAAACTGATAGATCGTCCAACGTTTATATTAAAAACTCGAGAAGGAGAGAGCCGAGCAGTATCTCCGAGTCAGAGAAATGGCAACAAGTATGTACGCTACATACCAATTTACCAACAACAATTAATTTTCACTTATTTCTACATCAGAATTTACTTCAAGTTCCACGTGTTCATCGATAATTCATTTTCAGAAAAGAAACCGGTGATGGCCAAGCCAACACTTCCTCAAAATCTTTGGACAGTATGTATTCTCAAACTCGAGAATTTCTATTTCGAATCAATTATTTTCTCACAATAATCCAATATTGTTTTCAGCTCGACCGTCGCTTTCCACACGACTTGAAATGACAAATGCAATTAAATTCATGGACGAAGGTATGCAGCTCCTAGAGAATCCTTTGGATTTCCTATATGATCAACAGGATTTTTTAGTCGTTGGATGCATTGGTACCAGAGGAGTTGGAAAATCGAAGATAATGTCTTTGCTGACGTCTAATTACACGTAAAAACATTATTTCCCGGACTTATTTCCCGTCAATGCATTGAATATATTTTTAATTTTACAACTTTCAATAAACTTTTATTTTGCTTAGGACTGATGTGTTTCCAATACAAGTACTGTCGCATCATGAAAGTGGCTCAAATTGTACTTCGGGAATAGATTTTTATGTCACCAAAAGTAGAGTTATCTACCTAGACACACAGCCCATCCTTTCGGGAGCTGCAGTTGACCATGCCGGACTTTACGAGCAGAAAAAGAATGCTAGCGATTATGCTAACACTGAGAATAACGTGGAACTTCAATCTCTGCAGTTTGTGTCATTTTTACTATCCGTTTGTCATGTCGTAATCTTTGTTCAAGATTGGTTCGTTGATCCTAATTTAATAAGGTAATTGATATTACGTTGATAAACTCCATGAATCGGAATGATAATAATATTCATCCGTATAATTGAGGTTTATCTCTTCTTTTATCTGCGTTACTCGTGTTTTAGAATTACGTATGTATTCCAGATTCATACAGACTGCAGAAATGTTGAAACCATCTTCTGCCTCAGCCATGGATCAAGATTTTGCTGAATATTATCCCCACATACTCTTCTTGCACAATAAAGCTGAACTACAGGATTTCATGCCCGACACTATCAACATGATGAAAGTAAGGATCATCAAAATGTTCCGTTGTGACTTTACATGTTTTTATCTATAATATTATATCTTTCTCATCATTCAGGACTTCTATAACAAAGTATTCATTAACTCAAGGCTGCAGACTCATAGTGGATTAAACATGGCTCCATCCATAGTCGAGGGGCAGTTGAATTTGTTCATTATTCCAGATCTCACAGCCGAAGGTAAAGATTTACATACACAATTTTTTGTGGAATATATTTCGGCAATTTAAATATCAAAGAAAATTTCTATCTATTTGAGTTTTCAATTTGACTCCGATACAAATATTTATCACATCTGTATACTGAACTTGATTATGAATCTATTTTTTTTCTTGTTTTCATTTATTTTTTACAGATGATTCGATTCTTCATGAGAGTATAGACAAACTGATGGAAAAATTGCGTATGAGAATTCATGGTGTATCTCGTAACGCTATGACTCCAGCTGTACTAACAGAGAAAAATTGGTAGGTATATTGTACATTAGGCATGCGAACACAATGCACATCATCAGATTACCATTTATACCCGTAAAACCTAGAGTATTTCACGCTGTATGAAAAATGACCCAAGAAAATATGATCAGAGCTGTTTTTCGGCTTGTTTTGCTTATAATCGTTTTCTGTTGTTTTCAGGTACCATTATGCTTCCAAAGTTATTGACGCAATAAAAAAAAGTCACCTATTCTCTGAATATGGGAGATTATTGCCATGAGACCTGGAGTTTCTCAAGATGAAATGAACATTAAAAAAAAAAAAAAAGGGAAACACCAAACAGGTACTTCTCTAAAACACAAAACAGATTCTCGATGAATTTTGTAAGCTGAGTCTATTGAATGAAACTGTGAAAGAACAAACTGTAATGCGGCATACAGGTTTATTCGAATATTCATAGTTATAATTGATAGGTGACAATGGTAACATGTTCTACAAATAATCTGTATAATATTCGGGTTTTTGTTTACATAGAAAATCTTAAAAACTAATCGGTCAAGAGAATAAGCAGCGAATTAAACTGTTGTAGAAATTACTCAAATCAGCATATTGAATACGTAAATAATTACGAGAAAAGTAATGTAAAAACGCATAATAACATCAATATACATATTTATATACGTCCATTCAGAGACTTTTAAATTATCATTTTTTTAAATATTCATTCACGAATAATCTTCCTGCTCGCTGTCCGGTTGTTGCATCGAAGCCATTTGCGCAACCGCTTGTAATTGCTGCCATTGTTGTTGTTCAGCAACCGCTTGCTCCTCCCGAGCTTTAGCGAATAGCTCTTGCTGTTGTCTGAGAAGTTCTTCTTCCGGAATACCAAGATTTTCAAGTCTCGTACTTTGCCTTCTTCTCTTTGCTGCCACAGCTTTACAATCACGTAATACAGCCTCAGCTTCGGCGCTGTAATCTCCAAATCCTAGTTTTTCCAATGCTTGTAAAACGTGTTCGGCATTTATAGTTTTCTTCTGTTGTTGATTGCAGATTTCATTCGCTTCGGAGGACAGTAAATGTATGAACTCTGTACAACAGTTCAATATCAACTCTCGTGAATCATTCGCCACTCGGATATGAGGCAGAATCTCTTTTATCATTTTGTTGATAGAGGCACGGGGTAAAGTCAGCTCGTCATCTTCAGCTGGCGTCATTGCTGCCGAGGCCATTTGTGTCCTGTTAAATTGAGATCAGACTTTATTGTTTATTTTTATACTCTGAAATACTACTTTGCGCCTACAGCTGGAACAGTACTACGCCTCATTTTACAATTACTAAGCTATGGTTTTCGGATGCAAATCAAAAGCAGTAATTATAGTATTTTGCTAAATACTTATTAAAGATTATGAAAATGGTGAAAATTTGTGGAAATTACCTTTATTCGGCAAGCAAAATTTTCGCGAATAATAACCAGTTCTTCTCGGAGCAGTATGAAGATCTGCAGTGGGTTATTTTCTGGAAAATAGAGAGTTTCAATGGTTAGTAAATCTCGTTTACTATCGAACTTGGAGTCGCAGATCAATATTTTTTCCAATCAACACCAGATAAGTCTTATGACCATAAAATGCCTTTGTTCGAGATTTAGAACATATATTTGATCAACCTTCACTCCTAATCCAAAGCGAAGTAAGGAATTAGGATTTGTAGTCGATTGAAGGGGATTAGATTTTTTGAAATACTTTAATCCACAAAGTTCTTTTTACTCCTTTTTTGAAAGTTTTCGATGATGTTGTAAGATTTTTTTGTATTAGTCTTCAGCACTGTCTTGTTTTCTGATTTTTCTGATATTACAGGTTGCTGGTGGTTCAGTGAACTGCGCATTCCATGGGATCAACATTATAAAACTATACCAATGTACTTGAATCCTAAGAGGCTGAAAGTCGCTGTAAACTTTATTTAATTACAGATTTAATTACACTTCTAGTATTATGATTAGTTGCCTATTCCTTTTAACTGGTGTATTCATGAGTCTCAAATGTGAATGAAAGTTGTAAATAAATAATAATAATAATATTAAATGAAAAGGGGAATAATGATAAGAACATTTATTCTGCGTTTAATAACGCAATTTCTTATAAACAACAAATTCGTAACAACAAATATCAAATAAATGATAAAGCCCAAAGTTCATCCAAAAATGCATTCTTGTAGTAAACAAGTATAAATTACGAGTTTGGAGTCTTTTGCATTTGGTTTTTCTTCATTACCATCTTGAGATTCGAAATGCAGAAAAATGCAGACTGAGGCGTACATATTGTTGAATTGAATAAAACAGCACTGTCTAATGAAATGAACAATATTTAACCTCAAAATATTTCAAACCCGAATAAAATTAGTGACCGTTAATAATCGCAAAATGTGAATGAAGGTGATATAATTCTTACTCAAAATTGCGCGAGGATGTTATAATAATCTAGATTTCTTTGACCGTGATTGATAAATTTGAAAAAACGAGGTTTATTATCCGCATGGAAATGGAACACATACGTTATCACAACAATAACATAATATAGTGGATAAATAATTGGATCTGTTTATACGTAGTTATGACAAACAAATATAAACTAACCTCTTTAAACGAATTGGTGATCTATATTTATCACTTGTCACCATCACACATTCGGAGATGGTAGAATTCAGCGAACGTAGTAAAACACTACGAAAGGTGAACGTGGAACATTATCGATGAATAGACATCAGGCACTATTTATTTACGAAATAAATATGACGTAGAATTGAAGGTTAATGTAGGTCCGAAGCGGCTCAGTAAAAATTTTTATTTAGTCACATGTAACCGATTCGAACATCGAATAATAAAAAATCGTTCGAATTCTGCAAGTGCCGAATATCCTTATCAGCCAAAAATCGATTATCACAAATTATAAATGCAGTATTTTAAAACGATAATCACCATAATGACAAGACTCGTGAATGCATTCAACGCAGTATTCAAGATGTCAGATTTCCATATGGTCTAACTATATAGTTAGATAATAAGCTGGCTTTTCATCAGCGTCAAATTGACGCTAAAAACAAGCGTCAAAAGCCATCGGACCAATCAGGTACTTTCATTTACGTGACGTCAGACACTGAGCTGTCGATGATTGGGTCGACGCTTGTTTTTAGCGTCGATTTGACGCTAATGAAAAGCCAACAACTGGACACTCGACACAACATCAATGAGTGCGATAGCGATAGCGCCTTGGTGATCATAGCGGTGTAAGAGAGAGGACGTAGGTCGATCTCTCGTTAGGGAGAGTAGGTATATATCATTGGTCATTTCTGTTGGATCGCTCAAATGGTTCTGACTTCAGTCCAACAAAAAAACGCGAGTTCTTGAACATTGTGGGGTTCACCCGCAAATGTGAATGGAATGACATGGGAAAGTAAAGAAAATGCTAACTGAATACGCTAATTTTAGATTATTTATTAGATAGATGGTTGGGAAATTTTATAAAAAGAGACGTATTAAAATGTAGCAAACCTAAGAATATTTATTTCTACTTTTAAAACCTTAACCATACTTGTTCTTGCACATACAAATTTTACATTGATATAAAAGGTATGAGACATACATATTTTTTCCTTATGAATAATAAACCCTAATATGCAGTTACGATTAGAAACATTTCCAGTAATTTTTACTTCTCTTAAAATCCATTCGAACCCCATTATTAATACCACATTCGATTTTTTCTACCTAGAATCAGATCTAACAAGGACTGTACAGGATGATGATAATTGATTAGTTGTTGATACACGATATGTGGTTCAGAGTCGGCATCCCAAGTAACGGATTGCTTACGTAAAAAGGGAAACTCTCCATCCCATTGCAAGCGGCTCCATATTCGCCTTCCTTGTTAAGGACAATTACTGCGCCAAAAAACTTTGGATAATGTTTAGCTATTCGACGAATTGCTGTTTCAGCAGCAGCCGTAGGAGAAGCCCCACGCCGCATCTCTTCCACTGCCAAAAAACTGGATAAAAGAATAAATGCTGATCAGACAGAAAAGGCGTATAAATTGGAAATGATTGAAATGTGAAAACTTTGGTTTTTGCTACCTGGGAACAAAACGCATCATAACATCTCCATCTCCAGTTGCAGCAGCAGCCCCTACTTCTTGATCAGCATAACAGCCAGCTCCAGGAATAGGAGAATCTCCAACGCGTCCTGGAATTTTATTGTTAGCCCCATTAGTGGATGTTCCGGCAGCGATGTGCCCGTCCATATCGATGGCGATCATTCCAATAGTGTCGTGATTGCCTTGATCTAAATCCTCGTTAGATTCAATCTGACTTTGGCATCCCATTTCAGATATAGGTTGATAAGGACCGCACTGTTGCTTAGGATCAGGCGAAACGTTCTGAAAATGTGTTCAATTCTTTTAATTCCCAGGCCTCCTCTGATTTGTAATCAAACTTTATGTACTCAAGTGGATCAAAACCTTCCAAAAGTTTGGTTGACACTTGCTCGCTTTCCACTTCAACCACATATCCTTAGATTGTGGTGTTTGCAAACTTTCCTCAGTGAAACCCATCTTCACAGCAAATTTAGCAGCTAAATCTCCCACTAACAAAGAATGTTCCGTATGATCGAGGACCTTTCTAGCCACTGAAATAGCATTTTTTATTCTTCGTAAACCACCGACCGCACCCATGTCCATTTTCACTCTAAAAATGATTAGAAAAAGAAATGACAATTATTTTTGATACTATTAATAAAACTACTGATATTTTTCAGATCTTTCAGTAAATTATTCAACTTTTCTCTCGTCTGCTATCATGATTTATTATTATTCACTGTAATTACCCGTCCATTATCATTGCATCCAAAGTTGTTTCGCCGTTCTCGTCAGGACTTCCACCAAATCCTACCGTCGTACGGCATTGAAGTTGTTCGCACAAGCTACAGCTTTTTTCTATAGCGTCTATCGCGCTATGTTTTTTTGTATATAAAATATTCCATGCTAGATGAACAAAAAATAGAACAACTTGAATATTGCAGTTAATTATTTGTCAAAAATAGGTTGTACAGGGGCCTATTCTTCATTCGCCCGTTTCAAATTTTTTGTTCATTCGGTTTCTTTATTATTTTTATCCGTTGAAGCAAATGATCACGTCGATATTGTAAAAAATAATACAATTTGTAATGTATTCAATGATAAAAGCAAATACAGAACATGAATGCTATACAGGGTGATTTTTTTCAATCGTCTCGGCGAATATCTCGAAAACTAGAGAAGATACAAAAAAAAGTTTGATACAAAACTTGAAGGGTTCCAAGAGGGAAAGATAATGCTGATATGGGTTAATTCGTGGATTGACCACTTCGGAGATTTATCAACTACTTCGTGAATTTTGATAGGGAACACGTATATTTTCACCATGACTGGCTAATAGCAGCTTCAAGGACGAACTCAAAGACGTAAATTAATAACTCGGAAAATTTTGAAAAATTTTGAAAGTTTTTCTGAACATTTTCACAGTTTTGGAAAGCCTTTAGAATATCTCAAAAATGTTCAGAAAGTGCAATACTCAACCACTTTTTGTTGAAATGAAGCATCAATCCCCGAAATTCGAAGTTTGACGCTTTATCGCTTCAAAAATGTGATTCGTGGTTTCTTCATACTTTGGGGATTGATGCTTCATTTCGAAAGAAACTGCTTCAGTCTTGCACATTTGAAGATTTTTAAGCAATTTTATGAGCTGTTCGAAAATGTTGAAGTTGTTACACAAATTTTCGAAGCTTTCAAAAATTTAGAAAATTTTTGGGAATTTTTTTAGCTCATGTTTTTGAGTTCATTGTTGAACCTGCTGTTAGCCAGTCATGGTGATAAAATACGTGTTCCCTATCCAAAATCACGAAGTACATAGTTGAAAAATCTCGGAACCGGCGCTTTCCTCAAATCAACACATATCAGCATTATCTTCCGCCCTTGAAACCCTTCAACTTTTGTATCAAATATTTTCTTGTATCACCCCTAGTTTTCGAGATATTCGCCTGGACGATTTAAAAAAATCACCTTGTATAAGCTGAAGGTCAAGGATCGGGATTTTGATACCGTTATTACCACTGATCTCTATACGATATTACCGTTATTACCGTGCGAATATTATAAGCATAATTGTTTACCTTTGTCTGTAGCGTTCAAGTAATCCCAAGTAACAACAACTAGCGGAATAGTTTTGCTGAATACTTTATCTGAGTTCGTCGATAAGCAACTCGAAGTAAAAATTAGCGGAATTAACAGTAAATGAGAAAAAATCATGATGAAATCCTCCTCCGGTTCCAAAGTGCAAAATTTTTCCAAAATGTCAATGTGACGTTCACCGAACGCCCCGCGCGAATGCGTCTGTATAAATACGAGATCCCGGTAAATACGCTCTGAAAATAGGTGTAGATTAAAACTTCAATGCTGATTGGCTGATTGAAAACAAGCAGTGACCCAGATAACAACAGCCAAAGGATAGCAATGTGTGCAGAGCATTGCTATAATGCTATCAATGTCAGAGCAAGGTGTGTGCTCAATTGCTATCAAAATAAGAGCAAACCATCTCAACAAAAACTGTCGGCAATACATGAGCAAAATGCAAACAAGCTTTGTGATGGTACGACACGTTTTCACTAAATAAAAACAAAAGTAACAAACTGTTTTCGAGAGTGTCATAGAGTCGCGAATTTTCTCGCCATCGAACACACCCGACCGAAGACATGATTTTGATATATTCATTACGTTCCGATTCAGTTCTGAAAAAATTCCTTCACCCGGTCCTGGGCGCGAAGCTGGTTTGTAGAAGTGTTCTGATTACGAGTCGGGCAAGCTATCCACTCATCCACGACGTCGTTATTGAAAGGCAGACACTAAATACGGTTCATATGATATGGCTTAGGAAATTATTATACCAATAACGAATAACGAAATTTGAAGGCGAATGATATACAGTTATACCGTCCAAAAGTTCGGGATCACTCCGCTAATTTTCGTTTCGGCTAAGAAGTTTGATATCCCGGCCGAACAAAGGCGTAGATAAATAATCGAGGTGGCATTCGAAAGTAGAAAGAAGCAGCTTCATTATGCTTTTTGCGAAAATTTGCTACGATTTTTTTTGCACTTACCAGATCACGTTAAACATGGTCGTTTTTCGGTAATTTGCAAACTTTCACAAAGTCGCGTGTAATTTTTTGGGATCAGGCTTCGATTTGCTGATTTGACATTTTTTTCGCAAAGTTATCCAACTTTTCGCACGAGAATACGGTTTTTCGAAAAACCGTCATAACTGGAGAATCGTAGGATTGAGAACAAAATGTCGGAGGAAGAAAAGTTGCGTCTTTCAATTTTAAAGTCGGGAGAATTTTTTCGGAATTTCTTGCCAATTTTTTTCTTTCTACCATTGCCTGTGACTAAAAGTGGAGGGGCCTGACTGTGCCCACAAGGTCTTACATTGCATGAAAAAGATTTTGGCACTAAAAAGGCGAAATTTTTTTTCGCTCTTAGGCCCTTTTGCTTTTAGTCACACGAAATGGTAAGAAAAGAAGAGTTTTGCCAAAAATTCGGAAAAAATTCTCCTGACTTTAAAATTGAAAGACGCAACTTTTCTTCCGCTGACATTCTATTCTCAACCCTACTATTCTCCAGTTACGACAGTTTTTCGAAAAACCTTATTCTCGGACAGAAAGTTGAATGATTTGGCGAAAAAAAATCGCTAAAACATTTCAAAACAGCAAATCGAAGCCTGATCCTTCTCCTTCCTAGTCCTGTTGAGAATAAATTTCTATTATCATGTCTCAAAAAATTACACGCGACTTTGTGAAACGTTGAAAATTACAGAAAACCGACCATGTTTAACGTCATCTAGTAAGTGCAAAAAAAATCGTAGCAAATTTTCGCAAAAAGCATGATGAAGCTGCTTCTTTCTACTTGTGAATGCCACCTCGATCATTCATCTACGCCTTTTTTCGGCCGGGATATCAAACTTCTTAGCCGAAACAAGAATTAGCGAAGTGATCCCGAACTTTTGGACGGTACTGTATGTTATCGATTTGCTGTTGTTCGAATATATTTTCAGTTGCTAGCATATTTTCAACAAAAATACTAAAATTAGGTCGTCTATCACTAGCTGCTCAGTGATGGCAATTATTGTTGTACGCTTACTGCAAATTCTAATACATGAAAAACATTCGAGCAAATACTAGGCAAGAAGCCAGCAAAATTGCAGCAAGTCGAATAGACGTTTTGCAAAGACACACTTGGTTATCTGGGGATCTGTGGTTATTTGTCCGGTGATAACGCGATTACTTCAAGTTGAATAACCGATCGGCTCGCAGATTTTTCGACACTCATAAAGTTATATTTCAATACATGGTTTTTACGCTATTTTGACAGCAATTCAATCTTGAAACGGAATATTTTTCCCTTCATTCATTCAGATCCATTACTTGGGCTTATACCCTTTCGGGAAGAATATTTTTTCCTTATCACCATGGATTTTTGATTATAAACGTTGACTGAAGAATTCAAAGACGGCTACCCTTATGGGGTAAGTTTTGTGTCCAAGTAAAGTTGGCCCAAGTGGGCTCGGAGATACGAACGGTCTCCAACTTTGCCGACAAAATAACGTTGCACTATATCTATAGTGTGCACATAATATAAATATAACACAATGTTATTTCGGTCGGTAACCAAGTCCATTTGCTCGGGACACCAAACTACCCAGGGTTAGCCGTCTTTAAATTCTTCAGTCAACGTTATAAATATAGACCTTTGCTCTCGGGACGATTACCCTAAACGCCCTATATTACAATTCGATCAGTGTGCGATCGCACCGTCTGAAATTTTGTATACAATTTGTGTTATGCGATTTAATTTGAGAAAAATTGATGAAAAATGAAATAAAATCGTATGAACTGTTTGAGAACATCGAGAAGCTTGCAGCAGACAAATTTTCCCGCCTCTCTCATTCGAAATCTCCATTCTATCTGGTTTTTTTACTCCTAGTCTAGGCTTGCCCTTTTCCTGTACACGCGAATCACCTCAGTTTTCGACTTTTCGTGGCGAAGTACGAACGGCTTTCGAAGTCCATAACCTCCTTAGCGGATAAGATCAATTAATAAAAATGTCGTTCAAAAAAGACTTACATTTGTTAATAAAACCGTACTATATAGTGAATATAATTATCAGCCTTTCCTATATCGTCGCAAAGCGTTTGCCAGTTGTTTGTAATTACTTATTTCTCCAAAACGAATGTGAATTGAACGGGGTACGTCGCTTCTGAATCGATTTAAGTTAACCTCGCATCAATAATACCTTATAATCGAGTCAAATTCAACGAACAAATGACAAAATTCTTCATTCACAATGAACAACTAAAAACTACACGAGTACAAAAGCTGTAGAAATACATTCACACAATTGAATAATTTAACGTCCACTTTGCTTGTTAACGCTAATTGACTAGTCCAAAGAAGAAAAAAAGAATTTCCACATTGACGATAATCAAAAATTGCTCACCGGATGCCACAGATTCGAATATTCGAAGACCAAAAACGATCAGAAATTATTTCGAAAACTGACAATTGTTACCTAGCTGACGTTGAGACTGTTACTCCTTATTAGGTTATATTTCTATGTACTAAACTCTCGAAACATGATATTCTGTCATTTCAGCGGGAGACCGAAATCCTATTTTTCTTGATGATCGTCATAATGATAAGAACTCGAAAGGCAGGCAGTGTGACGATGATAAACTATTTATCGGCCAGTTTCATTTACACAAAAATAGCCAACTTGATTCTCTGGTTCTACGCCGATGTACGAATGGGGATAGTCTTCGGAATAATCTTCATTTGTAAGTACCTAATACTGACCGTACAGTATTTCAAGAGTCAATACAGAACAGCATCATATCTGGGCACAAAATTTTCCATTCAAATATCCTGCTGATAATGAAACAGAACTCGACAATAAGTTTCCCTGTTATTGATTCTCAACGAAGTTTCAAACTAGTCGCTCGCCCATATTCAATTTCTGAATTATATGTTACATTTGACTAAAAGTTTTTCGGTGTCTCAGCAGGTAGCAATTGAACTATTTTTGTCCAAATTGCAGGAACGATTGCAAAGATACCAATATTTTACCAACAAACCGTTTGCCTCTGTAGTTGTCTAATTCTTAGTTCACTTTATTCCCAAACATGATATACAATGTGCAAATTATTCAATGTTTCATTTTACCAAATTTAGTTTTGATCAATCGATGTGCTTGAAAGTTATTGAAGAATCGAGGGCTTATGATCTTCGCCTTTTTCTGTGACACTAAAATAGATCGTTCCGACCAATAATTAAATTTATTCTCTTATCACATTTCTTTTTGGTATCACGTGATTTCTTACTCCTCCTACTTTTGGTCCCCTTCTGATAATATCGTCAACTTATTCATTGAATGTTGCATTTGTTGTAAATCTAACTGTTATTATCGTTTCTGCTTAGTATGCGGTTTGGTATTACCCGAGCCGACTTATCAGGGTCCTGAGAATGTAGTATATTTACGAGGAGCTACTGGTCTGCAAGAAGAACTCCAACGAGATAACAGAGTCATTTGGCTCGTGGCTTTTTACACCGTCTGGAATCCAGCATGCGTTAACTTTGCTCCAATATTTTCGCAGTTATCTGCAGAGTACGTAGTCAATTTATTTCATATACAATTTCGCAATGAAGTGATGATATTGAGTATAGTTCATACTCATAGAATCCCTGATGCTTTGTATTCTTCTGTAAGATGAAAAACAAATCGATTTCAGGTATGCATTGGAAAATTTGAAATTCGGTAAGGTAGATATCGGAAGATATCCTGACGCAGGAGCTAAATATAACATAAGCGACTCCAGCATGAGCCGCCAGCTACCCAGTCTTCTGCTCTTTAAAGAAGGGAAAGAAATTCAGAGACGTCCTCATGCAGATCACAAGGGAAAGCTTATAAAGTTTCTCTTTTCTACAGTGAGTTTAAAATGAATTGCCAGTTCCCATATTTCTCAGGATAGAGTGGTCACCTTTCTTAGTATTAAAAGCAATTTCTAAAAACTTGTTTTCTACTAAATTTTCAGGATAATATCAAAGCAGCATTCGATCTAAATAATATCTACAAAGAGTGTAAAAGCAACCCGCTGAAAAGAAGAGACAAGAAGCCAGCCAAACAAGAATAAGATATTATTTCACAATTAATCCCAATCGCAGCTAATTAATTTATTTATTGACAAACAAAAGTTAATCAGTACAAGTTTATTTGTACCTCTTCAGACCTTGGAGGCATTTTATTTCGTATATTTTCGAGCACGATATTTCATTGTCCTATCTAACTGAGTAAGACATTTCATCATTAATGAATCTCAACAGCGTTGGTTCAATGTTTAAATGTGTGATTGATAAGATTTATCTCTGTGTTTACGCTTTACGTTTTACTATAGTTCGTAAAATCCACGATATGCATGAAGCAAAGTATTTACAATGAAATATCCAGAGGAAATAATTGAAACGGAAAGAGATTATTGGATAGTAAGCTTCGGTACGAATTTTCATTACTGCTATCTGAAACTGTTACGTTTCATTAGTTTTATTAACTAGATTATAGGTAATATTGTATGGATTTAGCTATGATACTGCCAACAATACACAAATTATTATAAAAATATTATAATTATAATAGGCCTAGAAAATTAGGGAATCTGAAAAATAAGCTTTCACTAAATTTATTGAACTCCATTTTACCAGAGAATATTCCAACGTGAGAATTCTTGCTATCAACCAAAGTAGTGCAATCATTAGGTACGACTAGTTTTAATCATTTGAAATATAAGACATATTAAGGTGACGATGTATGGTACATTACCATTGACTCGTATCACCGTTGAGATATTAGTTAAATAAGACGTCGTAAATCGTTCTAAACGTGTTGTTCAGAAATGGAATAAATAATTGCTTAATACTTACCGTTAAATATACATCACGTTCTTTTCCAATTGATCTCAATCTTTGTATTGATCTCGTGTTTGCAACCAAGCACACATGCATATTTTCTGTCGATGCAGGAAAAATAATTACTCTCGCGATACATATAACTTATTTATTTGTATTCCGATTTTTAATACATCAAGGTTTGAATTATCAACCAGAAATATTCTGTACAATTTCTCCAAAATTTCATCATCCGTTCTAAAGCGGTGGCCAAAGCAAAGCAATCTCACTCTGTGTCTGTTCTGGCATCCACTTCTGATATGCAGCTAAAAGAACTGAAACGTATTTGCAAAAAGAGGTATCAGTATTTCTTTTTCCTATTTTTGCAATTAGGCAATCTTTATTTATTCATGTCCTATGGAAGATACTCACACTTTGAATCGCTATCCCAAATTTCTTCTAACTTCTGTTTGGACGAAACCTGATTTGTGAGCAATGCTCTTGTGATGGCTTCGGTACGGGGTAGTAATCTGTCGAGATTAAAATATGAAATGCAATTAAAATTGCTAGCATTCAAGTTTCGAGTCATTGTGTAAAAATCTATAAATATTCACACTATCAATGTGTTGTGGCGGGTCACCATTGATACGATTATTTTTCTCAAGGTCTGATAAACCGTGTTTACACGTAAATAAAACGCACTTATTTTCACTTTTTGAACTCGGGTCCGGCTTATACGCGGATGCCGGGAAAATTGAACAAAAAACGTTATAACGGGGAGGAATGACATAGTATAGGTAGAAAGAATGTTGAATGTTTTATACGAGTATATAAAACGTTTTCTCAGAAATGATCCCTTCCAAAATCGGGGTGCGGATTGTTTACCTGTATATACGATAACTTACAAAATACCTATTAACTTACTTAGCCCATGTCTTATTCATTGTGCCAGGTGTCGAAAGTAGCAATGGAGCAAAACGTTTTAATTTTGGAAAAATTTCACCTTCCAAGAAAAAACGAGCGAACCATTTCACGCCTTCTAAACAATTAGGATATTCAATTTCAATAAGCGGTAGCTCCCATCCTCCTCGACCAAATGTTCCCGTTACATGGCACATCACCTTGCCTGACTTTGTGTCGTATCTAAAATTTACAGGATCCATAATTCGAGAAATAAAACAATCAATTACTTACATTCTACACATAAATCACATGTTCTATTTGATTCAAAACTGAGCAGACTTGAGCCTAAAATCCTAAACTCACCTCGGCGGCGGATCGTTTAAAGGTTCGCTCAGCTGACACAACGAGGAAGCAAATTTTGGTAACCATTCCGGCTGAATGGCAGTAATCCCTCGCATGTAGATTTTATTTGTTTCGTAAACTTCTTGATAAACAACCCATTCTGGACACGTCTTTTTTAAAACCGAAGACGTATGCATAAACACAGGATCTTCCATTTCTAAACATCTGAAATTAGATGCAATAATTCATTTTTTAAACCAGTACTAACACATCTTGGAATCAGTTCATTGATTCAGAACCTACCTGTAAGCGTACTTCCATTTCGCTTTGTCCTGGTCTTCCTTGATTTCATCGGGAGAAACTTTTCGCGCTACTTGGTCCGCCATACCAGAAAGTAAAATTTGCCTGAGTAATTTGGCTTGAGTATCTGTCGGAGGGGCCATTCTAAAGTTGAAAACGATTGAGTTATGAGTTGAGGATATAGCAGTGGAATTTAATGACATTTTCATCATTAGCTGATCGAATTTGAAAATGTTCCAATCGATAAAAGACTCGCAAATAACACAGACATGTACATATAAATTTGCAAATAATTCATAGGGACAAATCAATCTATACCTTGGATCGACGTTCAAATCCAAATCCGGTATGTTTAAAACAATCTCATTAGTGAGTTGTTGCCTGAGTTTTCTGATTTCGGTTACAGCCTTGTGTCTCAATCCGTAATCGTCGCAAAACTTGACCATTGTTCCCTTAGATCCCGCGTATTCAGCAGCTCCGACTGCTCGTATCAATACCATTGGATCTCCTAAACACGATAATACGATTAAAAAAAAAAAAAAGTACAATTCATTCAGGCTTGGGTGTTTAGGTCAAATGTTCTGAAAGTAAATTAAGAATGCTTCATCAAGTTTTGATATCTTGAATTGTGTCTAATATGGTAATCTAACAAACCCAGGAGTAAACTGTTTCCTGTTCCAGCCCAAGTACGACGAGTTTGAACCCACTGATTCTTGGTCGATCCTTGTTTTGGGTTTGACTCGATAAGTACTTCCTGTACAGACAAAGCTGCTACCAAGCATACTGTGTACTGTAATAGACTATGTTGCTGCGATAGCGCCAACATTTTTCCATAACGTGGTGCAACTGGAAATGCTGCCATGCTGTATCCCAGCGGAGTTACTTTTGCGCAGTATTGGTCTGAAAAGTACGTGTGTATATGAATTGATAACTGATATAGTATAAACTAATACATGTTTGTTAGATTTCAAGATAATTATCACTCTCACTCTCTTTAGCAGAATTGATAGATTGATCTAAAGCCCCAAGAATAGAAAGTCTCTTCTCAGCGCACTTCAATTGCAATACATCAGGAGATGATGGGAATGGAAAATTAACGACTTTGTCTATATTCATGACTTTCATTTGTAGCAGCAAATCGTCAACTGGTTTTCTCTGTATTTCAGGCATTGCAAATTCCTCAAATTGGTCGTTAAATACTGCCGATGAATATAATCTGCAAAAAAAAAATCAGATGGCAATTCCATAAATCAATGTCACAGTTTGTTCTCCCAAAGAATTTCTTTCTCTATTTCCAGTATTTGTTACTGATTGGTTTCATTATCATATTTTTCTAATGTTACCTATAACAATGTCCAGGTCCAGTTCTACCGGCTCTTCCAGCTCTCTGATTAGCCGCTGCTTTGCTGGCGTAACAAACTTGGAAGGCATTGACGCCAGTCACTTTGTCATATAATCTGGTCTTACACCGACCACTGTCTACAACGTATTTTACATTGGGAATTGTTAGCGAAGTTTCAGCAACATTTGTCGATACTACACACAATCGGCAGCCTTCGGGAGGCGGATCGAATACCTATTCAGAAAAGCTCCGTTAAAAAGACATTATGAGTTCCACTTACATCCTGGTCACAGTGAAACAAGCTACGTGAATCTAGCATAACTCAGTGAAGATTGAACGTGTGTCTTTGGGAATGAAAAGTGAATACCATGAAAGAAATTTGAAAGAAGCTCGGTACAGTAGAAATGTTTGGATATTTTTGAGAAGACCGTCAAGATTGTAGTTAAAATTAATGTGAAAGATGTATCCTAGCTTCGATGTGAACTGGAAACCATTCAAAAGTATTTTAGCGATCAGGATAAGAACTTTCTTTGCAATGTATAGTATTACCCTGGCTTGCTTGTAACTTGGGAGTAGAGAATACAGGGGTAAAACCCATAATGGTTGCGTGCACGAGGAGTTCATAAGATTCTTTAAATCTTCATCTTCGTCTTCTTCTTCCTCATCCTCTTCCTCATTCTCGACTGTGTCTAGTAAATCTCCTTCTGTGTCGTCTGGAGGAGTTACGGCATAGCTGTGAAATGATTAGTATAATGGGATTGTAGTTCAATACCTTACACCATCCTTTAGAAAATCTAAAAATTGATGTATTTTTCAGAATATGCATACCTATCAAGATTTAGTTCGGGAAGTTTGACCTCTTGCGTTTTCTTTCTATTTCTCCTTGCATTACGAACTACTCGGTCCATGTCTAATTCCTCGTCAGACTCACTGTTCTGAATGTTCGTTTCTTCTGTATCTATTTTTTTCTCTGTTTCCTGTTTTTTCAAAACATATTTTTTGTTCCTCAGAGGAAATGCTTTACGTAATTTGCGCACTATTGCATTCACCTCTTGTTGTCCTGAAGAAAATAATTGAAATTTACAAAAAAACTTAAATATCGTATACGAAAATCCATCAGACTTCATTATATTTCTATTAAAACACATTTTGCTTATCACTACCTGTTACAAAAATGAGAATTCCACCATCTGGTAATTGAGTGTGTATTTTAACTGCCTTGTACAGAGCGTCCTTCACATAATTCTGACTAGTCTTTTTATTGAAATGAATAGTGACTGGAAACTGTCTCGACTCCACTTTAATAACTGGAGGCTTGACTTTGAACAGTTTAGGGTTTTCTGTGAAGTCTTCAATTCTTAACGTCGCCGACATGATGATCAGTTTTAAAGGATTGTTTCTTTTATTTCTCAGAGGAACAATCCTGGATAACAAACCGATTAAAATATCTGTGTAGACACTCCGTTCGTGAGCCTCGTCCAAAATAATAACAGAATATTTGCTGAGTAGAAAGTCCTGGATCATAAACCACGGAAAATGTCATATAATGTTCGAAGTAGACATATTGAGATTCTTATTTTCAATTGCAGATACTTACGCTCTGAATTTCTTTTAGTAAAACACCATCGGTCATAAACTTGATTTTAGTATCAGGAGTGGTATTCCCTTCGAATCTAATAAGATACGATACTTCTTTATCAGTCAGATTCATTTCCTCTCCGACACGTTTGCTCATAGAAATTGCAGCCACTCTTCTCGGCTCTGTGACTCCGATCATTTTGTCTTTGGCATATCCAGCTTCGTAAAGAAACTGTGGCACTTGAGTTGTCTTACCGCTTCCTGTTTCACCAGCTATTATTACTACAGGATTATAGTTTATCGTTTCCATAATAGACTGCTCCTCCGCTAATATGGGCAGCTTCAATCTAGCCGTCTGAATATCTGGCTTTCTATCCAAAGTTATGAAAACAGCTGGTATTCGCTCTAGTGGCTCATCAAGTCTTGCATTTTTTACTTCTGACGAACTTTCATTGATCTGATTTGCTTCTTTTGTCTCAGACACTTCCACAGTTTCTGTTTTTACAGGAACGCTATCCTCTGTCTTTTGATCTTCGTCGTTATCAGATTCTTTCGCGTCGTTATTAGTACCGCTGCCATCCTCATTCTCATCTTCTTCTTCATCTTCATTCTCATCTTCGCTTTCGCTAGATTCCTATGAAATTCATCCACCTTTTGAATCATTACATTGATTTATGGCACATTTTTTGCTTGACAGGAATTTTCTGCTTGAATTGCTAAAATGAATAGCTTTAGCTGATTTTGTTTGACAAATTTCGATACTTTTGATTTATAAATTTTTGGAAATGGGCTATGTTTTAGGAGGAATGATTCTACTTCAGCAGAAATTAGAGGGAGGCCCTTCAATTTAATGTGGCAAAAGAAAATGGTAAAAATGCCTACACTATTGGAAGGAAACGGAAGAGAATGAAATGAAGTTTGCTTACATCTAGGCCAACGACGTTGGGATCGAGTTCCCTATTATCCTTAATGTTAGGCTCGAGCAGAGAGATTCTGGCTCGTTTTGCACCTTTTATAGCATTAACGACGATCTGATCTTCCTCAGGTTTAGATTTTGGGATTTTTGGCTTCAGGCCCTTTTCTACCTCGTTGAAATGACGCTTTAGACCTTTTGTCTGAACTGCTGCCAGCGTCATATATTGTTTTAACTCTTCTTCAGGTGCCTGTACCTTTGCCAATTCTTCCAAAAGCGTCGCTCTCTAAGGATCAAAACGATTATATTAAGGCTTGGAAGTCAACTACAGCTTTTCATACATAAATTTGCCTCGACTCACGTTGGCTTTTTTCCGTTTTTGTTCAACAACTTTTTCCAACTCCTTCCTACGTTTTTTCGAAAGTAAACGAGTTACAGCAACCTTTTTATCCTTCGACTTAGTCTTCCTCTTCTCGCTTGGGATAACCAGAGCATTGCATTGGTCATAGTTTTCGCTTCGAGCTCCTATGTCGATAGTTATCTAGAATCAGAGTGAATTGATGATGATGATGATGATGATGATCCCTTTATCAGGGCTTATACTCTTGAGAGAGATAGCCAATTCCTTGTCAATTCACAAAAGCGGCCTTATTACATATAATTAGAGTAGATCATTTTGAATGATCACAAATTACGACATGGATAAAAAATATCACGTGGGGAATTATGAATAGCGTTATTATACCTTTTTTGTCGCAGAATTATCGATCTCCACTTGTGCATTTCGTCGCGCTTTCCAATTATATCCTTTTTTACTCATGATTAAAAATTCTTTTGTCTATTTCTTATATTACGAATAAAAATGCCGACTTCTTAGGTTATAGTTATAATTATAACTAGGTTATGTTTTGACGGTCCGTAAATATCGTGACCACGTGCATCGACAACAAGATTCTGAAATCCAATTTAACTTATTTACTACTCACACGCCCATCTACATCTTAGCTATTTCGGGACTCTCGATACAAAAATGACGTAATTGGTCATTTTCATTGAATTCGACCAATCATATAATTTTATCCCTCCTGTTGCTTTCTATTCAAGCGACAAAACTTAATACAAAGTAATATTCGGTCGGATCTGTCGGATATAACCAATGATATTGCCTGTATTAATTCCTGTCGCCTAAAAAATTAAACCTGATTGGTTGTTGCCGCGTTATGTCGCTTGTTGGAAAGCCAGCTTCATAATTCATGGAGTAATCGTCGAAAGAATCGGCCTCTTTGGAATAAATTGGTTCACGCGAAGTGAGATATCTTCGCTGGGAGTTTTAAGTAAGTTAATAAACGAGTGACGAAGATTCGAGACTTTATTAAAAGATCTAATTTATAAAAACGCAAAGTTTCCTGTACCGTATCAAAGCCTCTTTTTCCACCTGGGATGCGAAAGTGCATAATAAAACCTCGAATCTTCATGCCATGTGTTTGACAACTCATGGAGTGAACCTTTAACCTCGAAGAGACCACATCGCGCTTGACGTTAAATATCGCTTTAATTGTCACAGATAAAGCTCAATTATGAGCCGTTTTTTCGCCACTGGGTCGGATTCGGAGTCGGACAGCTCCTCGGAGGAGGAACAGGTCCAAAGACCGCCGCAAGCCGTCTACACAGTGAGTTACTTCAATCCTAAATTTAACCTCAAATTCACGGCGTTTTCCTTTCCTTATTATCATTCTTCTTTTTCAACATGTCTCATCATCCACACACCCGATTCCTTGATTAACATTTTGCTTTTCACAGTTCAGCGATGATGAAGAAGAAACCAAGCGTGTCGTTAGATCGACGAAGGAGAAACGATATGAGGAAATTACAAACCTCATCAAACTCATTCGGAACTATAAGAAGATCAAGGATATGAGCAGCATGCTCTCCAGTATGTATCACAATTTATCGGCTTTTTCCCACAGGCTTCTAAATCATCATCCGTTTCATTCAAATTGTTCTATTTGCGCCTACAAGTTGCTTGTAGTGCACTAAATTTGAGAATAAATCCTGATTTTGTACTATTGTACAACTATTTGTCCTGAAAAGCACCCATTGTCAGCAGTTTATTAGTGAAAAATATGAAATCTTGTCAACAATTGAAGCAATAAGGGTTGAAATGAATAGCTACATCTCCCAGTTCGCTAAAAATGTTTATTCATGAACAGATTCTGCTTAATTTTCCTTTCAACTACTGCAATATGGGCTGCGATGTTTGTTTTGGATTCAAGTTGATGATTCTTTTATTTAACTTGAGTAACTGTTTAACTTTTTCATTTATTTCAGGTTTTGAGGACTTGACGCGAGCCTATACAAAGGCTTTGCCGGTCATTGCTAAGGAGGAAAATGGCCAGACGCCACATTTTTATTTACGATGCTTGGTTGAAATGGAGGACTTCATAACAGAGGTTTGGAAAGACCAGGAAGGCAGGAAAAACATGTCGAAAAATAACTCCAAATCCCTCACATCCCTTCGTCAAAAACTCCGCAAGTATAACAAGGACTTTGAGGCAGATATAGCCAAGTTTAGGGAAAATCCTGATCAGGAAGACGAAGACGAGGAAGAAAAAGGTATGAATTATCAGTTCGTTTTCCACACAAGATGGTAAAATCAGAGTTCCGAATTACGTGTCTGAAGATACCAATCTATATCCGAATTGAACTTAACAAAGAATTGAATTATGTAGCAGAGGAAGCTGAGGATTCTGACGGTGAGGAAAGTCGCGCTGCTGCTTTCAAGAAAGCTGGGTCAGAGGCTGCCGCTCCAGATGTCTCGAAGTTCAAGGTTTGTGTACTTGCTTAATAGTAACTCAAGTCGGTTTCAACATTTTGAAACAAATATTACAAATAATTGTTGAAACTAGTAATTTCATGCATGAGGAAATTCAAATAATAACGAATAGCAGTGAAATGAAGGATCCCAACTTCGTCGAATAGTTTTCGATAAACAGTTATACCTATCGGTAATGACTCTTTCTCTCTTCATAAAAGATTATATTATTCTGAACCCGGAAATATATCTATGTAATTTATTATTATTACTAAAAATGGACACAATTCGATTCATCGGTCCTGAATTAATTTCAGTATCTTATTGTGTGGTGCTTTTCATCCGCTGATCTCGAGTCTCGTGGTTTCTTGAGATTGTGAAAAAACGGATTGTCCCCTTTATACTTCTTCTGTAGAATAATTTATATATTGGTAGACATTCCGAAACACCTTTTGCATCGTTCTGACTCAACATCTTTCACTTGCAGAAAGGGCCTCCAGCTGATGGAGATGATGGTAGTGAAAGTGAATCAGATTGGGGAAGTGACTCCGACAGCGACAGCGAAAGTAGTGACGACGACGGTCAATACACGACCATGCGTGAACGTTTCATCAAGAAGTGAGCATCAGTTTCCATGAGTCTATTTCTCGTAAGATGTAAAAATAATGGCTGCTCAATGATTATTTCTCCATTTTTCATAGGCAAACTGACAAGGATGAAGATGAAGACAAAGTGAAAAAGAAGGAACAGCGTAAGGATCGTAAAGACAAAGAGAGAAAGAAGAGACGCGAGGAAGATGACGGTGAAGGAGAATGGGAAACAGTTAAAGGAGGTGTGGCCATACCATCTGAAAAACCTAAGATGTTTGCCAAAGACGCTGAAATCAACGTTCAAGCCGTATTGAAAAAACTTACCGAAGTCATTGCTGCACGCGGTAAAAAACGTACGGATAGAAGAGAGCAGATTGAGCTTCTTCACGAACTACAATCCATCGCCGAAAGCCATTCTCTCGGAGCAGCTGTTGCTGTTAAAATCAAATTCTCCATAATTTCTTCAATCTTTGATTATAATCCCAAGGTTTCCGATGCCATGAAACCCGAGTACTGGTCAAAGTGAGTTAGATTACACTTAATAATCATCGATGAATCGATAAATCTCTAATTACTGTAGAAAAAAATTTACTTACAGATGAACTAATCACCAAATTTTATCTGTTTGTCTCCAGATTACTCGAACGTATTTCCGAAATGTTAGACATGCTGCTTAGCACTCCGGATATGGTGATTACTGAGACTATTTCCGAAGATTCTGAGGAATACGAAACACCGCCGTTTAAATTACATGGCTGTGTTTTAACTCTGGTGGAAAGATTGGACGAAGAGTTTACCAAGCTGCTCAAAGAATGCGATCCGCACAGTAATGAATACGTCGAAAGGTGATTGAATCAATCGATCTAAGATTTTGTGGATTTTAACCAGTTTGTGATTATACATGAAATAATTTTTCAAACTTCTTTCTCTTTAATTTACAGATTGAAGGACGAGAAACGAGTCGCTACGATTATAGATAAAGTTCAGGAATATCTCGAGAGGCAGAGCATAACTTCTGAATTATGTCGTGTTTATTTGCGCAAAATTGAGCATCTCTATTACAAGTTTGATCCAACTGTTTTGAAACAGAAAGATGTAAGCATATGGGTATAAAATCTTCAATATTTGCATGAATGTCTGAAGAATGTATCTACTTCGATTTGGAATCGATACGAGTCGAATAGTATTAATGACTTCCGTTCTCATCGACAGGGAGAAGTCAGTTCCGACATCGTTACTTCGGTCCAAGTAATGGAAAAATTGTGTAAATTTGTTTACGCAAAAGATGGCACAGATCGTCTCAGAACCAGAGCAATTCTTTCCCATATTTATCATCACGCTCTTCACGACAACTGGTTCCAGGCTCGTGATTTGATCCTCATGTCCCATTTGCAGGAAACTATTCAACATTCTGATCCATCGACACAGGTAATGTACTATTTTTTTCATTTCAAATCTGCTTGAATTTGCTTGGAGATGAAAAATGTCGACCTGGTCATCAGTGTTATGTATGTAAAGCTGATCGATTCAATATTTCTAGATATTATACAACAGAACAATGGCTCATCTTGGATTGTGCGCATTTAGACATGCCAATATAAAAGATGCGCATAATTGCTTGGTCGATTTGATGATGACTGGAAAAGTAAAGGAACTTCTCGCCCAAGGATTATTACCGCAAAGACAACACGAGCGAAGCAAGGAACAAGAGAAAATTGAGAAACAGCGTCAAATGCCATTCCATATGCACATCAATTTAGAACTTTTAGAATGTGTTTACCTCGTCTCTGCTATGCTTATTGAAATTCCTTACATGGCAGGTAAACAGATGTCAATTTTACTTACATCAAGCGAATTTTTTAAATATTTTACCTCAACATTAGTAAATAACTATAAATTCCTAACAAACTGCGAACGTCTTTACAGCTCATGAATTTGACGCCAGGCGAAGAATGATCTCGAAAACATTTTATCAACAACTGCGATCTAGCGAGAGACAGTCGCTAGTTGGTCCACCAGAATCTATGCGAGAACATGTAGTCGCTGCTGCCAAAGCAATGAGGAACGGCAACTGGGCTGCTTGCAATAATTTCATTATCAATGAGAAAATGAACGCCAAGGTTCGATCTATACCCTAAAGTCTTCTCTTCGATAGGAATAATATGTCAAGTCGACAAAGTTAATTTGATGTCTCGTTCATCGAGATTAAAAAGTTGATCATATTCCCCAACACCCGTGGAGTTTGTCGTATTAAATTTGAATCTTTTTTTCCTCTACTCAGGTATGGGATCTATTTTACCAAGCCGACAAGGTCCGAGCCATGCTTACAAGGCTCATCCAGGAAGAGGCACTGCGTACCTATTTGTTCACATACTCGCACGTATACGATTCTATTTCTATGCCGACATTGGCAGAGATGTTCCAGCTTAAACGTCCCATTGTTCATTCTGTTATCAGCAAAATGATTATAAACGAGGAACTGATGGTGAGTAATTTTTAGAGATTAGAAGAATTAGGAGATTTGACGATTGATAACTTTGGGTTTGGTATAACTTTCGAATTTTTGGAGTATGTATAAATATTTTCAGTTTCATGCTACATGCGACTCTTTTATTTCAGGCATCTCTGGACGATCCAACTGAGACTGTTGTTATGCATCGCAGCGAACCAAGCCGTCTACAATCTCTGGCGCTACAACTCACCGACAAAGTTAACAACTTTGTGGATTCGAACGATCGAATATTTGAGTTGAAGCAAGGTAATTAAAAATTCGAGAGCACACCTCATATTCGAGTTTTTTTTCCAAACAAAATTGATACCCACTTCGCTTTTATCGATCGTATGAGTACTTACAAATTATATATCGATGTATAAATGGTGGTTTATCATTCCAGGTAACTTCTTCTCAAGAGGTGGTAATCAAGGAAACTTCCGTGATCGTCAAAATTACAATCGCCAGGGACAAGATTGGGGCCGTCAGCGACGTGATCGCGATCGCAATCGTGAAGAGAACCGTAATTATTAAATTATTACGTGTTGAAACAGAGAATTTTCAAGAATATTACCACAATGAACTATATACTTACTGAATATCCATACAACCGATGGCCTCTGAATCGAATTTTACTGTAAATTCGAACATCGATGTAGTTCCTAATGTGGTATAAAGTGTGACCTATAATATGATCATCAGAATTCTTGACTTTACTCTTTTATTCAGAATTGAAATTTTCGTCTTTATTTTTTAATACACAATCTTCATAATCAAACATTCGTAAGAGAAATTTTTAATCTGCATAATATTTATACAAGAAAGAAGAACGGTGAATAATTCATCAACAGCAATTTGAGCTAATCTTCTGAATTATGAATAGTTTATTGAAATTTATTCATTTAAAAATATCATATCGTCAGATGATCTGGTTTATGACAAGCCTAACATTGCTTTTATCTGTTTTTATCAATTTTTCTTCGTAAAAAATGTCCGTGAAACAACAAGAATCATCATTAATAACGAATAGCGATCATAAACCTGTGGATAATGTAACATTAAACAATTGGGGTAAATTAAAGAGTACAAGTTTTACTCTAAAAACAATTTTTAATACAATCTCATAGTACGTACATCGGTCATATCGTTTAAATCGAGGCACTTAAGTATTGCCGAAGTTTTACTCGTCGACTAATGTACAATACGTAATCTAAAAATCTAATCTTTTAGAAGAAATTTGTTCGAAGTAAGTATAAAAGGAAAAAAAAAAAATGGAAAACAAAAAACAAAAAAACGTGAAGACGTAAAACTAGGTGAATTACGAAACAAACTTATGAGTAATATCTGTAGTATCTATTTGCTCTGCCGTAAGGGAATCCACCTGATCGTGATTCGATTGGATTACAAGTAACAAGTGCATCGCCACGGGTTCCATCGGGACATGTACAAACAGCGATGTGGCGTCTTGGACTGCAAGTAGCGCTAGGTCCGCACTGTCTTCCTGTGCAAGGATTCTGGCAAGATAAATCTATGCAGGCTTTATTATCAGGACATTCGTTGTCAGACAGACATTCTCCTCGTTGACAACTTATCAACGCATTTCCAATGTATCCTGTCGGACATGTGCACACCGGTCTTTCTTTACCAGTGTTGTCGTGACCTGGAGTACAAACTGCGTTTGCTCCACAAGGGTTCGGCTTACATAAGTCAACTGTAAATGATAATATTAATAATATTAATTACCCCGATAAAGCAAAACGAATTGAGTTTGTGAAATGCAGTGTTAAACAGAATTCGAAAGAGTTGTACGTCAATTCTTTAGAATAAAAGAGAATTGCGACACAATTCTTTTCAAATCTTTTCAATTCGTGTTAATCCTGTTTTCGACACACTCAATTCGTTTTAATTTGTTTTGGTTTGCTGGGACATGAGTGAGGAAATTGATCGGGAATATCGTTTGAATGAAAAGATGCAGAATCAAGTTACCGATTCTAATAATTTCTGAAGTTAGCCATGCATTCCAGTTATTTCAATATTACGCTACATGATAATTTATCAAATTATTTTCATGCTTATTAATCACCTGAATAATCGTTTGAAAAATGAAGAAAAATTCTTCGAGAATCTAATTCTAAAAATTTGCGATTCTTACCGATGGATTATAATTCTGTTGAAAATTATTTTAACCATAGACTGAAATTAATTATACTCACTTGGCTCGAATGGTCTGCAGCTTACGAAAGGATCGCCAGTCATGTCTTTGGGACAGCTGCAAATTGGAGTTATGTCTCGAAGTTCGCAGTTGGCGTTACGACCGCATACTCCGTCGCAAGGATTGGCACATTTCTGGTAAAGACAAGCCGGCTTGCTTCGCGGACAGTCAGAATGATAAGTACATTCTGGACGACAAGCAACGTATGGACTTCCCAGCCAATTCTAAATAAACAAAATTTATTCATGAAAGAGATTATCTACGGTATACATACAACTGATTATGATTTTTTTTTTTTTCATAACAAGGAGAGCAAATGAATACAAAATCAGAGCCAATCAGAGAAAATCGCGAGTCAGGTCTACAAATTTTAGTTTACATCGTCGATTTCTTAGTTTAGTATTTGTATCTGATGGTATCCACATCGTTTATGTTTCTTCAGCGAAGTCTCGCGTTTTTAGAACTTTTTGAGATTAACCATTGGTCTAGTAAAAAATTGTCAAGATACCATTTGTGTTCAGAAAGGTCTTCCTAATAAAGTCAACTCATAGAATTTCGAAAAGAAGACGTTTTGGCTGATTGCTAGTTAACAATCAGGAACTTATACTGTGTCTCAACAAGTTTTTCGTGAAATTGATACAAGTCGAACAAAAATCGTTTTTCTGTTTATTTTTTTGAATTCTGTTTGTTTAAAAAAAGTGTAAAATATTCAATATCATGCAATTGCGGTGATAAATTGATCAATGATTATAAATTGACGATTTAAAATAAAATTTGGCAAGCTGAAACATTCACTATTGGCCCGGATTTTGTTCATCGTCTTAAAATTCACGATTTTTAATTAACAAATGAATTACAAACCAAAGTGTCAATAAATACATCGTAACTCTATCCCGAGAGAAGAACAGATTAATTTTCAGCAATAACATGCGAACAAGTATAAATGTAAAAATAAAATAGCAGCTGCAGTTATTGACGAGTATCGGTTTGAAATTTTGATCAAACTATTGAGAAATGATGATATTTCGATTATACAACTCACATTGGGGCAAGTGCATCTCGGACGATGATTAATGACTTCGCAGTTCGCACCTTCGCCACATTTACAAGGATTCGTGCATTTATATTCACCCGAACAGGCCAAATTGTTCGGACAATCGCTATCGCTTTCGCATTCGTGTCGACAACCGGTCAATGCAGATCCTTGATATCCAGGCAAACAAGTACATCTTGGTACTTCGTTTATTACCTCGCAATTCGTATTCGCCCCACACGGACTTGGCTTGCAAGCAGCCTCTGAAAATTCATACAACATTAACCAAATATACCAATACAGGACGTTTTCCGTTGATCAGAAATTTCCACATTACGTATAAAAAATAAATAAAAGAAAATAATTATGAATTCGAAAAACGGTGGCAAAAATTGCCATCAAAGTGGTTATGCAATAACAAAGATTCGATTTTTTTGCTGAAGATATTTGCTTGATCCTATGATCAGCAATTCGTCTGAAATAATATTTGAATAAATTCAAGACGGGCGGAGGTCAAAATATCGAAAGAGTAAAATTTTGAATGGCCAAAAGCTCAAATGTTGAAAAAGCGATCGTTCAAAGTATAGAAAGGCTGTGTGTGTTGAAGAAAGGCTTCAAAGCAGTACGGAAAAAACTAAGCTACTACTAAACTACTTTGCCATTCTAGATATTCTTGGAAATTTTTGGAAATTTTGACCCACACGCCTTTGGTACTAATAAATGGGCGAACATCGAGGATCCGTGATAATTAGTTGATCTCGACTTACGAGGGTCGGCAATACGACACGCTGAGAAAGGATCTCCAGTATAAGCTGGAAGACAAGTACAGCTCGGTACGTGCTCCCTTGTTTCGCACTGTGCGTTCAGACCGCAAAAACCGGGGCACGGATCGATACACTTGTTGTTTAAACAAGCTCTGTTCCCAGCGCAGTCTTCGTTAACTGTATAATAAAACAAGGGGGATGAAATAATGAAAAGGGGTAAAAAACTGAAGGGCATAATTCGTGACTGTATATATCGAGGGTTAAGGGTCAGAATGGCATGGACCCCATACATAAACACAATATAAGCTCATGCCCTTTAGCCCCTTTAGCCCTCGACGTTATATTCGCGTGAATAATAAAAAACTGCGGTCTTCCATTAAAGATTCATCATCATTTGACGCTCGGATGGTGATTAAGACTTTGTGCGTATAATATTCATGAGCTATAATTAATGATTCGTGTATGTACTTACTTTGACACTCGACGCGAATACAATTGACCAGAGGATCTCCCATATGAAGATTTAGACAAGAACATACCGGGCGACCTTCGCTGATCGTACACTTTGCGTTTGTTCCACAAGTGTAGGTGTCACAGCCTGTATCATGGATAGAAACTTGTTGTAACGATTTAATCATTTGAAAAGATTTCGTGTGACCAAAATCAAAAAGGCCTAAACGGCAAACAAAAAAAAAAAAAAAAAAAAATTCCGGGTTTTTAGTGCCAAAATCTTTTTTATGCAACATAAGACCTTGTGAGCATATTCGCAAAGCAAAAATATTTTTTTTACGCTCAGGCCTTTTTGCTTTTAGACATGCGATTTATTTCTTTCCAGTTTCCTTTCATTCTCTTCTTCGGTATTTGAGGTAAGTGTCCCAATTACTGACACTTTGTGACCCAATTATTGATACTTATATTTTGAAAAATTTTTAATTGATGATAAGAATTCCGGATGTTTCCATTGCGCAAATCAGTTGCTAGAAACTCATCGAATATGAATTAATTTTATTGTATAAATTTGAGAGCTTATGGATAAAGAGGAACCATTGAAAAATGTCAATAATTGGGACACTTATAATCTGATTTGAGCCAGTCTATGCCGATTCGTAGAAAAATTGTTAAAATCTCTACGTATAATTTTCGAAGGAATTTTGATATTTGATTTAGAAATTGAATCATTTTGTTCATGAGATAAAGGAAACAGGATATGACGTATTATTATATACGTGAATGTAGATAATGTCATGAGTTCGCGTGATTGTCTCCGAGAATTTAGTCTCCGAATACAACGCGAATATATTAGTCAAGACACGTTGCTGGTATCGCGTGCGTTTCAATGAAAAACGACTCATCTCTTGATCTTCGTTGTAAACAGTGAAGCCGGTAGAAAAATATTTGCATAATGATTCGTTGACAAAGAAGGCGAAAAATGATTCGACTTAAAGAAATGAGAAAATACATATCGATAAAACTGTGTAAACAAGTAAATCGAATAGTTTTCCACTACTCCAAAAATTACTCGTAAATATCAATATTTACAAAATACATTCGTAACCAGGGATTAGATTCTATAAGCATACAGATTTTAATCTATAAGCTCCAATTTTTTCACCCCAGTCTATAAGGGAAAAATAAATAAGCGAATACATAAATACCAAAGCGAAAGTGTTAATGGCGTGTGAAAGGATGAGGATGCTGTGTTAAAAATAAGGCAAATCAAGCGTTACCCGCAGTGTATCTGGGTAAATAATTGGAAACGTAGGAAACCCCCCCTTGGCTGAGAATGCGTTGCGCCCTACCCAGCTGTCCGTTTGCTGTTGAGGTAAGCATAATCGCGAGCAGAACGGTAATCTGCAGACACTCCATATTTCCCAGGAACCTCTGGAATACCAAAGAAATACGAGAATGAATGACTGAAATAAAAAGGGATAATTGAGGAGGTGCCATGTGAAAAGATTATATATGTCCACAAAACTCAAAAAGCGAGATTTCAGTTGGATATCTTTTTTTGTTCCTATCTACATCGTTTTTTGCATTTTGTCAGAATTCGTTTAGGTGTAACTTGCGTCCTTTGGCATTGCACTTTTTGAATTAGCCTATGGGTTTTGATATCATGTAATTTTCACGCATCATCATACGGTGATATCTTTTACCCCGCTTAATGTCTCTTTACTAATGTAAATCACGAAGGCGTGATACCAATGCAGACGTTTATTTAAGTGCGAGTTTTCCTCATATCTATTACTGAACTGGAGGACAGTAGCCTGTTATGGGATATGGCCATGGCGAACCATATAAGTAGAAAAGTACGCTTCGCGCTCTGTAAGGATCATTATACGTAACGCGCCTGATACTGCATAATATGTGCACTTCAGATCCCTGGTAAAATCGATTACACGAATTTCTTATACGAATTTTTAGGGAATCGGTACTTCCCGGATGGTTTTTTGTGAAGAGTTGTGTTTCTTTCTAGCTTCCTTGAAGCAAAATAACGACTTTTTATGACAAACTATACAAAAATCTATAATTATGGTAAAAGGAAAAAAATCGACAATTCTTATTTATAATGATCTATGAAACGTTTCAATTTGCCATAAAAATTCGTAAAAAATTCTTTCGAATGTTTCCTATAAAGATGAAACATTGCGCTTCATTCTGCATCAATCGTCATAAATAATTGAGCTTATATAATATTTCTGATTTTGGGATAAGATCAACGACCTGACTTAGGAATATGTCTACTGAAAGCAAGCGAATGCCAATATAAAAAAAAAAACTAGTTATGTAATCACGAGATGATTAGTGTTCATTCAAAGTAAAAATTAATTTTGCTAAAGACCGTGTGGGAGGATAATTCTCTACTTATTGCCAGTTCTACTAATATGCGTGTATTTTTTAGTCGGCACTTGTGCACGAATCTCATTAACGAACTCTTCTATGAGCTTTGTGATTTTACCTTATGTACCCTAGTCTTGACGTAAGTGATGACATAACTGTGATCCTGAGTAACGCATACATGCTGGAATTACGATTCATGGAAAACGCATGAATTTCAAAGACGTAAAGCCACTTTCAAAGATATTATATTGTCATTGCTAAATATACACTCATCAGCTGGGTCAGTGAACTAACTTTCTAGTAGATTTTTATCAAATCAGATTCAAGACCCAAAGATCGGCTTTCAACCCCTCGTGGTGAGACGGGAGTCAAAATAATCCCAACCGTTTTCATATGACGGCCGTACAAACAGTGTCGTTTTAATTGACTAAAAAAATTATGGATCTTTCGTTGAGCATTATAGAAAATATGTAGCAACCGCTTTTACACCTGCAGTCAACTGATAAAATTGCAGAAAAAGACGGAAAGGCGTACGTGCGGAAAAATACGTTGTTTCTCCGGAAAAATTATAATATTTCGGTTTGCAGTAAGCATTCCAAAGAAGGTATTTCTTTTCGAGAACTGAAGATGGTCTACGTCGGAGTGAATGAAAAAAGGAAGATGATGTGTTCATTTTATCTATCGCTGCTAAAAATCTTGGTAACAGGGTAACTTCGACCCCGATCGATCGGGGAGGATTGAAGATCGGAATTTCTAATGAAACGTTGAAGCATTTTGCACCATGAGGCATACTTGTACCCGTTTATTCAGCAATGGCTTTATATTGCAAAGATAGCAATTGGGCTAACGTGAGTTGAATCATTTGACCAACAGTAACATGTAAGTGATAGAGACTGACTGACTGACTCATGAATAGGGACCATACAGTCTGAAGATGATTGTCAAAGTGTTAAATGTCTACTTCGTTTTCCCACAACTCAAAAAGACCCTCGATCCCAAATTTCTAAAGATGAATTTACCTTCTCCTCAGAATTAGGTGAGAAATATTCAGAGTACTCGAGTGGCACTCGATATTTCAAAAGTAAAATCAAAGTGCTTTACAAAATCTCCCTATTAAAGGCTGCAGGACTCTTGACACCGTTTTCAAGGGCACAAAGCATCTTAAGACATAAAGTACTCAATGGAGCGCTGTAAAATCAGCTGTCGTGAATTAGCTACAGTATAATAAGGCAATCTTGTATATTCCGAGCACGTGTCTACATTGACGCGGTATTTGAATGGCGAGAGAGAAACTATCGGCGAATAATGAAAGAACAATCTATACCACGACGGGACTTTGGGTGTTTTGTAAAATCAAAAATGTCTAGTATCTTCTTACCTTCATTTTGGCGGGTAATCCGAACTCTGTCGGTTGGCGAGAAGCACTGGAGTCAATCGACTGGGAACACAGGGATAAAGTTAAAGTGAAGACAGAAGCATCCCCACCATGAAAGAAATTCACCCACGCTTGTCCCTGGGCACGATGGCGATGTTGTTGTGTGGTATGGAGTTATCCATCCTCGACGATCCGGTGCGATCGCGAGAGGCGTCGCCCACCTGGATCACTACCAGACTACCTTGCCTGACACAAAACGTCACGAGCCTTTCCTTAACGCGATTTACCTCGGCAGGTACCTTAATTGGATTGCATCTTTGATCCTCTCTTTGTTACATACAGACTTGTATGAATCCTCAGCAAAACAAATACTCGCATAGGTACGCCAACTCATTGCGTAATGATTAGCATACCTCTTTTCAATCATATAATTATAATCTATACATCATTCGATTTCCTCGCCAGTTCGGGTTACCGTTAATTTGAACATTTTTAACCCCTTCTCTGCCAAAGTGAAGTCAAATAAATTCTTTGAGCCTTTGCAGAATATTTAGAGGTCACATCGGATAATTCGAGGTCGTAGCATTTTATGGAATGCACTTGGGACGACTGGTTTTTGCAATGGTATGATCTAAGAACAGGCTCTGTACCCTCGGAATTTTTTTGGAGTGAAAATCGTCCCATTCTGGAAATAACTGGGTGAATATTCACTCCAAAAAATTTACAGCGGCGGCATATAATGAAAAGTGTTGAACTTCCGGTGATATGACAATCAAAAGGGTTGATAAAAAATACTAACTCTATCGAAATTACAAATGATGGTCGATTTTGGAATACGAGTTCCATGTGCTAATTAGCAAATATAACTTATTGGCTGGAAACTGGGATTCTCAACATCCTTGTTCCACCAGCCTTGATGAGTATCAGCTTCAAGGAATTCGCACGTTCAATGAAAATCAAAATTTAATCGTTCGTCGTATTGGCATACGCAATAAAATTATTGGAACAACTGTAATAAACTTAGCAAACTTTACATATAGATTATTAATAATGTGACAATTAATTTTGGTTATTTATTTTTTATTCATTTTTTTGCACGAAGTGTTCAAGTACAATGGAAAAAATTCTTTCCTCTCGAAACTCGTCGTCAGTGCCTAATCCAGATGTCAACGATTTGAAATATGACTAAAATCCTCTATCCAGGTGACCTTGTGTCTCTGCCTGAAAAAAATTATGTCACAACGGATTCTTCTTTTACGATGATCTGAAATTTATGGAAGAAGAGAGAAAAACAACAACAAAAAATCTTCTGAATCTATGAATGAATTACGAAAACAGCGGAATCTAGCGTACGACATCTCGCCTGAATTACAAATTCGATTAACATTTGTCAGCTCAATTTTTGGTCATCAGTCTATCACACTGAATACTGAAGATGTTTTGTGCATATACCTATGTATGTAATACATGTCCGCCTGTGTTCGCCAACACATTGTTATTACCTGAACTTCTTCTACTGATCATGAATTATATTTACGATGTACGTCGTCGTCATCGTCTTCGATACCATATGTGGCAGGCATTGCCATTCCCACATACAGTTTTATAACTACCACTTTCAATTTTGTTTCTCCGAGAGTCGATGTTGTAATCAAATATTGTTGATAATCAAAGAAACTACTCTATTTTCTCCGAATTTTATTTACAGATCAATTCGAAAATATACGTACACCTATATACAGCGTATGAAAGTTTTCCTGCGATGTTTTATCAGCCAATTTTCTATTTCTGTATCCGATACTCGAGAAAATATACAGGGAAGTAGAAATTTTGCGGAATGAATCAGAATCTGTACCGAGAGTTGCCAAATTTAACAGATCGATAAAAAAAAAAAAAAAAAAATTGAGAAAAAAACAAACAACAACAACTTTATCGATTCTTGCATCTGAAACAAGCGTGTAATTTCCGAAATTTAACACTTGTTCCCATACATGGATGAGAGAAAATGAATTTGTCAGTGACTAGAAAGTGATCTTATACACCTCGTTGCGAATTATTATGAATCACGCATAATAATATCTCTATTTCATGTCACACATTGCTGTATCTCTTTTAAGGAGCAACAGTTGTTTCCCGCCACGTGGGTGTCGAATCGCGAATACGTAATATTCCTATAAATTAAGCTTATACAACGTCGTTTCAATACTCGGGTTCTCAAAATATCAGGCTTAGATCCTGTTCAAATCTTACTATCTTACGATCTCGAGTATATAGAAACACCTAACGTCATATACGATATGATAACAATTCATTTACTCAATTCATATGTATACACGCGTAAGCTCCAAAAGCTTTCCCATCAGGCGCCACAATGTCTTCCTAAGCTCCCTCCGTCCTAGATATTACACTAAATTTGCCTCGGCAGATTCATAGCCCCGTGAACGTTAACGGCAACTTGTTGTTTCCTTATTGATCTCCAAGTCCAAGAATTCCTATAACACGTACCGAAATTATTGCATACTGCGGTATGTTTGTGATAAACATCGTTAGAGGCGGATTTGGCCCACTTAGGTCCACTCGATATCTTTTTTTTTTTTCTTCTTTTTATATTTTTGCATGGGCTGATACGTTATGAATCAAATTATTAGAAAGGATTGGCAAATAGTTGAAGAGTTCTGATGTACCGCGACGAAAATTATTCTAATTCTGTTGAAATTTCTACGAATTTCTCAAGGAAACTCGTTACATTTTTTTTACGTACAGTTTTTTATATTTTTATAAAAAAACATCAACCTTCAAAATTAGTAGAAAAACCTATCAAAATTTATAAAATTGTTGATTTTTGTCATTTTCCATCACAAATGGTTACTTTCGCCGTTGAATGTGGAACGAACCAGAATTTTCAATGGAACTAAATATCTCAATTGCTCTGATTTCTAGATTATTTCGTAGATATCTGTAAAATCATTTGGACCTGGAGGGTTTGGATTCCAAATTCCAGTCTTGTAGAGCTTGGGCGTTGTCAGGTCGCGAAGAATTCAATAAATACAATATAATGGCGTTGATTATTTCTATGCTTGTAACATTGGAAATAGTCCCACGCTAATCGTCTGGAGATCATCGGAATTATTGGATTTATGGTACAAACACGACGAAAATGGAATGGCGATGAAGGACACCCAGAATTCCACATAATCGCTACGCAGTAATGATTAATCAACTCTCGGACGATAGCGTATACCTTTGAACACGGTTTTAATTTCTACCTGCCAATACCTATATAGTTCTCCGAATGCTCATTAAATGCAGTTCTTCGCAAGACTTCTAATAACGTGATCGCTATGCTATGTTTTCTCCAATTTTTCGTGTATATCTTTGCTGAACGAGATTCTTTTTGGACGGTCTGTTCTATTTCATTTCTTGAAATGTACATTCTTGATCGAATATTCATGTATCCTTCGTTCTGGGTTCTGACTATGTTATAAATCTGTCGAAAAGCGTTCGTGAAAAAAATCAATGTTTATATAAATCCTAACAAGTAAATAATATGCCACGATCTATGTATTGATCTTTTTTTTGTTTGTTTGTTTGTTTTAGAATAACTTCTAGTTTCGTATGAAAATTTCTTGTTCTCCTTGTGAAAACGGGTTGATAAAATAACGCAAACATCAACCAGAAGTTGGAAGAATAGTTTCGTCTACGAAATTGCGTGACTACTTAGGATTTGTCATGATACGATACTAGATGTAAAAGATGTAAGATTTGGCAAAGTGGAGGTACAAGGATAATAATTAGTCAGGTTTATCCAAAACGGATAATTGAAGAGTAAATCAATTCTGGGGAAGGAAGTGGTTTATTCATTCAATCTTTATACCGATTCACAATTCACATACCCTAACAAACGCAGGATTTACATAGTATGCGACTTACTCCATATCATATATTAGATAATCTGACACAAAATTTGAAAAGGTCGTTTTTCATAGTCGCAAATCCCCCAATTATCGCAATAGAAATTAGCAAAATAGGGGATTGCGATTGATCCACGTTTGTTATATTGACGTAGTGTAGATACAAATCATCATATAACTTTATCACTTCTAGGAACCGTTTCTTATAATAGATCGAAATTTAATTTTTCATACATCGATCTATATCATCGCAGGTTCGTAGAAGTGAAATAACTGAAATATATTATACATAATTTATATATATTATAGTTACACAGCTTCGGCAAACGCCGCGAAAATTGCTCTTCGTGCTGACCAGCTCTGCTTAACGCGCAAATCAGAGACACGAAATTCATTTCATCACTCGAAAGAACAAACCTATATGCAGCGAAAATATTAGGAGTGCGAAGTTGGTGATTCGTGCTTTTTGTTTTAGTATTTTTTTTTTTCGCAATTACGTATAGATTATATAGCTACAAATTGATTATCTTTCGATAGATGAACGACTCGTAGATCTCTGGCAGTGCTGATGTGCATGAATATCTGAGCGTATTTAGTCGGTAGTAGACAATAACTAACAACGATTGGGCATAATCCCGCGTGGGATTTATAGTATGTACTGCCAAACGAACAAACAAATCTATACCTACAGACCTGCGTCATTCGTATTATAATGCGATTTTCGGTAATTAGAATTTTACGTGGGACTATAATAGGGTTGGACAAGCTTCGAATATGGCCTTCCAATTAGTCAAATGTCTTTGTCTTGTTAATTAGTTACATTCAGGGCATCGGAACTAGAAGAAAACTGATCACAGTACTTCAATGGATTTATATATAGATTTGTCTGCTCGTTGGAATCCGCAAAGCCAACCTAAGCCAAAATTGACGATTTATCATTCTCAATTGCCTCTGAATGGTAAACTTGCATATATATATAATATGCGGTAAGCGAAAATTTTGCGATTATTTCTGATTCTTGCTTATCGCACATTGTTTCTATAATTTCTCTAAATTGTTTTCTCGTTTGTTTGTTGTTTTTTTTCAACTTTTGGATTTCACTAGCTATAATGATTTTAGTTTGTTTTTTTGTCTCATGCAATAGTCAACGCGCAAGTACCTACCGAGGGAATTGGAATTTTTTTAATATTAGTATATTATCTTCGCGTTTGCAAGAAACGCTCCTACGAAACGATGTATCAACTATAATCAGGGTTTGTTTCAAGTATATCTTTCTCTCTTTCTCTTTTATCGTTTTTACAATGGTATATTGCATATAATATATTACAATATACATAATACATCTGTTAAATTGCGTACGAAACACAAAAGGCAAAATCATTGACATATTTATTTATTATTTGGTTCGTTTCACTCGCGTGTGATCGAGCCAAACCAGGAAGAAGAGTTTCGTCACGTGACATAGACATAAGAATAGGTATATATTGTACATAGTTTAGGATCTAAATTTGCCTCGTGGAGTTATAAGCTCTGGTGATTCATCATTGAATTATTGAAATTAAATTTGCCTACAATTGTCATTATACTTATTATACATTAGTAGGTATATTAATCAAAATCATCTCGTCGTAATGAATACCTATATACCCGGTTTACAAAATCATTCCAAAGTTGAATCAAACGGGGCTCTGCATGCCAAAAATAGTATATATATCATTCAACTTTGCAACTTTCAATCTGCAGCCTGATTATTATTTAATCAACTTACGTTAATTGTACCTGCGGCTTCTACATATTTCAGTCAGTACATATATATCATTTAAATTCTCCATTTGACAAAATTTACTAACGTTTTATATTTTATATATATAGGTATAGGTATAGACATGCGTTTATTACACATCGAGTTCAAACACACGTTATACCCCATTTATAAATTCTCGCCCATCGCGATCTAGTAAGAATAATTTTCTACGTAACTGATAAACAGGTTCGATTGCTTCGAAATTTCATGATTTACCTATTCTCTGAACTCTGAGATTACAATTATTATTTTTAATTCCATCATTTTTATTATAACCGGGCGTATATAATTCTAATCATTCATAATTATCAGTGATGATTATTCGCTGCGTATATGAATGATTGTGAAAATGGTTCAGAGTGTTTTTCATAACGATATGTGGGACAAGTCTTTTGCTTATTATTATTAGTAATATTATTATTATTATTTATTATCAACATTCATGATTATCTAACTCGTATATAATCAGAGAATATAATATGTATATATAGTTGGAAGCAATATCCGGTCCGATTAACGCAAGTGGATTTTTCATTTCTACTTTGAAAAAAGAAAAAAATAAATATATTTATATCAAGGAAATTGAATAATATTATATGCTGCTCTCTTGTGATATTGATCTTAAAAATTGCCAAAAATATCGATAGATTACACGATTATGTTAATCCGTGTGTGTACTTAAATTCAAAGTAATTGTCGGTCGCCCATAGATAATAATTATACATATAGGTATATGTAAAAAATGTATGCCACATAAAATGTCACCGTCAGTGCAGGATAAAATATTGGATTTTGCGACTGCACGACCATCAGTGTATATCAATAGGTATACGGTTATTAATTTATACTATACGAGGATAAAACATGGGGGGTTCTCAAAACACCATATTAGTTTTCCATGTTACCATGCATCGTTTTACCTTTTTATATATTAAAATACATATATATTTATATATATTTATAATATAAGATTCACGCCTAATAATTTAGTGCGTATCGATTGTAAATTGGTTATTTGATAAATCGCGACTATTACGCTGATTGTCGATAATACGACGTTCCCTCGGTGATAGCTGGATGTTGCAGACGATGTGGGAGGAACGGAAATGATATTAACTAAAACAAATGGAGAAATATTTTAGGAATAACAATCGATAAAAGTTTAGTAAGACAAATTTAATTTATATTTATAACTATGATATCCAATAAGGGAGAAATTTTTGATGAAAATAGGTGAAATTCTGACTTACTTGACTTAGTCTGCGATCTGCAATCGGCGTATCGCCCATGTATCGGATAATTTGGTATAGTCGAATTGCAACTAATTTCTAATCGCCCATTATCACCAGCGTGGAGGGCCGAGACTCCAATACTCAATTGTGCTACCGATGATATCAGCTTATGTTCATGCAGGTGGCTAGGAAAGGGTGTAACCAGAGACACGTCCACCTGAAAATTATTCGGGAAAACTATACTTACCAAAAAAAAAACAAAAAAAAACAAAAAAAACGATGACTCGTAGCCGAGTTCTCTCCGATTTCAATCGTGACAATTGTTTGTTTACGATTCAACACGACGGTATACATATATTTATATCAAAATCAGGTACAATAATACTAGAAAAAAAAAATGATGAAAAACAAAGGTATATACGTATGTACTACATTATATTATATATATGTGAGATTCGTTATAATTATTATCCACGAACGTCGGTAATTCGGAACTAATAATGTGTATAGATATACCATCGAAAGTTTGAAGATTTCAGAGTAAACGGCAGGGGTACACACATAGAATTTATAATAATATGTTACATAACATATACGTGTGATAAATATAGTATTGCGATATATATAACTATAATAGCGTGCCATAGTGCGTCAAAAATAATAATACAAATTTATTGGATTCATCCACGACTGTGCGAGGCATGCGGAAATTGAGGTTTGATAAAACAAAGGTGACTATGTAATAATATATTGTGCAGAGTCGAGGTCAGGACAGAACTCTTGAATATTGAATTATTAATATTTGATCCGTAGGACAGTTTAAGTTTTATTTTATGTCACTTCAGAAGTCAATATACATGATATACGTTGCTCGATCTCTTCGTACCAAGGTGAAAGTATAACACATACGTGCAGACATTCTCATCTCACAGATTTTCTCGATGATCGATCGTGGACACTTCTATGTAAATTTTTTCATTATTATCATTATTATTATTGTTATGGTTTTTTTTTTCTCGGGAGTTTCTGTTGTCGTCTATTATATAAGGCTGTGAATCAGTCGACATCAAATAATCGTTCCGAACGGTTCTAAATTTTCGACGAAGTCTTTTCGTTGAAGATTTTCTTTTTTTTTCCCCACTCCTTCTTTGCAATTGAGGATTTTTGTTTGTGTTTTTTTTATTTCCTGTATCGAAGTATAAAATTTTTGGCGAAGAATCGATTAACGGATCACTATGATTCAAGATAATTATTTTAATTCCCGCTGTTTTCTTTCATCGTAGATTAGGTTCTCCTCACACTTTGGTTATTTAATAATTTCTTTTTTGATCTTCTAAATATCTTCCTGACTCGACAATCTGCGTACAGCTTCGCGGAAACAATCGGAGAATTTGCCCGCGCTCCAAAAACCTCGCTCGTATATATAATATATATATATATACACATATTGTCAGAGAAAATGAAATGCAAAGAAAGAACAGATGATTTTCATAGGCGCAACTTCTTATCAAGACACATCGATTGATAAATAATAGAAAATAACAACAAATAGAAAAAGAAGAACAAGAGATTTTCATGTGAAATGAATTGTTCAGCAGCCGCGGTGACACACGTTGACGTCGTTCAAAAGAATGATAAGAAATAAATAATGAAAGAAAAAAAAACAAGAAAAAAAAAAACAAGAAATGATTATAAACAGAGATTATTGGTAGAATATATCGTGGTAATTTACCTCTTTGCCATTTATGAACCAAGTTAAATGGGGAGCCGGACGTGCGGGGGACGAAGTACAATTAGCTTCAAGGATTTCACCCACAACGTAATGAGGCTTCTTAAATGTTATACGTGGATCTTCGGATTGTCGTACTGGAAAATAACATAACAACAAATTATCAAAGTCAGTTTTATTTGACAGCACATAAACGTGGGCCTGCAGTCTTCTCGTCGCCCCCACACAGTTGGGCGAAGAGCGTCGATCGTATTCGAGAATATCTATAATAATAACGTAAAAATTGCCTGGAGGCTTGAAACTGCTCAAAAAAAAACAAAAAACACAAAATTAATCAATAAATATATAAATAAATTTACCGTCCTGTAATTGACAGTGATGAATGATCGACATGTGACGTATGTATAATTATTATACGACGCCACTCTGGCTTTCGAAATATGGAGGGATGATCGCAGAGTCACCCTTAAAATCGTGTATTTGAAACCCAACGTCGTTATGCCTCCTTTTCATTCAATTTCCATTCAACTTCGTATTATTTCGTAAATGAAAAACCTGTTTTTTGACCGAAAACGTCCGCCTGGATCTTATAAAAAGAAAAGAAAAGGAAAAAAAAAAAGGGCCAACCTCGCAATTACTTCAACAATCTCATATTTAATTGCCCGAACAGAAGTACAACCCTCGAGAAAAGATTTTCGACGGACCAAGGCGAGCACTGGGTTGGGTCGGGCCGGGCTTTTCTTCAAATATGCGAATATTTACGTCTTTGAAATTGTCTCGCAATCAGACAATGATCGAATCGAGCAGGGGTGGTTTTTGGGGGGCTAATCTTGCAACGAAACTCCTCTCCACAGTTTCTTTTATATCCTCTTTGCCTTTCGTGCTATTATTCACAGGGTTGATGAACTTTTGAATCCCTTTCATCGAGTACGGTTATATAATATCACGAGTTGAGCAACTTGCTTTCTTCTCGTTTCATTTTATATATACAGGTATAACATAAATATAATATGGAAACGATTCTCCTCTCAATCGCACGTGGTATAAATCTCTTAATTAATCCTTTGCCGTATTCTGGATAGCGGCGATCCTGGTATACGTTCCATTGTCCTCATTTATCAGTTCAACGATTTAATAAAGGGGAGACATTCACCCCAATGGGTATATTTATACATATTATACATACCTAGATGTATATATATATATATATATTTGTTAACGAACGATTGTGCAGGCTTTGCTCGTTCAACGATTTTATCCCATTGACAATTGGCTTCGTCGGCTATACTGATCTTGTCAGACTTCGCAGTTTATTCATATGTATTATAGTATCGATGATATATACGCAGGTATACGGATTAGCGGTTTATATTCGTTTATTTTAACGGTATTTAATTAACGTCTCATCTTCATCATCATCGCCATCATCGTGACTATCTTTTTTATATTGTATTATTTTATTATTATTGATTTTTACACAAAATGGGAATATGTGCAATCTATTGCATGGTCAAGACGTGCGTCCACCTTATAGGTATAGGTATGTATACGGATATGAATATGAGTTTTGTTGATTGTAATTTTTATTCAATTTTTTGAGTTCCTTTTTTTTTTTTTTTTTTTTTTTTTGCCGTTGCGGTTGGTGGAGGTGATAACGACAAAAATATTTAGGTGCAGAATGCACGAATAATAACGCTTGCATGCAAGATTCAGTCGAAATCAATACAATACTATATATTATCATTTCCTGCGGATGGCAGTGATCCATTCTGCAAGGGGCATTGAATCATATACCTATAGGTATGTATTATGTACTGATATAAACGCGTAGAGAAGAGTTAGATATAATATTGAAATACATATATACATCTCGGTTAGTAAATGTCGATTTGGAGCTCACGCCACATCGTTTAATCGATATAATTTACGATGTATATAAAATATACCGGTGATATACATATGAAATTATATACTGTATAGATTTGCACTAAGTATTGCATGCGTAACATAATATGTAGGTACATGGGTGTCGTTTGATTTTCATGATCGATAAATCTCCAGTTTTCGATAGCCAGAATAATGTCGCATTAATGCCCCTTAACAAATTTAAATCACTGTCACGTGTTGGAAATCTACTGCAATCTAATCATAAATTGCATGTTAGTAGGTAAGTATATTAATTATTTGTGTGATGGTGAACTTGTTCATCCTGTACGTCATCTCTAATCATCTATACATACCTATATCAAACACGTACCTATATTTCGTCAATTTTTTATCTCGATATATATACAATACACATGTATAATATGGTATGTATGGTCTGCTCCATAGGCAGTCACTATCTAAGCACGCGTTTTATAAAAGGACTTACATGCCACGTAAATATCATATCACCTTTACTGCTCTTCGTGGGTTAAAAAAATTAGTAAAGAGTGGATAAACACATATTGAGAATGTGCCAAAAATGAATTGAAAACCATATAGAATGGGAACAATAAAAAATTAGTCGAGAATCTCTATTCATTTATATTCGAAACTAATTTCATCTTTAGTTGTAACGAAAGTAGACAAGAGTATGTATGTCAGTAACCAGGTGGGTTAGCTTTTTTTTTTTGCAAAATATTGCGGATTGTGTCACAAGCCTTGTATAAGGGAGCTATTATTGTGCAGTTTATTAAAATTTGAAAATCAAACTCTGATCTCACTCCCATGGCAAGTTTGTGTTCCATGTTATATTGATGGGGTTGGAATACTATAATACCCAATAAAGAAGTAATTATTACATCGTCATCTGCAGGTATACTGACGAATGTATCTATGGATTAAATATCGTTGAGGTTGAATACACCTTCGATATTGACAAGTAACGAAATCAACAGGTTGAATAGCGTGTTCACTATATACCTATAAGCTTCTAGTCATATCCATATTATAGCGGACCGAATGATTTTGCGAATTTTTTACTACCCTATAATATAACGACTCACCTATTACTTGCATGTCTACGACGTTAGAACCCATCGTATAAATTGGCGTTTCCATCGATACATCGCATGAATATTCACCGGCTGCTTCGAATCCAACATCCTTTAACTTTATCACGTTCATTTCGCTAGTCAACTGAAATATTTTGAAAAATATACGTACAATCGACGCGCTGCTATGTTACCCGCACATCATTATTTCGCATAGAAATGTTTTCGAGGATATACGTAATAACGAATTATAAGGATCTACACGATTCTGAAAACATCTTCTTATAATTGGCCTCGCCCTGCGGAACCTTAGTCAAGTTTTGTTATAGCCGTACAAAATAAAACAAGTAACTTGATACGCGGTTGTATACCTGGATACACGTGCACAGAATCGATGCGTATACAGAAAAATAAACAGGGATATATTTTCATTCTGTAACGAAAACTAAAACGTCAGAGACAAATTAGAAATGCCAAGTTTTCCAAAAAAAAGCTGCGACTTCAGCGCAACGAAATTGATTTGGTGTGTCCAGTTGCCTGTGATTAGGCGATTTTCGTCTGACTCTTAGCCGGCGTTATCACTTATAATTGTAACGTTGACATTCATAGGATTATGCGAATGACGTTCAATAGAAGGCCCCTCATTGCTTTGCACGATTCAGCTCTGGTTGTCATAAATTCAATGAAAATGAAAATATTTTTGAATGCCTACCTGTAATTGGGCGCCTGGAACTTCATGCTCTATGATTGGCGGGATCCGGTCTTTAATGTACTGAAATATCTTGTTGCCGTTTCGTATGAACTCAATCTTGTGCAAAAGATTTTCGGACACGGTATGATTGCAGAACAAGGTTGCTGTGGTGTGATATTCTACGTACTTTGGAACGTCCAGATGTACCCGAACGACTACTGCGGCTGTTGCTGAAATACAGATGTACAATTTCTAAGGTAATCATCACATATATTTTACACAATTTGAGTCGTATTTAGCTATAAATAAAGTTAGATAGCCGTAAGAGAAAATGACAGAACGTCGAGTCGTTTTTTTTTCAAATTACATTACACAATCGCATCTCCTGAAACCCGGAATCAGTGATATAAACCTTAGCTAATTGTAAGTCAGACGCTCTGGAGCTATTTTATCAATAGATTCGTTTTCTTTCTCTGGATTTGTTAGGAAATCGAATTTCCGGTTGAATTGATGCATAATGTTGAAGATATCTTGTTTGCAATGGAAAAAGACTGAAAAATCTGCAAGGATTGCAGATCGTCAATGATAAATTTTGATAAAACCAAGTTTTTGAAATCAGATGGTATGGTAAGAAATTGGACCTAATAGACAACAGCGTAATTCGCATAACCGAGCCACATGGATTCTTCTGTTGAAATATTGAATTTTATTCAACTGTTAATCGTGCAACCAAATTTTTTTTTTAATTCTCTTCTCGCGGTCTATAAAAATTACGTGTACATTTAGTAAGTGTGATAATTATATGCCCCGCACATGGACGAGCCGTATACGAAAACGTCAAGTTTGGCACGGACAGAAGAAATAATTTGTCACAAAATCAATAAGACATCACAAGGAGAAATGCGAGAACGAAAGATCGTGAGTAGGGTAACGTTTCATCTTCAGTAGTACCACTTCGTGGTCGACAGTCGAGTGTCTGCAAGCTCCTTTAAAGCATGAGAAGAGTGTGAGATAAAATGACAGTCCTCATAAATGCTGACTACATGAATGAAAGCGTGGACTAAAACCGCGTTTTTCCGGCTGTTTAGTTTGTCACAGAGCTTATTGTCACTTTCTGGCGAAAAACTGTGCTTCAAGTAGCTTCATCGATCGTGTATTACGTACCACTTAAGATAGAGAAAATGTAACTGGTTAACTATTACTTATAGTATAAGAGTTATTGAGAAACAAAATCGAACTCAATAATGCCAAACAAATTTCTAGAACTGATCAGCGATTGTCGACGATTATTGGTACAAAAAAATCATTTAGATCGTTTCAAATAATGATATCGCCTTTTCTCAGACTACAAGCGTGCAAGTCGAAGTCTCACTTATGCCTGGTTTATGCAAACGTCCTAAGTGCCTTAACTCAAAAATCGACCAATCAGTAGCCATGCATGCGACTGGAGAAATCCTCTCTATTGGTGTATTCTTAAGTTAAGGCACTTAGGGATGTCTGCATAAACCAGCAATTATCAACATTTGTCGTTTTAATAATTGACTGTAATTATCCAAGGAGTTTCAAATAACTTCGAAATGGGAGTCTGTATAAATATGCCCCGTCATCTAACGATGTATTGATACATACTCTTTTGTACATAATTAAAAAAAAAAAATGGCTTCTAAATCGAATTGATACTCTGCACCAACTCAAACATCTTATAGTAAATTTGCATTTAGCGCGGGTAACAGTAGCGCACTATAATATCGTATCTGATAATATAAGCTCCCAAGCCGATAAGGAGAGCTTTTGCTCTACTTTTACTCAATTTCATATAATTTCGCGGGTATAAGAACGAAAAATGAACTAGTATAAATGAATGGATGAATGAATAAATATTATAGATCATAGGTGTCTAGATTCAATAGTGAACTACATGTTGCCGCTGGGCAGTAGGTCAGGTCGCGTAAGCCCCTTGACCAATAAAGTAAAACCTATAAATCGATCGAGGACCATTTACTATAATAAGCAAAACAATTACTGCGCAATAATGGACACAATGATCGCATAGTATTTTTGTTCCTGTCACCCAATATTAGAGTTCATGCGTTTCCAAATCGATACACCGCTCATGCGAATCAAGGCGGTCCTAGATTTCGGCTTTGTGGCTATATGGCTGTGGAAGCTTTTAGCGACAACCCTTTTGTTCGAAAATGTTATTGTCGCGCAGGATGAAAGGGAGGGTATCTTGGACGTTGTAGTACGTCGTAGCTGCAGCAGTACGGCTTCGAATGTTTTTGAAGTCATTGTACAAAATGAGTAATCAACAGTTTTGGATTTGTATTATTTCAAATCTAAATCGAGCCTAAAACGAGGACTGATCTCCGTGTATAAATATGTAGTGCGATATAAATATACGTGTCTAAAACTTACAGGAATAAATTTGTAGAATACAAACGAGAAGAACTCGTTTCCAGTCCACTTTACACGTCATTTTTCAAACTTAGATATATACTTCCGACGTGTTTATTAAATACGTTTCATATACAGTATTTAAGCGAATGTCATAAAGTAACAGTTTTTTACACCGTTCCCTTCATCTTTCTACAGTATAGTATATATACGTATATGTATAGTAATAGTTATAATGAGTTTAGTATTTTTTTTTTGTTTTTTTTTTTGGGGGAGGTTTTTTTTCTTTACAAAAAGTGCCTATGTTACAGTGTGTTACGAGTGCGTGGCTTATACTACGACACCGAGTGCCGAGTCGGCGCTTCAACTAAGCGTTTCGATCCATTTGACTACGCCGACTCCTTCTGAGTTTGCGCTGGGGTAGGTATAGGTACCCTACCTACACTCCGAACCGGTGAACCGCCGAATCACCGGAGGTTCGCGCGCCTCTCGCCTAGTTGGTCAGCCAGAAAGACGAGGACGCGTAGTACCTGCCCTTCTCGTACCTTTCAGGACTCAACGAGACGCGCAGGACTCTCCGATCGCTGACGTCACTGACCCAGTCATCCCCCGCGTTTCGTATATAGCTATATACATAATCGTACTACGCAGGCTGCACACATTATGTTCAATCCTTCTGAAAACGTAAGTGACTGAGGCTATAATTCGTACTTCCCACATACGAATGAAAGTGGGGATGTATACCTAGATGTATAATGTAGAGAGGGTTTGGTCGGGGCTCATAATGGGGGTGTGTTAATCGAGCACACGTGTTTCAGGTGTATTTATACGTATTTTGCAACGGTATAAGTCCATGGATCGTATAAATCGGGTCGTTTCTAATGAGCTTATGCGATAGAGGTTCGAGGTATAGTACGTCGAGTGGATGATGTTTTTCTTTGTCTTCGACTCGGCGGACGCTCGTTTACGGACTCAATGAATTTTCGTTGTTTTTCTTTTTTTTTTTTTTCTTTCTTCTTTTCTGACAACTTGTTGCGTTTGATTAGTTTCCATTGATAGAAATGCGTGCCAGTTGTAGCCTGTACCTACATCGTGTGACGATGTATGTATATCTAGGTTTGCTACGTAACGTTGATGAATTGCAGTCTTCTTCATTTTCTGGAAACACGACTATCTGCAGTTGTAGGGTTGAATTTTTCAACTCAGAGCGTTACGCCATTGCCCAGAGTGTACAAAATTCTTCAATTATTAATATACGGGGGTATGTTTTAAGCGCAGCATCTTGCTGCAGCAGCGCTATATGCTCAAACATTAAAGTGTAATATACGGTATACCGAGCTGGTACTTCACTTGGAGACTAATTAAATTTTCTAGAGAATCTAATTTGGGCCTGAGTCACGTAGCGAAATAGAAATAGCGTTTTCTAAATATAAGTTGACCCTGGCGATAGAATTTAATGAAAATATCCCAACCTAGTGTAATTACTTGCATACAACGACAAAATTTACCTGCAAAATTATACGAAATCAAAATCGCGGTTACAAAGCTGCAAAAAAAGATATTCAAATTTCAATTTCACGGGGCTGCACCCCAATCGCTATACATCTCAATAGCTCCCTGATATATTCGAACAAACATCTACCTTCTGTATTTATACCAATGGAAGAACCTTCCCGTTATTGAAGGTGGTGTGCTAGAGGGTAGTTAATCGAAGCAAATGAGTTCTCGTAGAGCTCTGTATTTGGAACCGCTATACCGAGTTATGATGCCACTTCTACCAAACATGTGCATTATTCACGCTGACCAGGATCGCAGGTGTACCATTTAGGATACTTTCATGAAGTTTTTACAGTATGTTCATCAAATGTGCCACTACGCCACTATGGACCATTACTCCTTCAACTTTGGATAGGTATGTATACTTCATTGATATAGAAATATCTAATTATTCAAAAATACCCTTCCAGACGGATGGGGAACTCACATGTTGCGCACCTTGAGTAGAATATCCTATTTTTATACGTCAGTGTTTTTCGGATAATGCTTAACGCCCTACAAACTTATTATTATGTATACTGCTCATCTTTCAGTAGAAACACGCGATACGAGTCAGACAGTGTGGCGCAATGCGAGTTGCATGTATTCAGGCTGACCCGCGCGCCTTTTTCTTACACTGAAAGTTTCAGAGACGTATTGAACAGAGCCTGTTGCGTGGGCGTAACAAATTATCAGCATTATAGGTATAGTTATCCATGCTATTGTTGAAACTTTCTAAGGACAGAGTGATTGCGGCGCAGTAAGGAATAAGTTAAGCCGGTATTTATTTTTCCAGTATAATATATAAAGTTTGCTGCAGTTAACAATACCTATGCATTTAGCAGAAGTCAAGCAATGTGGGCAATAATGAACCATCGACAGGAGTTTAAGCTAAGAATTGCGGATTTCTATTTTTTGTTGTACCTACTTTTTCAATACCGTTAAAGATTTCTTTGGAGATTTGAAAAAGATAGCACCTACGTATAACTTTGGACGAGGATTATTATACTTATAGTCGACGTATACGTATACTGTATATGCTATACCCTCTGGGATGCAATCAATATTTTCTAGTCCAAGAACTTCATACTGCATCTCTTGAATAATGGTCGCGTCTTTGATATAAAACGAAAGTATAAGCATCCACCTACACACCTCAACAGTTTCTCATTCGACCTTTAATGAATATCTAAAAATAGCTTGTAACTTGATGCATTGCAGATTTTAGCTACCTGTTAATACCTATACATATGTGAAGGATGCTTGAAATATACCACTAAAAGTGTTATACCATCTTTATTTCTCTGACCTTCATTGGCGTTATTTAAAGCTCGATTATTTCGGATCTGTGAGTTAGGAAATGCTCACTAATTGTGAGCTCAATGACCCGAGGATAACAAAATTACGAAAAGGTGTAGTTTACGATTGACCCCACGCAATCTAACAACACCTTGTGGAGTTTACCCGAGATCGATGAAGATAGCCATAATATGATATGAGTAAACAAGGTTCAACGACTGTGAATTTTATTAGCAATTGGAAAATAGAGGAGCAGAAAGAAAAAAAAAGCTAACATTCACAATGATGGAAATAATTTTCCTGGAAATCTCTCTCTTCACATTCATAAAGTTCAATTTATGGGATTAGCAGTAAGCTCAAGTTCCTTTACTCAAGCTTAAGAGTTCCCTCGGGATTCGCTCCTCAGCGGTAACAGCTTGAAAACCAAATAAAAAATGAATCGTCAAATTTATGCTGTTTCCGGCAACCTGATAAGTAGAATGTTATTTTTGTTCTGAAAGTTTTTTTTAGGTTGGTACGTGTTTGCGAGTATTCTCATAATTGTTGTACTTGTGCTGCGGTGTAATTAAGACGTGCGAAACATGTGTATTCAGGGCTTATCTCCACGGGGTCACTCTGCAGCTCCGTTCTCATTTCTATAATTATTTTTAACAATTAAAATTACCTACCAGTTCACGAGTTCGATTCTCAGGCGAATTAATGAATCATCAGTTTCAACTTCTGCTCGATCTCTCAAAGTATAAATATATTTCGTATCATGTGGAGGAATGTCTGTTGAAGAAGTTCTATCGTAAATTTCTATATCAAATGATTGAACAAGTAAAATTATGTGATCAGATGATGAAAAATTCAACAGGTACTCCAATTTAGTTCATCCGTGAATAAATGTCCAATTTATTCACAGACAATTCCGATGAATATATTACTCAATTTTTATTAGTCAAATTAAAAACTCAGCTACATCTAATGAAATTACAATATTCCAAGGAATAAATATTGCATCGAAAAAACAATTTACATACTAAGATTTATTTTCGAAAAATTGTCAATTCAGTTCTACATATTTTTGGATAAAATTTGATTTGGTATTTAACAGTCTATACAAGTCCGTACAGTCCACTGGTGGCAATTGCCAATTTATCTAATGACGGATAATTAATTACCAATAGGAATACCAAGCCTTTGCAAGATTCTCATTCAAAGTGAAGTTATATAACAATAAATAGACCAACAACTCTGGTATATACCAATTACTGCAAAAATTCATTCCCCCTTAAGTCGAACGTATAATTATTATCACAAAATTATTACCAAATTATTCATCAAATGTATTACACTAATCTAGATCTAGCGAGCAACATGGATAGGAAATTTTTTTTTCTCAAATACAACAATACGTACATATTATTGCACACAGCTAATAACTGAGTAACAGATGGACATACTGCAGATTAGAAATCTCGATTAGTCCATGAAATCATAAGCTTTTGTAAGATGTATATTTTGTCAAATATGATTGTCCCAAGTTCTGTAAGGGCCAATGAAGCTTAAAAAGAGGCATAACTGAGATATCGATGACAACACAGACAATAATAATCTCAAATGATAGAAGATGATTTATTGTATCAGAGTGTGAATAAATATGTAAACGTTTGTTTTTATAGTCTAGATAAAATAATTCTGTACACACCTAAAGTGTAAAAGCGACTTAAATTGAATAATAATGATAATAATAATACTCTAACAACTGATAACAGTCGTGACGATATTCTAGAGATAGATATCATAGATTATTATTAATTAAACAAGCCGAATATACACTACTATAAAAACATCATAGAATTACATTCTTAGCTAGATCGAACGATCGCTTTCAAGTGAAATATTCAAAGCTCTAATGTATCCCCAGTTTAATATGCTTCATTATATTTTCAACAACTTCGGAGCTAGTTGCGTTGCCTCCAAGATCACGGGTATGAATTCCCTCCTTTATCGTCTTGTTTATAGCTGTTTGTATAACACCGGCGTGTTGCCTGTGCCCTAAATGCCTCAACATATCAACTGCGGCATTCAGCATAGCGATCGGATTAGCAACATTTTGTCCAGCTATGGAACTACCGGTATTTCTAGTACCAGGTTCGAAGATGGCATACTGATCTCCGTAATTTTTACCGGCAAGTAAACCGGCTCCACCCAGCAAACCGCAAACGACATTAGACACGATACTGCCATATAAATTTGTCGTTAAGATAATATCAAACTGATGCGGATTTGATACGAGCTGCATGCAAGTGTTGTCAATGATCATGTCGTTGTGCTGGATTTCCGGATAATTCTTAGCCATTTGTCTAGCCGTTTCTAAGAACAATCCGTCGGAAAGTTTCATTATGTTCGCCTTGTGGACGGTGGTGACCTTCTTCCTCCCGTGTCGCTTGGCATACTCAAAAGCGTACTTGGCGACTCGTTCAGAGTTTGATTTAGTTATGACTTTCATGCTCTCGACAACCCCTTGAACACTTTGGTGTTCAAGCATGGCGTATTCTCCCTCTGTATTTTGTCTGACGATGACAATGTCCATGTCCTTTTGCCTAGAGGCTACACCTTCGTAGGACAAGCAGTGAAGAACGTTTATGTAAAGGTCTAGCTCATTTCTGAGAGCCACGTTGCGGGAGGGTACGCCTGCCTCCATACAACGTGTTTCTATATTTCCCTTTAGGGCTACACCGTTTCTTCTTATCGTTGTAATCGCGTAATCGAGGTCGTCGTTGTTCTCGGACATTGTGTCTATGTCGACGTCCTCGAAGTCGACCGGCACACCTGCGTAGCGGAATACTTCCTTTACATAACCCGTTAATTCCGGGCCGATACCGGCGCCTGGAAGTAGGGTGACTGTGTGCCGTCCACCATAGTGGGCTTTTGGTATGTTTGGAACCTTCCTAACGGTCGGGGTTTTGTGCTGAATGTCAAACATCGACATCGTACTAGCTCCGCGATGGTGAAGTTGAGGGAGTAGCTGCGGTGTTCGAACATGTTTGAATATGTAACGAGCGGCCATATTGATCTTGGTATTATTACTTTCTTCACTTTTTACTTATCCAGCTACCCGAAGTGTAAGGAAAAACCACTTCAGAGGGTATCTATTAGTAGGTACTAGCGCGAGCCACTACACATACTGATTTTCAATTTCTATTTATACATCGCCCAGAGAACCTCTTTTCATTCAATGCGAAACTCGCTGTTCGGGTATGCGGACGAGAGAGACGAAACTCGATGTCTAAACCGGGTCGATGCTGCAGCTTCCGCCATCTTTTAATCGCCTAACGAATTTTCATTCGAATTGAATTCATATTTGCATGCGGAGAATGTAATGCTAGCGATTGAGATTGAGAGTTTGATACTTTTCGATTTTACTAAAATTACGGTCAAAGTCGCATTTAGATCATTCATTCTAAACCCAAAACAAGAATCAACTAAATTTGCATTGTATTTGCTCAAATAAACTCGAGTTTTCATCGCGAACTTTTTTCGGTTTTCAATTTTCCACTTGGAATTTTTCAAAGCTATATTCTCAGCAAAAACATATCCGATCAATGTAAAATTAATTATAGCCATAAGAAAGGATTGAACAAAGGGCATGATGCTCTTCGATTTTGAAAAATCGAGAAAAAGTACAAAAGATTACAACTTTTGATGAATAATCTGTGAAATTTGTGACCGATTTTTAGAAATCGAAGACATTCATGCCCTTCGTTCCATTCTTCTGTCTCGCTGTTATTAATTTTAAATTGATCGGATATGTTTTTGCCGAATAAATTGCTTTCGAATATCGTCTTTCTTTTCCCCTTTAATCGTTGTATGATATCAATAACTGAATTGTATTTTTCATCCTTCATGAAGCTAGAATGAAAATAATGCATTTCTTATCTATTTCAGATACGGAAAATAGAGAAAATAATATATACCTGGAGTTGCCTATATTTTAAATCGATTGAATAGAACGAGATGTATATATTTTCCCTGGGATCTTAATTGACATTTTGGACGTAATGTGTTAATATTCCATATAGCATATGTTTTTAATAGAGTTTAATAGATTGTTCCAGTTTATGGTAACAACAATAAATCTTACAATTTCGATACACGTGTATAAATTGAATAAGAGTACTAAAAGTACTATAGTACTAGTACATCAGTTAGTGTTTAAGATTGTCATATTTTGCTACAATTTGTTACAGATAAAAGGCATGAGAGGCAAAAATTGAATACAAAATAATAATACTTTGCTACATTTTATTTAGAGAAGAAAAAAAAAAATTGAAAAAAAATCGAAATATGTTGAAGAAATGTGTGATCGATAAGAAATTATTATTCAAAAGGTAAATGTTGAGCCGCCAATTTTTGAATAACAAAAGTCTGAGCATTTATACGAGGTTTTTTCTATTTATACTGTTTTTAAATATTTAAAAAAAGAAAAGAAAAAAAAATAATAATGTTATATTAATCAAATCATCCTCACGTTCACATTAAACTGCTCTCAGTTGAAATTAACTACAGTCGTTAGAATAATTAATGATATATACACATAATCAATCCTCAACCAGTTACCAAAATTACAAAAATTGTCAAGTTATAAGTTACTGTAAAAATAGGGTTTGAACAAAAAAAAAAATAATAAATTAGTTTATCAATTGAGGAGCTATATAAAAATTAAAGACGTTGAATTTCTTGTATCGCATGCTGTAGAGCATCAGCAATATTTTGAAATACAGGTACACCTTCGCGAGTTGCATAGTCTGATAAATACATTCTTCCACGATTATAATCCTTAATAGCTTGCTGAGTTAGCTGAAACAAACAGAAAGGAAAATATAAATGAATAAATCAAACGAAAAGAATCATCACTAATAAAGCCGCTTTCTTTCCATATTCAAACTTATCGTCAGATCCGTTGTTGATTAATACGTAAAAAAGATGATATACCTTTTCTTCAGAAATTGTACAATCATCAGGAAGACTCTGAATGCATAAAACAAGTTTTGAGCGGAGTCCAATGAAATGAGCTGCCAATGCCATTATAGCTATACCCCTCGAATGCTGAGGGACAATTAGTAAAATTATACGTGATGTTTTCATATGTTGTAATTCCTGAGATAATATCCTCACATCGTATTCATTTAAATCTGCTTTACAGACAGATAAACCCATGGATCTAAACATAAATCAAATGATCAATCGATTATTCAGAATAAAAATAAAGTAGCTAATTTTAGTAAATTTTAATTAAACAGATAGATTGTGAACTCTTAGTTAAAGTTCACTTCAATTGGTAGCTCATTATCTAAGTACTTACTTAATTAAAGGTGCGGCTGTTGAGTTTAACCAGTATATATCTTCCCCAGTCACACCGATAAATATATCTCGACTGTCCGACTCTGGTATTAACGCGTTGGGCCAGCCTGCAACGAGAATGTTCATTTATAATTTATTATTTCTTGCAATATAAATTTGCAGATTTAAGATTATCGACTCCATCCTGATGTAAAAATTTACCAGCTGAATAATCTAGTTTATTATCTACATGTATATTAGTCATATGAATAAAAGTATTTAAGCGGTAAAGAAATGTTTGAGAATAATGAAGTCAAAACGATACAAGAACGAATAATTGTATGATACAGAATAACAACCCAGTACATTTATAGCAATCATAAATATGGTTTCAAATTTCATGTATCCACGACATCAGTTCTATGAAGAAATGCAATGTTTGAGAAAAGAGTGGCTTCTTTACTTTGAGAGTTTTCTGAGCATAGTTCTGATATTGCGGTTGCATGAAATTTGAAACCGAGTAACAAGCGAGTGCCTTGATGTACGCACCTCGTTACTTATCGATGTTGCATAAAAGCGGAATTAAGACGATACCTAGATTTTTTTTTCCTTGCCACAAACAAACAGATCATTCATTTTCTCTCATACATACAAAATCAGATAGAAACATTATCCTGGACTGTGAAAGGAAATATAACAGAATTCAAACTGTTTCTCAACTGGGCTCCAATAATGTGATGATATATTTACTAGGATTGGCGAAATCAATTAGGATCAATTCATTTTCCACGTTTCACCCGTAAGACTTTTACTTCAGCAACTAGGGAGATTAGTAGTAAATGCATATGTATCGACTGATAAAAGTAACATTGATTAGAAAATATTTGCGATTGTTAACATTTTATTAGTAATCTATCAATATAATACTATAAAATTTAACCGATACAATATAAACTACGTTTCGCAAATAGAATTTCATCAAATTTCCAAATCAAAATTAAAAACCAGTTTAAGACCCGACAAAATTTATACGAAACATCATTTGGATTCATTGTATTAGCTTCTTGTGCAAATCTGATGTGAAATCTATTGAGAATCAATATTACCAGTTAGCAGAAAATTGTTTGAATAGAAATACCTATGAAGTTATTAAAAGGGTGAATGAAAGCTCTGTGGAGAAACTTTGAAGCCTTCTTATATAATATACTCCAAATTGAAGGTATCTCACTTTCACTGGCAACGCTGTTATTTTTTAACTTCCAAGCCCATTCAGCTGCAACTGCACAGAACTGTTCAAAATTTATTTGATATTCGGCTGGGTCATCTTTTGCCGAAAAATTCGCTATTAATGTTTCATATACATCTGCAATATCAAAATTACCAATTAGTTGGAACATATCTATGGAACCAATGAGAAGGCATTTCCAAAACGACTCTCCTTATACAGTTCAGTTCTTTATTGTGAAATGAAGATGAAATATTTCATAGATAAGAGTTATTGAAAATTCTTGAAATTCGCAAAAGCTGAGACAAAACTTTGTTTCTGCTCGATGCATGGAATAAAAATAATTAGTCATTTTGTGTATTATGATCATGTCGCAGATTGTGTTTACCTGAATTGTGTATAGCATTGAGCGAATCTGGAACTGATACATTGCACTTTGTATTAGATTGTAATGCAATCCATGCCTGAAAATTATTGGCAATATTATAATACCAAACTGTTACGAGGTGGGATTGCATACTTACTTCACCCAAGCTTACTGTTCCAGTATTATTAACATCCATAGACCTAAATATCTCATTCAATTTTCTGAAAAATAATTTTATATTCATCAAAATCTAAACGATTGCAAACAAGCGTTTATTTACAGTTTCTCCAAACACGTGAAATCCCAAGATCGATTCGAGCCGTTTATTTACATATGTAATCTCACGCGTTATCAAATTACTACAGCAGGATTTCCCATTGATAATTGAACCTGGATCATCTTGATTTTTCGAGATATTAGATCAACGTTTAAACAATTATCCTCATCATGTATGAATAAAATTATTTTCTAGTAATTCTAGCAATAAAATTTGTACAGCAGAATCTCAGATTGTCATTCTTTAAATATCACACAAACACAAGCAGAATAATGACAAGATTGAAGAGAGAAAAAATTTCTCTGAACAGCTTAGGCCGAAGCAAGTTGATCGCTCATTTAAACCTGAATGTAAAAAATCGACTCAAGCTAAATCTTGTCAGATTCCACAAGTGAAATAGATACATACATAAGGTCAGTTCCCAATCGAAGTGGCCTAATTCCATCTTCAACATTTAAGTCCTGTACATTAATAGCATCACGGAGTATCTGCAACGATAGTAATTTCTCTAAGTTATTCTCATGACTTTGAACAATATACAGAATGTAATCATGAGAATATTGGAAAGAGAAGAATTCCCGACTATATATATTACGTATAAATAAAAACCATGAGTGTTAGGACATGAAAGTTCGAGAGTTAAAAGTACCAAGGGTCATAAGTCGTAAACTCCCAATACTTTTGAAGATCTTTCGCAATATGCCGATTGATATTGTATTCTTTCGAACCGCCTGCACTAAAATATTCCCTAGTTAATCTTATGCATAGGCTGAAACATCTTAGCACCCCATTAAATTATAAGTTCGTCCTATACGAGTGTTAAAAATCGTTGTTGGATGTTCAAAAAAATATACAACCGTCTAGAGTAAAATGAGAATTCAATGAACTTGGATTATCCGTTGAAATTTCTTTTCGAGTGACCCAACAGCCACACCATTCATACAAAGCTTTTGGCGACGCGCAACTATGTGACAGCAATACTTTGGCTCATCATTTCCCAGTATTATAAACATTATAACGATACAAGTGGAAAGACGAATGTGTGACGACAAACTTTTCTGGGAATATACATATGTATTTTTTTCATAAGGGCTTGATTCATTGGCAACGGACAGAATGACACACAATTCTAAGCACCGGAGATGAAAGGTAATTGTACCAGCTGGCTCATCGATGTCAATGTTCTACTTGAGCGATTACAGTTTATTCGAGTTTTCAAGTGGCTTAACAAATAATCTCTCAATTTATATTATGTTACAATTTTGTCATACGTCTTACGTCATTAGTTGGTCGAATGTATCAGATAGTTTCAGACGTTGAATAAAAAAATAAAACGTATAGCCCAACAGGCATCACTTTTTAAGCAAGCAATAAGCACTCAAGATATCCCATTTAAGCAACAGATAAAATATGTTAAAGAAAAAAATGTCAAAATATACTCAAAACTATTTAATAATGACAAAATTAACTTTTATACGAATCGACAAATTTTCAAATTTCCAAATCATTAAATAAGGCAAAATTACGTTACCAGGATTGTTACAAGCATCCCCAATATCAAAATTCTATAATATTTCTAAATTATTTATACTTTAATTGACAAACCTGTTCTTTGAGTGCGAAAGATAAAAAAAATTCATGAAAATTATCACGCGCATTAAGTATAGCACTGGATTTCAATGAGGAAGAAAATTTTCCTGTAATAATTGAGTCGTTTTTATCAGTAGTTCGTATTCAATTACAGACAACAGGTTCGTAATCAAATTCAATTTGTTATTCCTAGGTTTTGTAAGTGTAACTTGATAATTCCCTGAACTTTCTCCTGTTTTCCCAAGTTTCTCAACAATCCTGATTACGCAATTGAAACACTTTGCTGTTTAATAAATATGGTCGCAAGCTTTGAACAGCAATATATTGTACAACAAGTCTTAGTTACCTTAGACGTGCAATTGAGGGCAATCGAGATATTCTCAAATATTGGTATTCTCTGCCGTTCCACGAGGTTTTGAAGTACTAATAGCCCATTCATTAAGTCGTAGTATTCTCTGTAATTAAATTGAAGTCAAGTTAAACGGTTGAATACATTGTAAATTATATTCCATTTTCTACTTTTTGTTGCTTGCTTCATTTCCGACGTGATAATCAGCTAATAATTATTTCCGATTTAAAAAAAAAATACACTTACTGCATTGAGACGTTTTCCCCAAGAATGCTTTGACCAGGTCGATAAGGATATATAACAAGTATTAAGGAATTGCTGCGTGTAGCTGCCAATTGAGCTGCTTCTATAATACCTGCAGTGTTGCGTGTTTGGTTGTCTATTACAAATAGCAAAACCCTCGCAGTTTGTTTAGCTTCGTATTCTTGAGCTATCAGTTCTGGCCCCCATTGCGACACTTGCTGCAAAATAGCAATAAATTTTATCAGAAACATTTTTATAGTACGGAAACACAAGTTTGTTAAAATGCAAATAGAATTAGTCAACTTACGGGATTATAATACGTGATTCCAAGTCTCTGGAGAGTTGGTATTGCCACGTCTGACCTCCAAGTCGTGGGGTTGCAGGATCCACCCAAAAATACCTCATATGCCATTCTTTCTACGAAAATATAATTTTATTTAATATTAATCCAGAAGGTGGAAGAAATATGGCTGAATGTGGCTTGATAAAAGAATTTCTTTAACTCGATACTGTAAGTATTTTTCAGGATGAGATTATCTAGTTCAAATTGCATAGCCGTACCAGGGATTATTTCTATTAGAACTTATATAATGTGCCTCCAACTATACATGATTTAATTATGTCAATATTAGCAATAAAGCACGCGAATTGATATTGTCTATGATAATATAAATGCTAATTAGTTTTTGTTTTTATGTTTATTGAATATGCATCATTTTAACAAATCTTCTTTCGACAGTTAGATGTAACGTAAATATTCCTCCGGTATGTTTGCGTTCTAAGTAAACTGTAACTACAAATGTGACAGTGTTCTATTATGGATGATATTCGAAAATATAAGATGTAAGCAAAGAGTAATTTTTCATTGCATTGCCCTTGGATAATATGAAAATTGAATCATTGGATCAAAGTATAAAGTATGTCAATCTGAAATGAGAAAGGAAATGGTTCATGAAATAGTTGAAGAGACAGAGATTTTTCTAATCTAAAAAATATTTAATAGTCTTGTTTACTGATCATCTCCACGACCATATATGTAATGAATTGTAACTACGGCCTTGATATAAACAGTATTAAAAATACTCGACAGTATATAGCCTTCGTGTTTAAACGCGCCTCCAGCATTGTTACTCACTTGAATTGGTTTTAAAATTAGTATCCTTTCCATCACAATGCACTGAAAGATTGGCGCTCATAGGAACAGTTACTCTGCAATGTAAGAAATGTTTGTTAGCAATAATAGTAAGCTGTTTAATGAAAAAGTAAATGTCCAACTTACTCACTAATATCAATACCACTATAATAGCTAATGAAAAATATTCTTTTTTCGCATGTTTCGACTCAATAACTCTAAGGGTGTCCATAAAAAAAGAGGATCTCTGTTCAATATTCATCTCGCGTTGAACTTGCAAAACAGCAATCAAAATTTGCTTAGACTGAGATAAAATTGTCATCAATTTTTTTTCACTATTTTTACGAAACATTGTAATTTTTAGATTTTGTCACTTAAGTTTGACATTCAGATGCACATTGCTGCGTATGTATTTGATTGATTCTGTCTTCTTCGATTGATCGATAGCCTGATAGATAGAATAAAGGCCTTGGTAAGTGGTTGACAGTACGATTAATGAATTATTGAATTAAAACTTATTGGATAAAATCACACGATTTCGATAAAACGTTTACCTAGCACAAAGCCCATTTCAATTTCAATTAATATTTAGTAGAAAATCCATAGGACCCCTGTCAGCTTAGCAATTATGTTTAGGTTAAAAAATACAGTCAGACAAGCGAACACTGAATGCGAGAAGAGATTATTTCCACCTGGATCGCCGTAACTGAACTGGCAAAAAAGTTCGGGTCAGTGCGTCGAATGAAACTACATGGTAACGAATGAAATAGTCTAGCAGTTATCTTCCCATTACCATTGACCGTTAGTAAAACTCTGATCATGGAACAGAATATGATCGTTTGAAAAAATGTTACTGTTTCTCGCTAAAACCAAAAAGCCTCTTCCAATTGAACAATTATTTACTATGCGATGTTTATTATTTGTTACTTATTTTTTAAGCAAGCATTTGTCATTTGTACGATCAATGAATGAGAGTATGACAGTAAGATGCTTACCTACCAATACTATAACAATCGTAAGGTGGATTTCATTTAGCTCTATAATTGGCAAAAGTGAAAATCTGTTTTAGTTAATCTAATAACTTTGCTATCACCTTCAAGTCTAATCAATGATGCATTGTTAAATCAATATCGCAGCTATCCACAGTCGCACGGCTATCGTTAAGCCATACCATTGAATTTTCTATGCTGCTACAAATCTCATTTTTTCATGTGCAGGAACTGAGAAATACAATTGATATAGTAGTGGGGGTATTTAGTAATGATTTTTCTTGTCCATGACATCAACATGAGATTCGATCTGTTTTGTTTCAACATGTTCCATTCTTGTTGAGAATGATAAGAGCATAGATAATTAACAAATGTATATTATCTTAGACAGTCATATTTTCACCATGATGTGCAAAGCGAAAAACCCATATGAGTCATTCAAAAGCAAAAACCGATAATACAATTGAATACTGATAAATGTTTCAGTATCTAGGTTTGAATTGGTTATCGAGAAACTTCGAGGAATCATTATTAGCGTAATACTTTTTTTTTCAACAACAATGTAAAAAGAGAAAATATGAAAATGTCAATTGGCTTTGGCCTTTGGAGGATTGATATAGGTATGTGATGGATTATCGTCATCCTGTGATGTCTGAAAGCCTTAATTTTCTTATAATAGTTTGTCTTTAATTATTAAGTTAACGTACTTCCAAATGTCAAATCCTTTTGCAATGAAAAACAGCACACCACGTTTCAACATCATTAACATATATGAGTATCCTTTGTAACAATTACGTTCGTTTACAATAGATCTTTAAATACTCTTCCCTGAAACAAACAAAGTTTGCTTTTGGTAGTATATTCTTTTATTATCTGCCTAACGTAAAAAGTTTATTGTCAAGTGAAAGATGATTTCCAAACTTTCCGCGTTACATCTAAAAATTAATAGATGTAGAAACCATAGCTTCGAATGAAATGCAAAGGAAACGAAAAATAAAGAAAAACAAGCGTTTTTGGTTTTGTTTGCTTGGCATCAAAATTCTTTTCTTTTTTTTTTTTTTGAGTTTTAAGTTTTAGTCAAATGACATAGACCATTACCATGAAAAGGCAAGATGGAATGTTTGTTTTCTTTTGTTTTCTATTATCTGAACGTGTAACTTCGGAATTGTGTGCAGCGACAAATGATACGGCATACCGTTGATCGCCGTTAAAACTTGATACTTACTTACCCTCGTTTGCATGAGCGCTCAAGCTCTGTAGCATATATGCAAAATTCTCCAAACATCATACAAGTGACAGAACTTATTTTAGAACATTCTTCAGCGCAATGCAGCATCTCGTGCAGCTGCGACCGACTTGGGAACAACTGCATCACGTAATTGTAAATTACCTGAAATTAGTAAGAATATTATTCTAAGGACTTAACACTCGGCTACTTCTAACTCCAAAAATTAAGACCTTGAAAATCTCTGTTACTATTCTATTTCAAGGTAATCAACTTTGCAATAATGTCTAATAACGGCGTTGAAACTTTCAGGTTCTTAGCACGGCTCGGAATATATCTAGGTATAATTTACAGACTTTTAAAGATAGTTTTTTGTCTATGAAAAAAGGTAGAGTCGCTTTAAACAAAAATGTAGAATCGAACAGGGTGACGTTGACGGTTTGTTTAGAATGCTGCAGTCTTATGTCTGCGTCTTAGTAGCGGAATAGGCATATCAGACAACAAGGAGAAACACAAGAACGAAATGTCATGAAACAAAATGTGTTTGTTGATCGATAAACGAGTTGTGAAATAACGTGGGTTTCAAATAGCGAGGAGATGAGTTAGGGGGATTGAGTGAAATCTGTAAATGCATAACAGCTACTGGGAAAGCGAGATGTTCGAAATACGAAAGAATGATACGTGTGCGTGAGGTACGCGCGTTAAAACGCGTGAAAACTAACCTTGGTAATGTTTCATCGGTAAACGTCCACTCATAAAGAAAATATGTGGCAGCTGTCATAAGAAATGTAACAAATGACGACTGCATTTGACGTAGTTTTGTTCAATCGAATAAACGAATGTATATTAATAGGAATAAGAAGATAGAAAAATTGAAACGCTTAAACACCAGTGGTGAGTTTGTAAAATTTTGGTATTAAAAACAAGCCCGCAGAGTAGTAGTGGTGTTGGTCATACTTATTTATACACTGTTATATTTAAAGTAAAATATCAAGAGTTGTCGAATACCGCGTCGGCAAAGTAACCACAAATTTATATCGGAGTATAATGGTCGAATCGACGGTAATGATAATTGTTGTTTAAAAACCGTATTTCAACGCAGTACATCACGTCGAAGCTGTATCCACCGTATGTCCTCAGGTTTTCACTTTCCAGTAAATAAATGTTATTAACGAAAGTACCAGAAGTTGGCGCTACCGTGAAACGTCGTGCATGGGCAAGGTTGACATGTTTAAATATAAATGCGTCTGCTCGTTTTATTACGATTATTCAAGTGTTCAACAAGATCTTTTTACGTTATAATATATAGCATAATGAGTATTCGAATTTATCCTTGAAACATAAACTAAATAACCAGGAAATCTAATATTCACGGTAATATATCGTAATCAGATTTCCTTGGTGGATTCCAACTTAAGAATGACGTAAACCTCCAACAATGAACCGTGATGTCACACATCGAAGTTCACACAGGCTGTGTGCGTAGTAAAGAGAACGTGAATGGTTTTTCATCAAATATGGTATGAGAGTTGAATTGAAATTGGAACTGAACTGGACAGAATTTGACTAAATAACCTTAAACCAGTCAAACTTATTCAACAATAAATCACTCCGCGTATATACACGCAAACTTATGAACATTTATTTTACCCCCATTATTTTACCACTGATTATAATCCCGTAAACAAATGGTACGGCGATCCGTAATAAAAATTAGAAAATCCCAAGGGTGTATAGGTGCGTGTAAATGAATACTTCCAACTGTAGTACGTCAGGTTTGATTTCTTCCCACGCAATTATATATTCAACGAGTTTTAATATTCACGCACGCCAATTATCGAATTCTTATATATTATACGCGTATACGCGTGTATTGTTATTATTATTAATAATATTATTATCATTAATAATATCAACGTTCGAATATGTAATTTACGCATAAATTATTATATTTTGCAACATACGATTTCTTCACTATGTATATACACATATTTATGTTATAGCTTGTTAAATATATGATTATAATATATAAGTAGGTTGTCAACACACGTAAATATCACCGCTGCCCACGCTGGAGAGAGTATGATATACATATATGTACACTGCAGTTTGGTGTAATATTGAAGATAATAATTGAAGTATACACCTTCACCACGAGAATATATCCATTCTCAATAAACTATAAATTAATAATGTCTTTTAAAACTTGTCTTCGCAGACCCCACGGCTAATGTTTTCGTTGTATATGTGTATACAGGTATATAGATATATGTATACCGAAAATTAATTGTTTCCAAACTTCGGGGATAACCAATCAGGTATCTGCTACGTTCTATCACCGTATTTCATTGGTCGATATCTTTGATCTTGCGTTCTATCTATTCATCCAAAGCCATATTAGCTCTAGATGACGATGATGCGACTTTTAATAATAATACGTTATAAACGCGTGTTCGACAATGATCCACGTTATAGGTGAATAACAAATAATTCCATTGCAATATTATCCTTGCCAATGAAACGACAATTTATTTATTTGTACAGCAGAACGCAAATAAAAAGATTCATCAATTTTATATTATCATCTTCAGTTATGATAGGAAGTATAACTATTTCATCGATGATGCATATTTGAATTAAAACGTTGTCGATACGTTCTAATGTTTGCGCATAGTCATCTTGTTTCTCCGTCCTTATAATCAACTGTCAACGCACGTCATCTCTTTCTATAGTTTATGCGTCGATGGAAATTACGTGTGCACCAGCTACACGCCTCTGTATTCGTCACTTGGAAGATTTAAAAAGCTTGTAGTAATGCGCGGTGGTTCCTTGAATTCTTATTAATGAACGTAATTAAATAAATATAAAAACTACGCAATTTCGAGGAACAAAGGAAAAACAATTGCTGTTTATACAAAGAACTATGTATGTACACATACTTATCGTACAAACAAACACCTACGCATGCTGCCTCAAATATCATGCGTATATGCATCAAAAACAAAAAATTTCAAACCGAAAACAAAATCGCTTGTGAATCAAGACTATTCCAACAATTCCAGGGATTTCATAGAAAGAAAATGACCTCATGGAAATTCATCAACTCCCTTCCTTGTTTACGAAATAATTACCTACGCGGAACAGTAAACGATTAATAAGAAAATTATTTTTCCTTTCTAAAATCCGAGATTGCTTACTCTTCTTTACCGGCTGCGCATAAAACTTGGCCGGTATTGACTATCTACAAAGTTAGCCGTTGTTATAGACTTTGTTTTTAGTCCGTTTAATCAATACTAGATGTCGTTTTGATATCAGACAGCGGTCTGATCTTGGGGCGGTAAATCTACGCAATTACCAATCACACAGTCAGGTTCATGAACATTGAACAAATGAGTCTAGAAACTTGTAGTTTTTTGGAGTAGAATATGCATAGATGCTTTAAACGTTAACCGGTTAAACATAAGCACGTGTATGTGTTGATAATAGTTAACAATACTGTTTTATAAATGTTTTACGTCGTTCTACATCGTATCTACAAATAACTATAACTATGTTCGGTTTAATTGTATCTGGACGTTTGGTGAGTGATTTATTTAAAGTCATGCTGGAATTTTTCCTCGTCAACAATAAATTTGTCAAGCATAAAATCCATTTTTCGAAAACTCAAATGGATGGGGAAAATAAAATATCTATATAATTTTATTTGCTAGGCAGAAAAATACGTCGCAATAATCCACTCCTTTTCGTTATCAATTTACTGTTAATTCTAAATCAAATAAATATCATTTGACATTCATAACTGTACTTTGTAAGATTAGCTTATATCATTCAATAGAATGTGTAAATCTCAAAGTCTGAAAGCATTACATGATAACGATATCTCTTTTTCAATTTCAGGTTCAAACCGACTTTCAACAAATTGGAGAAACGCAGTATATGATTACAATTCCTGATGCAGACAACGTCAATCATGTAGTAGTTTTTCTTACCGGCACAGTACCGTTTCCCGAAGGATTAGGTGGTGCTGGTGAGTTCTCTAGATTTACAAAGCGATGGAGAGAACAAAGGATTATATGATTTTTGTTCTGAATTTATTTTACAGTTTACTTTAGCTGGCCAGATCCAAACGCTCCGCCGAATTGGCAGTACCTTGGATTTGTATCGAATACCAAGCCGTCAGCGATTTTCAAGATTTCAAACCTGAAGAAAAATCACGAATTCGAAAACATCAATCAGACGGTGTTCGGAGGTCAACAAATTTCCCACAATGCTCAGATCGGTATATCTGTCGAACCACTCGCCATGATAGAACAGCAAACAGCTGCAGCTGCGAACGAAACGAACAACACGCTGACCTTGTTCAGCCAAAAAATGTTATCACATTTTTTTAACTATGTTTCAAGTTTTTCTGTGACACAACAACAAATGTTGCCAAATCCTGCTGAAAATTTCGTTCCACTTTCCATAATGCAAAACTGGTATACTACTTTTTTAAGAAGATTGGAACAGAATCCGAATTTCTGGAAAGATTGATCAAATATTCAATACCTCGAGTCTTTGCATTTATTACAGCATAAAATTTTTCTTCGATACTCGCTTGGTACTAAAAAAAAAAAAAAAAAAAAACTCTTCAACTGTTTAGTTGTGATTTACTTTTTTTGCTAAGAAATTACTTTGCTTCGAAAAAACAAGCTGTATATAAATATCTCCTGAGCATACAAATTTGATCTGGTGAAAAAGCTGATGATCCAGCTCATTACAGAGCAGTGCTTTGTTTATAATCTGTGTATCGTCAGATGCAGTTAACGCACTGTAAATTATTCGTTCTTACTACTTTAGGTTCATAGTTATCAACGAAGTTAAATACATGTATGTAAATATTTTAAACCTTCATCTCCTTGTGTCATTTTTATGCAAATTTTTTAATTACAAATTACAAAATATCACGGATTTTCGCTATATACCTTAATATTACAGGGTAGTTTTTATCTCACAGTGATTTCAACCAAATTTCTCATCAGTTTGTCGCCAACGCTCTCCATTTATTCAATAATCTTCAATGTAGCACGAAATTTTTTATCAATTTCGCGTATAACCCACGTGCGTCGGTAAACAGAATGACCGCATTTCATTGGCTGAATGAAAATTGAACTCCAAATGGGGGTTCGCCTCCAGCCTTATGATAGCGACATGTCACGTGATGATATAAATGCAGCCTTGAATGTTCCTTTTTTCCTTCTGAGGCTGGATAAAAATACATTCATAATGTATTTATTGAATAAATCATGAACTCTTTTTGCATTTTTCTGATAATATGACCCTGCTGACATCATTTTCCTGGAATCTGAAGTATACAATAAGAAAAGCGTCGCGCGATTGTGAACCCGCCTTTAGATATCGTCGAGTGTAGTTTTGATCGTTGCCGTGTATGGCTACAAGGACCGTAAAGTCCGTGTTCTAGTTGCTGGTCTATGACTTGCTGTTCTATTCCGATCTGCGTACTTTTTCAAGATCCCATCCAGTCTGTCTAATCGAGCAGAAAAATGTTTCCAACTAAATAATGTTTATAATCATCGAACGGAGGTATCTAGTGTTGATGGATTCGATGTTATGTATCGGTTAGGAGGTGGCAGCGATTAATGAAATCACAATACGAAGCTCTGAGTAAGTTTTATTCCCAGAGAATAACATCTTGTTGATTCATTTTGACATTTGCGGATTGCTGTACACAAGGTGGCTCTTTTCACGTCACAAGACTCGCTTTAAGAATCGTTTTCTCTTACCCAAACTAAAATAAACCTTGTAAATCTATCGTCCCCCAGTTAAACGACCTCACCTCTCATTTGTTTATTTTTCACAACGCGCTAAAGCGGAGGCCGAAAATCGGGCCAACACATTTCCGAACTCTAAATCACATCTCGTTTAACGTGTACGGACGTATAATTAGTTGCGTTATAAAAACCCGAATAGTTACACAATCCGTGCATCAAGGATCACTTACATTATCTTCCATAATACGACCCACGGCTATCTTACTCCAAAAATAATCGTTCATTATATTCCGAATATTATCCACAAACAGACATTTACTTTTGTCATACTATTATCCTTATAGCTTGCTTAGATCTGATATATCTCATAGACAGAATACCTAAGCAGTGCACTTTCAATGCTCTACATTTATTTTATCTTTCTTACTTCAACTTAACGTCAGAATGACATGCATGCACTTCACTCTTATCTCTCAAATGTGATTGCTGATTTACCCAACGTAACGGGCGTCAGCAGATTAAACTTTTGTTGAAAAAAAGAAAGAAAAAACAACATAACAAACAAACAAAAAATAATGTCAATACGAAATACGATACGGCCTAAAAAATTATCCTCTACAGCAATGTTTGTAAATAGTTGGCAGAGACCAGATTTCTCAAGATTACGTTAATTTTTAGTTGACAAATTTACAGAGATCTTATTAAAATCAAACTCGTTTCTTATCCAATGATTTAGCTAAAATTTGTTTTGTGCAAGGAATGGTATTTAGTTGGAAGATTTCCCGCGAAAATAACTTTGTCTGGTCAATGGAGTTACGCGGGATAAAATGTAGAAAAACGAATAGGCTAATTATATAGGGAGCGACGTGATATAAGATGTATGACGTTGGCTACCAATTTTACGGTACTTGGTTCTAATTCATACAGGAATTGCTATCTAGTATCAAATGATTCGACGCCGTAAGCAAAGTTCTTCACGATCCCGATATCCGATCTACAATCTCATGGCACTCGCAACGATTTTTAAAACTGTTGAAAAGCCAAGGGATTATTTACCTTTGCAATACAGAAATCCACAATCGTAAAATATAGCGGTCTAGATGATCCGATTGCATAACTCTACCTTATTGTAGAAAATACTCATTTCTTTCCGGCCTTGAAACGTTTTAATCTCTTTATGTTCTCATTATTTTTATTTCAACAGCCGGATTAACATGAACGTCGAAATTTTTCCAAATTTTGATAGAGATTAATTGTGTTTTATCTTATCTTTGCACATGGTGCTGAATTATTGAAAGTTTTTTTTTTCATTTATATTATATTGAAATTGATAAATCGCTTATTCACTTTGACGAGCTTGATTTTAATTCAAAGAAGATTAGATCGTTGATGAAAGCAGCTTTCTACATATCAAGTATAGTAATTCACTTATTTTCTCTTTTGGAGTATAATTTTTCATTCGGTGCTCAACGACGCATTTGTATAGATTCATTTCAGCCCAAAAACGTGTGGAAATAGATTTCTAGAGAAGATAATTAGCTCCTCTCCTCCCGGGTGGTTTACTATTTTATCTCGAGACAATTATCTTAGAAATATTCTACAATATAAGAAGAATTTATTATGTTCGATATCTAAGAAGAATTGCAAAGGTGGTTGTAAATCGTTGTTAGATTCAATTGTTCGTTGTTCTGTTTGTAGATAGCATTCTAAGCGAATAAAACTGTGAACCTGGAGCCACAGCGAGACGAAAGTCTCTTAGAGGGTAAGTTGTTTAAGGTTTCGCTATTTGGACAAAATGTATAAAAATTTCACCAGCTAAGATACTCGTTTACACTTCAATTGAATTATTCAGTTGTATTTCGGCGTGAAACCCTGGCGTAAATATCTGCTAATAATGAATGCAAGTTTGAACAAAAATTCCTCCAGGCACACCATCCTTACTTGTCAATTCTTATGATTTTTTACATATGACAGAACTCGATCATAGCTTGCCCTCAGTTACAACATCAATGTTTGTTTTATTATACAAACCGATTGCAGTAAACGAACTCTGGATAACACCTGGATGTGGCATGTAGATAATTTATTTTACCTCCAGTTGTGCCTGAATTTAGCATAATTGGATACCTGAATTCATTCGATGAATATTCAATCACCATTCTGTGACTTGACTAGTCTTTTTTTTTTTTTTGCGAGACTGGGTGCATATCCGTTTCGAATAAGAATTCTCAAAGTTTCTATAGTAAATCCTCATAAACATAATGACAATTTTACCTTCGTTTTACAAGTTGCATTTGTCTCATGATAGCCACACACACTTCATGTGGTAATCGATCTACTAGCACATAACTTGTAGAACGCTCATAAGAGAAATGTAACGTCCTTGAGTGATCGTGTGTTATCATTCTGTCTGGTTCTCTTTTAGAAGTGCACACCTTGCTGTGTCTGAGAAAGCCATTGTTTGGTATTAGACACAATGAATTACACATGTTTTAGAGAATATTTATGTTTACCTTTTTTTGTTTTCCAGCTAGAATTGCCCTTGATAAATGAATTAACCACATTTTTACGCCCACTTTTATACCGACCTCTATGTCATTGAATCCTAAGGATTATTTATAGACCACATTGACCACATCTTGTTATTGTGGAATAATGTAAAAATATATTATTACCGTATCTAATCATAGGTTGCAATGGATACTTCTGAAGAGCCGACCAGTCTACAATCTATTTGTCATCTTCGTGCGTCTGAATTATTTCCAAAACATACGGTCGAAAGCGAAGATCCGTCTTTAACTATCCCCTTTACTCCGCTCAGCGGAGAATCAGTTTTGGCTCTTGGACGAACTTCCGATGGAGTGCTGGCGCTATCAAATTATAGATTGTATCTCCAACTTAATCAGTCAAATTATAATATACCTTTGGGTCTCATCGAACAACTAGAAGTGAAGGAAATATTCTTTCTACACATTAGTTGCAAAGATGCTCCTTCGCTGAGGTGAGCTGATTTAATTATCTGCTCAACGAGTTTACCAGTTTTTGTCTTTTATCATTCATTTATCATTCAACAAACAATTATCCAAATTGAGTTTTTTGTTTTTTATTTATCATTCATATTTCAGTTGCGCATTTTCTACAAACGAACACTGCTTGGAATGGTTCAAACGCTTGCACAAACTAACTTATCCAAGAAAAAGCATAGAGGATATATTCGCATTCGCATATTACGCCTGGTGTGTCGAAGAGGGCAAGGATTATCCACGATTAGGAAAAGATCATTCTTCCTATACGACAGCCTTTCAATCAGAGGTGGGCACCATTCGGTACAATAAAATTAGTCCATCAAACGAATAAAACTAATTAATTTATTAGTATGAAAACACCTTATTTCTACTGTAATTCTTCATGCGCAGTAAACCATCGTTTTCATCAAAATATCAGATTCTTATCCTCTTGCAAAATCGTACTTGCAATTCTAAGACTTTGTTGCAATACATAACAACTTGATTGAAATTGTTAACACAGGTGGAGCGATTGAAGTTTAATCTTCATGGAACATGGCGTATCAGCCAGATAAATACAGATTACAAAATGTGTCCATCGTATCCTCCGCAGCTTTTAGTTCCTGCTTGTATCACGGATGAAACACTTGAGAATGTTGCTAAGTTTCGTAGTTCCAGAAGAATTCCCGCCGTTGTTTGGAGGTAATTTTATCAGGAATACAAAAAACACTTGTTATTTATTCTCTTTTGATTTCGTGCTAAATTTTCTCCTCGTATTTTAAGGCATCTCAATAACGGCGCAGTAATCGCACGTAGCAGTCAACCGGAAGTTGGCTGGTTGGGATGGCGGAGTTCAGAAGATGAAGATCTCCTCAAAGCTCTTTCAGATGCTTGTTCGTATGACAGAGGCGAATCGACTATGATCGATCCACTCCTTAACTATTCAGATAGTCCCGAAACCGTAACTACCCCTCCTCTGAACAAGGTGAATTATTGCATTTTTCATTGTAATTGATGTAAGAGATTATGAGATTGGGGATTTTTTGGAGAGATTGAGAGTTATACTCGCAGAATAGACTTTTTTCGAACTTATTTTTGTATTTGTAGATGATACGATTGAAATTTTCACTGATAATCTAATCTAAAACTATTTTCAGAAAGTACTAATCGTCGATGCAAGATCATACACAACAGCGGTAGCAAACAGAGCACGTGGAGGAGGATGCGAGTGTCCTGAATATTACCCTAGTTGTGATATTCAGTTCATGAATCTTCCTAACATACATTCAATAAGAAAGAGCTTTCACGCAGTTAGACAACTTTGCGCTTCTGACGCTGATCAACCAAAGTAAGTTATTAAAATCCACAATCCGAATAAAGTGAACTACAAAATTCCATTCTCGATTTTATTCAAGTAGAATACCTAATAATATCTTTTTGCAATGTCTAAGAAAAAAACCTTTGACGATTATTTTCAGCTGGCTGAGTTTGCTGGAAGGTACTAGATGGCTACAACACATGTCCGGCTTACTCAGAGCAGCCGTTACAGTTACTTCAGCTATCGAAAGGGACGGCAGGCCAGTTCTCGTTCATTGCAGCGACGGATGGGATAGAACTCCACAAATCGTTGCACTGGCGCAATTGTTGTTAGATCCATTTTACCGTACTATTGAGGTTTGTTTCCAACTTGTTATAATATGCTAATCAATATCCACAGTATAAAATTTTGCCAAATTGGGTAATCATTGTTTCAAGCAAGAATTGATTTTTATATTCTTCCTCGTAAAAAAAATGTAAAAAGATGAGATCGCAAGTCTAAAGGGAGTAATTTTTAATCAATTACAATTATTTTATTTTTGCAGGGTTTTCAAATTCTCTGTGAAAGAGAATGGCTAGATTTTGGTCACAAATTTGCCGATCGATGTGGACAGACAGTAGGTTGTGACGATCCAAATGAACGCTGCCCTGTATTTTTACAATGGCTTGATTGCGTACACCAATTAATTCGACAATTTCCATGCAGTTTTCAAATGTCCCCTGAATACATTGTGAGTATCAGTCTGTGATTTAAAGTTATCGCATCTCATGAAATAAAAAACGTTATTGTATCGTCGAATTATTTTATAGGTGAAACTGGCCCAACACACATACTCACAGCTCTTTGGAACATTCCTTTGTAATAATAGGCAAGAACGACTACAGCTCAGAGTACGCGATCGTACTTTTTCCGTATGGCGATTTCTCAACTCTAATTCTTTTGTAAATTATCTATACTCACCTTCTAAGAACCAGGTGAGTCAAGACTATCTTATAATTCAACTTTCATCCTTATAACTCGTTCGAACAATTTGCCTAGCTTATTTATACGTATTCTTTGCAATAAATCAGTCTCGGATCATTCAGATCCCTAACTTCAATGCAATTCTCTTACATTTACTAAATTCTACTTCTGTCGATCGTCTCAAACTAAGAACGAAATCCAATGAATGTGTTTTTCCCATTCATATGTTCATGTATTTATAATTTTCGCAGGTACTCTGGCCTAGCTGCAACGTACGAGATCTTGTCTTGTGGTCAGAGGTTTATTTAGGTTCCATGGTAACGTCAACTGGAGAAAACAACAACAAACAGAGAGTTGGTATGATTGATATCGAAGGTGGAGAAAGCGACGAACCACAGAGCCAAATGACAAAGACGCGATCGTATGGCGATTTGATACACGCTCAAGACCATACGGCATATCCGCATAGAAGACTAAGCGACCCCAGCATTACATTAGAAAAGTTGGTATATCAGCTTTACAAAAAAAAGTATTGGGGGGTGGGTTTATATGTATGCACACCTGGAAAATAATTATATAAAAATTTTATTATTTCCAAAGTGTATATTGATGTTTGGAGGATAGTTTTAGTATTTAGAATAATGTAGTAGGTACGAATAATTTATCTGTGAATAACGAATTGAAATAATAATAACGTATTTTTGAATTTGTTGCAGAAAATTCGATTCAATGAATTTTGAGAACAATGATAAGATTGAAAAAAACCCTTTAAGTGACAGTATTCAAACAGTACATGGAAACACAGTTGAAAATGTAAGTTTAAGGAGGGATTACAAGGCTGAAATACCGAGTGGGTCGCCGGTTAATCCCTCAGTCGATAGTTCGACGGATACTTTAATACCAAATAGCGAGCCTGTAAACAACACAGTCGATGTTGAAAACGATACGTGAGTATAATCAATACTTTCTACATCTTTATAACATTCGAAAAGTCTTTATAAAATATTTTCGCGGAGTTTAGTATACGTATGTGTTACTTACAAAATTAAACTTATACTAAAAAATTAAAATTTCCAATAATCAATCGATCCCTTCTATATCAGATCACAAAAGGCTTCTTCTGAAGAGCCAGTACTAACTTGGGGAGATGCGAACCACGTTCGTAGTACATGTAATTGCAATAGGGGTCACGACGGCAGTGACGTTAGCGATATAAGCGCTCCTCTGCTTTCGAGGACTCCGAGTAGCGCTTGTCCCGCTTCTCCAATACACCAAGACATAACGCTTGAGAATCCTGATAGACTAGACGATATCGATGGGTTACCTGTTATATGCAGCGATATACAAATGAGATTACAGCAAATAGCAGTTGAAAACAAGGTGAAACATCATAATGTATGACTAAATTTATTTCGTTCATTTATACGATTATTTTAGTTTATTTCTTTCATTCAACATTCAATGAGAGACACTTTTTTTCTAATACAGCTTAAGGTGGAAGCTTTGCGTAAAGAGTTACACACAACGAGGCTAGCCCTTATTAAACAAGTCTGCAATCACAACACCGATATCGATCGCATTGATGACATTGTAAGTATCATCGAAGGTCTAAAGGCAAACTGTTTAAATCAGTCTTTGTCGGTATATATTGTTTTTTTTTTTTTTTTACATTTGTCGAGATATTTTGTAAGAAACTTTGATCTGAAAAGTTGAATTTTCAATACAATCTTTTTATTGGCGCTGGATTCTCTGTTTGGCTGTATAATTTCATGGAAATTACTTTCTTAGTTCGTGAATTTCCACAGATTTGTAGTTTTTTTCTTATGATTTATTACTCAGATAGCTCTTTAGACGCTTTTTTTTTCTTCCCCCTGCAGATTTTTTTCGACTCATATTGAGATCAACGTATACCTTTTACACTACGGTTTTAATATATGAAAATGGAATATGCTTCGGGATATGATTAATTTCCAGCGACCCCTGACAAGAGTTGCAAAGTAAGATAGATTTTAGTTTTCAGAATAGAAAGCAGAATCGATGAATTAACAAGGAGGCACTACAAGCTATTTTTCATCGATTTTATTGGCACTTGTAATACATTCAGCGTTGCGGCGCTATTATCAGCCGTTTCCGTGAAAATTCAGTTCCAAAATCTAATTTCAATCACAGGATAGATAAAAAACGAAACAAGAACTGATTCCTTAGAATAATTTTGGTCCATTTATCATCGTGAGTGGTGTGGAATTTGGAAAGCAAAACAATTATTAATATATTCGAATTTTCAAACTCGATTTGCTCCGAAACCGCTGGGCATTGCACTCTATTGCCTTGAACAGTTCCAGTTTCAATAAAGTCTGTGAGGGAGAGCCTATACTGCCTCCATGTAAGATTCGCCTCTCATTCTGTTCATAACAAAGAAAACTCGACTCCCACTATGAGTGTATTCATTTCAAAGTGGAAAAACAAAACAATATGGCTGGAGGATAATCGAACTTCAATAACAATAATTTTTGAGCAGAAAACACGCAGTGTTTCCGAAAATTCAACCTCCACACTAATTAAAAGGTGCTGCTGGTATCATGGTTATTTTAAAATCATACCGTAGTGGAAATTGCGGATAAATACTGAAAGAAGTTTCTGCGATTGCTGTGAAACTAATATACCTACTAAAATTATCACACCGTCTAGTTCTTCCAATGCGCCACAATTCCGGTGTTATTCAGTTCAAAATGAAAAAGGAACGCTAAATATACTCTATAATAATATTTTTCGGAATCCTCCAGGGATCATTGCCGGATTCAGTTGGAAGCGCAGGGGAACACGGAGAGTCGCTGCCATCCGATATGTCTTGGGAAGCTGTGGAAGAATTAGGACCAGCACCTATTCTCTGGGTACCTGATCACGCGGTTAATCGTTGCATGGGATGCGACACAGAATTTTGGCTCGGAAGACGCAAGCACCACTGCAGGTAAATAATAGTAAGCTTGAATTAAAATATGTAGGAAAAATAATGAATCTGTGGAATAATGATAAAAATTCATTGAAACATAAAGTAATAAATTAACTATAAAACATATTTCGAGTAACTGACGGAGAAAGGTATATTTTCAGAGGCTGTGGTAAAATATTTTGTGCAGACTGTTCGGAAAATTCAACGCCACTGCCAAGCGAACAGTTGTATAATCCAGTCAGAGTATGCAGCGACTGTTTCTCTCGTTTGCATCACGTAAGTCCCTGCCAACACACAAAACAACTTCACATGAAAATACAGGATAATGAAAACGAGCCAGTATCTAACTCGGAAATAACTACAACCTGCCATAGAATAATAGCTGCTGCTACTGCTACTGCTGCACCGATGGCGTCTACTAATAAAACTACTTTAATGATTAGCAAAGACACTTGCAACAATTCGGCAGCGATTGGTACGCAGCAGAAATTGCCTTCCTCGCTTACCGCTGCTCCAAATTGAAATATCCCTCCCCCTCTTCTACCCCAATATTATTTTAATCGGTAACTGATACATTTTTTTTTCTTTTTTTTTTTTTTACAGTTAGGGTAAAAATCTTTAGCGCTGTATTATACTGAATATAATAATGATAATAATATTATTAATAATAATAATAACAATAATTAACTTTCCAAAAATACGACTATATTTAGATATATGGTTGTTTAGCGGATTTATACATAATTAAGTTTATATATAAATATAACTCTATGGAAGAAAAAAATAAAAATAATAATTATAGTAATAATAAATTAGATTTATAAATGATGTAATATTTATTACTAGAATAATTTATACAAAATGTATAAATATCTACACACACACACACGCAAATACATACATACATACACACACACACATATAGAGAGAGACAGAAAGAGAGAGAGAGAGAGATAGAGAGACAGCGGAAAGTAGAGAGAAAAAAAAACAAAAAAAAAAAACAGAAAATGTTATAGGGCAATGATATTCTTATTATACCTAAATTAATGATTATATTCGTTTGTCGTTTGGCTATAAAAGAAAAGAAAAAAAACAAAAACTGAAAAGAGAAGAATATAAATGAAAATAATGAAAAAAATAATGTCGAGTTGTATGAAGATTAAGTACGACACGAAGACACGGGAGGAGACTATACATATAGATCTCCTCAGTAAGGCATATGGTGCCTGCGCACTATTTGGATAGGCTGTGAAAGATTTGTCTAGTAAAAATTGGACACTAATGAAAGAATCGCTAATAATTGGTAACAATATTACTGTTATAATAAAATTAAATAAAAAAATTGAAAAAAAAAAATTGGAAAAAAAAACAAACAAAACAAATGTATTTATATATTACTGTGTATGAATCAGAATATTAAATGTCACTATGGTATTTCATATTTGTATTATAATTATTTGTATTATACCGAGCGGTGCCAAGCAATATCTACTACAATGTTACAATTACCGTCAACACACGTGTTGTATTTCAATGGTGAAACGATAATGAAACGAGCATGATTTTTTGTTTCGTAAATCATTTATAAATCAGTTGCAAAGCGGCGCTTCAAATTATGTTACCGCCAAGTCGATTATTATCAGATTTACGGTGTTAAATTATTGGAGTAAATTACTATACATATATATACTTTTTTCAGAGATAAAGAATGTATCTCAAATCTCGTTTTAATGCATGGGCGTATATTAAATGGCACCAAATAAAACATATCTGTATATGTAATATATTGGTCAAAACCTTGGGTTATTTTAAGAATGATTTTCTTTGTCTTTAAAGATTTTATAAATAAGTTAAACGTATTATGTGAGATATAAGGAAAAAAAAGCTAAAAAAAAAAAAAAAAGAAATACAAATACAAATAGAATAATCAATTCTATAACACATAATACAACCCTGGAGTGTGAAATAATGCTGCAACTTTGTGGATCGAGGTGGATTGAAATTCTTCACCTTACAAACGGCGATATTTCAAATTGCTATTTCTCGTCGCGAATTCGAATGAGTTGTAAATTTCTCTACTCAAGATTATAACTGATGCAACATTACAAATATTGAATAATTATTCTAAAAAAAATGTCAGACTAACTAAATTTACACACATTCCAATCCGCAATGATGAAAACTATCGAGAGCAGATAACGTAATATCTAATTGAAGACGATGATTGTTAAATTATTGAAAATAATTGTGGGTTGGCTGTTAAAGTTATTTAGGTTAATATTTAACTTATAATTTTGGTCTTTCAGGTGAATTTATGTTAATAATAAAAAAAAAAAAAAACAATTGTAAGTAAACCATCCATCAATCTCCATTTTTCATTCAATCCATTTCTATTTCACTTGTTTTTACTTACTTTCATTTCAATTTCCAGATTATTTATTCAATTTGAATGATCTATACTACAGAATTATATGTACAAGAGTTAATATTAAAATTAATTTATTTCCACCAGAGATCCGTCGCCCGTTTTTTTGTACTTAAATACAGCGCCTTTCGCTTTATCTGTCCACAACGCTGTACTAGATTTGGATAAAACCCAGTCTGGCTGAACGGCGACTTCTCGACATTTGGACATGCATTCCGCGGAATCATCCTCGGTCCTCAATTTTTTTCTCTGTCTTTTGTTGTGCTCGACGGTTTCTCCCTCGGTAGTTTCTATGTCGATTAAATTCACTTTTGAATCGCTCATTAACTTTATACCCGTTAAATTATCATCCCTTTTCTTTTTCCCATTCGTTATCAGGTTGGTTTTTTTATTACTATCTACTTCGCGTACGCATCTAAAATAAGGAGAAATTAAAATTGTAATAGTTCAGCCAGTAGATTCAATTTTGTAAAATGTGATGGAAACTGACTCATCCAAAGATTTGGCCAATTGTTTTGCAACAAAATTCTTAAAATCTTGCGTCACCCCAAACTCGTTGAATTCCTCCACATATTCAATATTCCTACGCAAAGATTTTGGCAAAGCGGCTTTTTCTTCCGTCCTTTTGTTCCCTAAAAAAAATCCATTCCCATTTCGACCATTGACTGTTTTGTATAAAGAATTATTTAAAAAGTACAATAACCATATTTGATCAGCTATTTATTATAGAACGTCTTCGAAACAAAAGTTTAATACAACAATCGCACGATTTTTCATACTTTCTGTTAAAACATGACAAGGCACGATTTTCTGATCAATGACAAGTAATCAAGCAAACCGCCTGAATGTAGGTACGGCTGATGGGCATTGAGGTTAGGTTTCTGTTTATACTGAGATTAATCAAACGTACCAGTTTTATCTTTACTACAAAACAATGATTCTTTGAGAAAGTTAGAGTCCGTAGCTTCCTTTAACGCCTCTAACATATCATCGTCGTCAGAGCTTGAAGAAGATTCATTGAAACCTGACATGCTTTCGGCGTTTGCGGTTATTTGGAAGAATCTCACAAAAGAAATACAAAAATGTCAATCATTTCCCGTAAGGTTATCCCGCGCTTACTTCTTCGGTGCAACTTTTAGTAGAATCTACAGTTAGATAAGGTTTTCATTAAAGCTGGCAAAGTAAAAAAACGCGTAATAATATCAAAGAGAAAAAAAGAAATGGGGAAATCCGTGCGACAGCCGCCATGTTTTATTTACAAAAATTGATTCTCGAAGTGACCGTAGTTCGCAAACTCGCAGTATAATCAGCTGATTGCTCTTGAACTGCCAAGTGCCTAGACAAGCCAGTGGACAAACGCGAGAAGTAACGATTTTCACCAATTAAGTACCCGATAATTACATCGTCCTTTGATCTATTTATTACCCGAGCATATCTTTCGCCCTAAAATAACATAACATTACCATTAACCTATTATCTCAGCAATTTTTCGAGTGGAAATTAGATCAGATAATAAATATAATCAGGTACGTAACACATTCACAACATCATATAGGTATATCTATACCTACGAACATGTAGATGTATGTTATTATATATTTTGAGCCTCATTTAACAACCTCCCGTATTAAATAGATACTGCATCCATTCATCATGACTGCAGATGATCTATCAAATATTCATAATCACGGTTCGTCTTTCGTTTTTCCTTTCGAATCTACGCGTACAATTTCACTATTTTCCCCATCAAAGAGGCACATTGCGTATACATATACATACATACGTATAATCAATTCAGAGAAATTTTAAATTCTACTATCTCTTATTTTCATCCCATGTGCTATATATTTATCCTAAACACCAATAATCGACTGGTTTCCTTTTTTTTGTTGCTTTTCTTTTCGTGGATTACATTACAAGTCACAACAGCACACAATATTCACCAATCAACAATATACACAGTACCTTGTGCTTGAATATAAACATAAAGGAGCTCTAATCTCTGTTGTATTCTATATCTTAATTTCTCCTAACGTCTTACATTCAAATTTCATGCTCTGAATGATCCTATTATCAGGCGATTGCAAAACGTTCGAGAGAACAGCAACAACTACTTAATAGATCAGTGAAATCGGGGTTGATAAGCATTTAGATTTATTGTAAAATCTGTTTCAATCAAGGAAATTTGGTAAAAATGACTGAATTTTTTATTAACTCCAATCAACTGAGATTCTTCAGTTAAAAAGCAACCTGTATGTGTCCAAGCTTCTAAAAAATTGGTGCTTAACTGTCTTAAACAGTATTAAGTCTCTTCAGGAAATATTCAACCTTTAATCTCGCATATCGTTACAAATGATCTGGAGTATCTGAAAAATTCAAAAAATCGTAGACTAGAGGACGGCATTGAATCCCGATGATCAAAGCCAGTGTTTTTTGTAGAATACAAAGAAATTATCATTTCCAGGCGGTGAAAGTGGATTTTAAAATAGCCGAGTCGATCGAACGTTGTGGTTTTGGAAATCAGGAGGATGCAATGGAGGGGAATTGCAACGACCCATATGAGCAGCAGCTTTTAGCAGTTTTTGAAAGTTGTCAAATAGAGGGGGAATCTGGTCTGGATGAAAACGGGCTGCGTTTATTATGTGACAAATTGCAGCTCGAGGAAAGGGGCAGAGAGCTAATATCATGTCTCCTCGATCAAGCGCCGAGCAGAAAGTCTGTTTCCTTTTACGAATTCAGAGACGGATTATTGGCCCTTTTGGGCAACAGTCAGGATGGGATATCAAATTATTCCGAAAAAGAATTCCCCAACGGAGACACAATGCAAAGTCTAAACTCCACCAGATTAGGTACAAAGAAATACGGTCGCAGGTCTAAACCTAGAGACCAAAATTCAGAGATCGTCAATTTTCAACACCAGAATTTAGGTAGATTCACAGAATATAATCATTTGAAATAAATTCAACTGAATTATAACAAAGAAAGGATAATCAATGTCTATTTTCCAAATAGCAAGAATGAGAAGTAAATTTAAAAACTCCAAGGAAATTTAGTATTGAAGATCAAGCTGTATTATTTTTTCGTAAATCGATCTTATCAAGTCCTTAGAAAAATCCTATTCGGTTGTTATTGGACTATAGCGTATGCAGCGTTGCGTAATCAGTGACCTTGGAGTATAATAAACCGTGCTAAATTTACAACCAGTATTAATGAATGGAAATTTTCACTCTAGATGGTGCAAGGAATGAGATATGGAAAGGTATCGATGGAATTCTCAATCATCAAGATATCAAAATAGATGAACAAAGACTGCGTGAAATATGGGCCAAGATTAACTTGGGATCAGAGAGATCAGAACTCCCTATCGTATCCCAATATATCGGTGTGCCGAGTCTTCCTAAACAGGTGATCTGCAACCTAGAGTTCATTTTTTGATCTCTAAATAATTTTCTAGTCCAATTCTGTTTTTTTTTCGAGAGAAAAATTTGAAAAATGATTGGGAGAAGGCCATATCTTCAAAGATCTCTATTTGTTTTGTGTTTTTGGTTGTTTTTTACCATCCCTTACAATTAATTCTCTCCTCTCATACTGGAATATTGGAATTCTGAACGTTTTGGTGTATGTGGATTTAATTTCAGAATAAGATTTGCAAAATTAGAGTCAGACAGTCGTGTATGCAAAAATATTGAGAATAACAGTAGTCGCGGGAAAAAAAAACATCAATTTCAAGTGACGGTAGCTAAAATAGAGTATGAAAGTCATTGTTTGCAGTATAGGACTTTATGGCATCAAAATATAATTTTGGGGGCTCTCGACTTCATGGCATTACTAACGCTATAGTATAATACTCCGTTTTTCAGACTCTAGAACAGATTTTTGAAAAACTTGATATGGATCATGACGGAAGAATCAGTCTTGAAGAGTTCCTCTTGATATTCAGAAGTGGGAAGACTCTCCAGGAGCAATTGAGTTCTGGATGGACTGCCGGGTCTAGAAATGATATCTTGAAACAAGACTCTGAAAAAGAAAGCATCCATATCCGCGGCCCTCATCACACCGGGTAAAGATTCAATACAAAAGATCATTTATGGACAAATTTGAACATTCACGTATCACAAATAGCTTACTCTCAAGCTTCCGTTTCATCCAGCGAAGTCTTTCACTCTTCTATACACACACAAAAATAATGAAAAAACTCTAATATTTCTCAGCTACGCACGAAGTAGTATGGTTGTAGATATGTGGGAAGTAGCTGGTGTACCAGATGCAGCCACGCTTCTCTCAGAATTAGGATTTACAACTACCGATGTAAGCCTTACAGAGCTAACAAACGTGCTTTGCGAAGAGTTGAAAGGGCTTCGAGACGAATCCGACAATCGAGTGATGGGAACCCACATCAGCCTCCTAAAGGCAGCTCTTGTATTGTATCAGGAAGAGGTCAGAAGTCTCAAGTAAGTCAAGTAGCTCCTGATTTAGAAAAGGATTTCAGAACAAAATAAAATCCTGAAGTGATTATTTCTATTATCAGTAGCTAAGAACTAATGATTGTTGAAATAAATTGTCTGAATAAAATGGAAAATAAATTATTAATTTTAGCACTTTGGTGGAACATTTGAGCGGAGAAAGAGACAAACTGAGAGGAGACATAGCGGAAGCGAATCAACGAGCGAGTTTATTGGCTCAAGAAGTAGACGAGCATCATATCTGCTTGGAAAAATCTAGCCAGAATCAGATCAAGCAACTTGAACTAAAGAATGCTGAAATTGTTAAAGATCTGACAAATCAGCTTAGTTCCGAACGCGAGTCAAACGCTGCTACTTTGAAACTGATGGACCAAAGGCTGCAGACTCTTCAACATGAAGATCAGAGGATCAGAACAGAGCTGGCCAATTTATTGTCTGAGAATCACACCCTCGAAACCGAGAACCAAAACTTATCCGAACATGTTTCTAAACTGAGGATATCGAATACTCAACTGCAAATGCAAATACAAACTTTGGCTGCTGAACACGATGAGGTATTATCATTATTTACGGATGACTTATTCTTTTTGAGTCACTGATTTAGTAGTTCACATTATTTCACTTTACTTTATACAAAAAATGTTTGATTCACAGGTGGAAAATGTTGAGGCGAAAGAAAACGAAGTGCTGGTATCGCTTTTGGATCGAATAAAAAGGCTTCAGTCAGACAATGCCTCGTTACGAGACCAAAACGACGAGCTTAACTCTGAACTGGAGGTCTTAAGAAGTGGAGACTTCGATACAAAGAACTCTGGGTATGTTATTTTTTATCGTTGAACCGTTTTCGACTTTGATAAATACCGATACAAGCTACAGATACTGAATTCATTGATTTTTATCTTACAGGCCGATGGTTGGGACTGATTCAGACGTTTTAACTGCCAGGGTAGCCGAGCTTGAAGAACTGCTGCAATCTAAACAGTCATCTCATGTATGTGCTTTGAAAAGATATCTAAAAACTTTGCCATGTTGTTGATTAATGTTCTGTACTTTTCATTCTTTTAATTGAAATCGGGTTTAGATCATGTTAATGCTATTTAAAACTAACAAGATCTCGCCCCAAGGTCGAAAATTGGATAAGAAATACAAGAGTCACATCATCACATACCAAAAAGTAGACAATTTGAAAATGCTCTATGCGTCTCGGTTACGATTCAACGACATCCATGCTTGAGAAAATTGTATGGGAGTCTAAGACGATGGTCTTCTAGTATTGGATACCAGCTGAGATCCCCAGTCCCTTGAAACGATCGAAATCCCGTACTTCGATGCATGAATAAATTTGATCAAAAAGTCGATTGAGCATTCTGAGGTCTAATCTCATATCCAATACTGCCATATTTTGGTTTTGGTGTTCCGAATACCTCCCTAAAACATAAATAGCCTGTGCGTATAATCGAAACGCAAGAAGTATTCTGAAATTCCATACTCGTCACCATATAATGCTGGATTCCTCCTGCATTGTTGTTTGTTTTACCATTTTTCAATCCCAGCGTGAGATATTGTTAGTTCTGAACATATCAAATATCAATTCGAAAACAGAAGTTCAAAATGTCCATCCTCATCAGGATCTTTTCTCAAGCCAACGAATATCTTTTTAGGAAAATATTACCGACAGATCGAATGATTTGAGCACAACTTTCGAAGCGCAGGATCAACAATTATTAGAACTGAAGGGAGTGCTTGGGAAGATAAAAAAAGAGCTTGCAAATATAGTAACAGAGAAAATAAACGATTGCACACTTGACAATTGCATATTAAAAAATAAAATATTAGAAGTTATCTGCAGAGTGGATATGAATGTATCGTCACAATCTAGTAGCAAAGAAACTGACTCCGTTAAGACACTTGCAAACGAACTTGAAGCGGAAAGCGAACAGAGAACAACAGAATCTCGCAGAGATTTTGTTACCAGTAAATTGGACAAGGGAAAAGTTGACAAAAAGACCGCGAGTGGAGACGATATAGTACAAAATATTGATAAGAATTTCAATAATTTAGATACGAAATGTGTTTCAAAGAACAAAATGACCAGTCTTCGTGACTATCCGCCCAGACGAGATGAGAATGTTTCGGAACAGACAAAAATAGAAAGAGAAAAGAACAATGTGTTCTATAATTTGAGACAACCCTCGTCTCCCAGTGAAAAATCTGAACCGCATAAATCCGACGATCCCAAAGATTACAAGGAGTTTGATAGAATAACAGATATTCTACGAGAGGTGGAAGAAAAGCACATGACCGAAAAGAAACAGCTAACAGAACGTTGTACCGAATTGGAAAGAAGTCTGGACTTGCTAAGAACCGAGTATGAACAATGCGAAGATTACTGGGCAGGAAAGCTCGAGGAAGAAAGACAATTGTTCGAACAAGAACAAAGAATCAGTGACGAAAAGTTCTCTGAACTTATCGCCAAAATGGCTGAATACGAAGAGCAGTTCGGTCCTGGGGACAAAAGCCAAAACGATGGCCGATTGTCACCGATCGAAGAACGATTCAATCTTGAGCAGCAGGTGAGATTAATTCTATGTACTTGATATTTTGAAGGTGAAGGAAAACGCTTTGATTTTGTTTTTTGAATCATTTTCACAATTCTTTCTTTCGGAAGTTATTCAATTTGTTGTATAAAATATTCATTATAATTAGAAAATTGGAGGTGATTAAAAAATGATTGATTTTATCAGAAAATGTAAGAAATCAGAGTTTGAGTCTTCTATTTTGGATGCTGTTGAATTTTTACAGAAGTTTTGGGTAAGCTTTATTTTCGGGCAACTTTGTGCTAAGAAATCACCTTCAAGAATTTTGAAGAAATTCGGGATTATATAAAAGTAATTATAATTTGTTCGATGGAAAGTTTCTTTTTGTAAAATAAAAGTTCACCTGAAATTTCAGGAAAGATCTAGTGAATCAGAAATCAAGAGTTACAAATTTTTTTATTCTTGACGATCTTTAGCGAAGTCAATAGTTTTCGAGTTATGAGCAGTTTTCTACAAATCGTAAAAGTGTTCAGCCATTAGTTTTGGAGGGCTCGTTTTCTCCGCTTTAAGGTGCTTGTTTAGACTTTCCTCTAGTAGATTTCTGTGGCAAGATACTGCACTTGTTGTTCTGCTTTAGAATCTCCACATTTGAAAATTTGTTATTACAGTATACACACCTGGAGGATGAATTCAACGAGTGGAAATCCCATTCTGAAGACGAGTTGACAAAGAAGGATAAAGAGATTCACGAATTGCGGGAAAAATTACAAAAAAACGAGCACTTAATGACCCTAGATTCCTCCGTACAATGTCCAGAAGAATCCAATACCCCCGTCAATGTAACGCCAGTGAATTTCGTTTCACCACTAACGCCTAGTCCGAGCGAAGTTACTGTGCCTCCTAAAATTGCGTATAATTCATCCTTGTCTTCTCCGCTCTCTCACACAACTTTGTACGAAGGTGATCCTCGATTCATAAACGAATCACTCAAGTTCAGGCACTTTTCTGAGTCCGAAACTGTGAATAATGAAGTGGGATCATCCCGTCCACAAAGAATGACGTCCTGCTTACAAGGCTGTAATTGTCATCAGATACAGTCTTACTCAATAGCTGAAGATCTGTGCAGAGCCCACAGGGAAGAATTGAGGCGATTGCATCAGTTGAAAGTGAACATTGACGCTGAATGTAACAATTTACTGAAACAGAAAGAAGTCCTTATGCAAGAAATACTCAAACTCCAAAGTCTCAGAGCAATTAGCTGTTCATGTGCTCAAATTGACGCTGGAGAACAGGCATGTCGTATCGATCTTAACGTCTTACAAGCTCTTAACACCAGATTGCAATCCCAGGAACAAAAATGTAGACATTTTCAAGTCGTACTCAAACAACAGCAGCAACATACAGACAGAATCCTACACCGTAAGTCCGAATCGATTTGGCTCTGATGACAATTCTCTTTGTAGAAAAGAATCGTGAGTATCGAATTCGATTCAATTCCATGTTTTTACGATTTTAGAAACTTGGAAACAGCATCGTAACGAGATTACAGACTTGCAGTTCATTCTACGCGGTACACAAGAGAAACTTCAACAACAGTTACAAGCTTACAAGGAACAGGTTTGAAAATTGATTACATATATTTAATGCTGAATAAATAAAACATTATTAATTATTATGATTTTTTTTTACCAGGCTGAAAGATTAGCAAGAGCCGATATGCTGGCTAAAGATTTATATCTTGAGAATGCATACTTAATGGCTAGCGTGGAACGTCTCGAGCAGCACTGCCATGTGTTGACTCAATATAGTACGGAATCAACGTCAGTATGACCCACGATAAGAAGACAAGTATACGTATCGCCATGATCGAATATAATAATCGAGCAAATGGTCTTGCGTGTTCTTAAAATAAACGTTAGCAATAATTCTATGAGAACGATGATTAGGAACTCAGGAATTAATTAGCCCAGAGAAATCAGTCTCCGAATTTACCCAAGCAACCACTCGACGACACATTTTTCGGTCTTAAGCTTTAGGTGTAGGAAAGAAAGAAAAAAAAAAAACTAATCAATTCAGTGGTAATGAAATTTGCACATTGTACCTATGAATCGGAGGTAGATCTCTCAGGATACTTTAGTAGTTGAAAATAATGATGAAGCTAGTTATGATCATATAATTCTGTCTTTATATTTAATAGTAATCGACAACATACATATATGCCTTGAAATTGATGACGGTGAGTTTCTACCTCGTCCAAGTTTGTTATTTCAATCAATTATTGCAAATTAAAGAAATATATATCAGACTCTGGCAATAATTCGTTAAGTATTGCTCTATTTCGCCACTGCTTGTACTGATATATTTCATAACAATATTGATAATAATTACGGGATATGAATGAAATCATTCATAAATATTTTTATAATCGAGTGATGCACCGCGTCTCACTAAATAATCTTTGTGTGTTGATTCATTTTGTATAGTAATCAGTAATCAATAATGACTATTATTTCAAAGTATTACTATTAAAAGACAAACCAAAGGTTCACAAATCTCTAGGGGAGATTCAACTTTATTTAATAATCTTTAGCAATGTATATATTATATACATAATAATATACATATATACACAGCAGTAGATACCTATACATTTGGTATAAACAGAAAATATGAAAACAAATTTTCTAATACAATAGATCAATATTTCATATCTAAATATTAGTACTATGTCAGTATTGAATCGCAGGGTATGCATCTTTTCAAAATTCAAGCCAAATATTTTTCTACACAGTTTATTCATCAACAAATTACACACGAATTATCTCTTATTTGGAAATTGAGTATATTCCGATTTTGCTTAAATCGATTCAAACTATTTGATTACATATAACGATACTCATACTATTTTCAAATCATTTAGATACTGATTTGGATATTTTATGAGGTAATAACTCTTTAGCGTGGGCACAAATTGAAAAGTAGCTTCCAGGAAGTAATCAAAATTGAAATCTGCTTCTCCAATGGAGGAAACAATTCAAAACCTTTTCAAATTTGAGTAATAAAAATTGTGTAGACTGTGATGAGTAGCTGAAAACTATTTTCTTCAACTAATGATTCTATACTAATATATATTGGACTATTGCTGGTTACGATATAATTTCTCGGGTATTTTCTGTTCATAACAAGTGTAAATTAGTCTAATTCATATCTATGATGTCTATCGCGTCAGTATTCTAACAGTTGTCTTTATTAATCATATTATCTAATTTGCTATTGCATTAGAAAATAGCTGCATATTCAGTCGAGATCATGAAAGACATGGATGGTATATTCTAGTAAAAATAATTCCTCTCAATTTTGACCGCACTATTAATTTCTTTCTCATGTAAAACTTTCGTCATCTGAGAAAGAAATGAAAGATTCTCCTTTAATAATGAATAACACATGTACACACATAATAATGCGATTATAGACAGCAATTATTAAGACAAAACGTTGGAGTATTGAATTAAGGATAGTGAAGACGTTGAAATTAATTTTTTTTTTTTTGATTGATGGAATATCAATTCCGATCACCATATATTAGGTATTTTTACTGATCACTTGCTGTTCAAATATTGTAAATATGTATAAAGAAAATTGGATTTCTTATCACGAATCTAATGTGAACACGCAATATTGCTATTTATGAACTAATCCTTTGCACTGAACACGATTTCGTGCTTATTAAAACTACCTGTAGATTAAAATACGAGAGTTTAGCGTTCTATTGAACAAGGCAATTAGTTTTAGTCGAGATATAATGAGCAATCCAAGATTCCAAGATTTAGTTCGTTACTATCCGTAAATATCTGAAATGTAATCTGAAGAAAGTAAGTTGTACATTGTGAAAACTATAAAACTATCACCAAATATACATGTTTGCATGATCAGTGCGACACAAGTCTTGCCTTAAGCAGCAATATTTGTATTTTTGTGATATGTGTCGTATGAAAATTCAGGCGACTGAATCCAAGGCTTATCTTCCGATCAAATTCATCGTGTGATATCATTATATTTTCACATGTCTCATCAACCTTAATTATTTTTTGTTTTGAGCTTGTGTAAACCATATAATCTACATGCAATTTGGCCTTATACGTACCATAAGTTTATTATTGCTCAGCTAAAAAGATCATCTTCAACAATGATCATTACTGAAGTAGGAAAAAAGCTGGTCTTAAATACTCTTTGTATAATTTAGGTAATCTGCAAATAGTATTTATGTTCTCTATCGTACGTTCTCTATTGAATATTGATAATTATCAAACATTCCGAAAGAAACTGAAGTATTATTTTTTATTTCAACAGTGGATCTTTTATATAGTGGGAGTCACATTTGGAATTATGTTTGTCGTGTGTACTAAAATATTGAATAATCAATTGGTTTATGAAATTTCATTGTAATAAAATAATGTTATTTGGTGTTACAATAACTTCTACAATATTGTGTCTCGATGATGAATTCATAAATAATAGATAAGATTATTTGAAAACTATTTGATTACTTTTATACTATTATGGTATTACGTTCCTATAATAGATATAATGCTATCGGAATTGATAGAATAAATATGATAAAGTATTTGAATATCTTACGAGTCCATCAATTTAATCGTGATACACTCAAAGGACAATTAGAAACCACTCGTACCTTGCACTGTATCGAAGTTCCACAAACTGAAATTATTTCTATTAAAAAGCTCAAGTCATCGAGGACATCGAAGAAACTGGGTGGCGTGCTTTTTCCTTCTAGAAAATCAAAGCGCAAAAAATACGCATTCTATAAAAAATTCATCGAACTGTATGAATTCAATACTACACAGTACTGATCTTATTTCTCGATAAAAGTACTGTCTTGCCCAAGTTTATCCATTCTTCATCCGTTCGAAGATGTCCATGAGAATTTGATTTTCAAAAAATTATTCAGACTTGAATATGAATAAGTTTCACAAGTTTCAAAATTACTTGTAGCACATGACACTAGGGTACGTAAGAGCACTAATTAATTATAATTACAGATAATGGAACACAGGGATAGCTTCCACATCAAAGTATTAAAAATGTTGTACAACGAAACTGCAGTAATTTTTCAAAATTATTGTCTCAGAATTATCGTGAAATTTTTCAAATCAGATATCATAGAAGACTTTTTTTGTTGGAAATGCAAGATATAGAGAGTATCTTTGCTACGATATAGCATGAGAAATCGGTTTTCTAACTGAATTCCTCAATGTACAATACCGACCAGAACAGTTTTGCTCTCTTATAAACGAAGAAATTATTATAAGTTCAATAAATTCTCATTAAGTATATTAATCTTCATCTCATACTGCTATTTCCTTGAGTAATGTATTGAAAACACTACTGCTTTCCATTAGCTAAAAGTCTAATACACCAAGACACTTGTATTGTTACTATTATATAATTTTGATGAATTTATCGGACATATTTGTCACATATGATACAAAATGTAAATACATACATACATATAATCACTAGTAACTCTAGTAACTACTAGTCTAAGCTTTGATTTACTGGCTGAAGACTGTACCAGGTGTTCTAATAAGCAGAATATTTAGATATTTAGCAGCGTGCAGTAATGTATTCTTTTTCGTTTTCTCTTGTTGAATATTTGTAATGATATCTACTATAACGTGTGGTAATAGAAATTAGGAATCAAGTATGTATAAAACATTCCGAAGAGCAAAACTTACCAATAAGATTAATCGATTGTCGAACTTATTGTTAGAGATGTTGCTTTCTGACTTATTTGGTTGTAATACATTTATCTCCGTTGTGCCTTCATTTTTATGCGATTATAATGTTATCTGTGTATATATTATCAAAGTTTCTATAATTTTATAATATATTTATTAAGCTTACGTATTCTTATGTGCATTTGCCTCATGAGTTATAATAAAATGAATGAATGTATCATGTAACTCTTCTAATCTCCCACATAATTTTAAAATTACACACAACACCTGGTTGTTTGTAAAAGTAAAACTTCAGGACCATGGTTGATTTTTAAAATGCAAGAATTGAAGAACAAAGCTGCACCTATTTCTGGCTAGTAATTTGAATAATTACATAGGTAAGTGAATTAGGGGTATCAAAAAACGAAGGGATATTAAGAAGATATTTCGTACAGTTTTATTTGTTTTTATTTAGGTGACATGCGTACTTATTACAAGTAAGGCTCTGGGAATTCAAACGTCACGTCACGACCCGTTAGCTTTTTGTAGACGGATGCAAAGGTGTCCACCTGCAATGTAGAATTCAGAACAGTAATGAGTAGCTGAGATTGAAAAGCTATTCACGGTATTAGAAGTTCTCGCAGTCACAATTTGTCAATCAATATTTCAAAGATTACAAAAACTTTTGAGGCTGAATTTGGAAGAAACAAAAATTGAATTCACATATGTAAGGAAATACCAATTACCTTATGCTCAATGTTCGTCTGTTCATTCTTGTCTAAGTGAACCTTGATCAACTGCGAACCGTCAAGCTTCACACGAATACGTTTGCCAACAATCTCGGCGGGGAATACCAAATCCTCCAGTAGAGAATCATAGACAGCCGTAAGTGTTCGGCTGCAAAAAACATGTTATTTTGTCATAACGAATTCTTTCGCTCAGCTGAAATGGTTTCGGGATTCAATTTTGTTGTGAATTTTGCTAAGTTTGCATCACTTGGTTGTTCGAAATTAAATTTCAAAATCTGTATGTTCAATCAAAGCAGTTTTGGCTACTGTGTAGTTGTGAATAAGTTTCCAAGGTGAAAGTGAAGTGTCTGAATATTGAAATACCTTCTGGGACGCTTCTGCTTGTTCTTGGTGCGAGTCTTTCGCGTTGGTTTAGGAAGGATCTTTCTCTCTCCAACGAACATAACGTGTTTACCAGAGAATTTCTTTTCCAGTTCACGCACCAATCGCGTTTGTACCTTTTGGAAAGCCTTCAGCTTTGGCATTGGCACGTAAATGATGATCGACTGTTGAACAGAAAAAGTCACAAGCCTATTAAAACCTGTAATATCAATTCTGAATCATAGAACAATCGTACAACGATTAAAAAACCAGCATGAAACTGATCATAACAGCAGATCACACGTCAACAGAATATCTACCTTTTTGTTGTTGGTCTCGATCTCCCTTGCCTTGGTGATATAAAGTTCTCGCAGTTGAGACTTAAGGTCACTGTTCATCTCGAGCTCAAAAAGAGCCTGGGAGATGTTGGTCTCAAACGGGTCAGGCTCAGCGCCCCCGCTTTTCATTATCTTGGCGCTAGCCGTGAACATCTGTAATACATAAATTATTGTGATTAGAAGTGTATCTACTGAACTGAAACATGATTCAGAAGAATTTTCACACATTGGCCATTTCACATTTAAATTGTTTACAGTTTTATATGAAAAATAATTTTTAAATGATGGTTGAAAGAACGTTGATTACTCTCCCGGTTTGTATTTGTCTACCTCGCATCGACTATACTAGACAGTTCAGGTTAGGATATTGTTTACAACGATTCAAGGATGAAGAATAACGATTATAAAGTCGGCAATAAGTTTGTAAGGATCTGCATGTGCCGAAGTATATTGTCGCTGAGGAACGAGCGACAAGGCAAAATATAAGTCAACATATTACAGTTACGACCGGGAGATCCGTAGACATACACACATTTCAGAGATATTTTAGCGGAATAAAATCCATTCGTATCACATCACGGTTTAGGCATCCGTACAAAATAAGATATTGTTTGGATAGAATAAACAGCGTTTAACGTTCGACTGATCACATTTTTGATATTCTGACAAAACCACGTTATAATAACTCAAAGTCAGAATTTAACCATATTCTCGTACCTTGCTGTGCTCGCAGTTTGCGTGAAAGAGAGCAGCAGGAACCTGAAGTTGATCATTTGTGATATTCGCTTTTTTGGATCTAGTCACCACTGGGTTCTCAACTTGCGTCCAAAATTCCATAATTTTATGGACAACTTTATTGTATAACTAGTCAATCTCTATTCGGGAATAAAGCGATATGATCGGTCGGTTCTAACAGAACCAACCAATGACATCGCTCAGGTTACGTCGCCTATATGAAACGCGACCAAAGGTAGTTCATCGTCTAACTAACCGCTACGACACAAGACTCGCTCGTTCATAATTCTACCTATGCGTATGATTATCTACAAAATTAATAAATCCTCCGGAGACATACGGGTGTATAATTATTTGCTGTTCGTGTTTTGGAATGGAACCCTAAAATAATGATATCACATTCAAGTACGGGAAATAAAACTTCCAAAATCTGTTAATATTTCAACGAAATAACATCGTTTCGAAATGGACGAAGACCAGCGTACAGTTTGGTGTGGAAATCTGAGCGATAAAGTAACCGAAGACCTTCTTTATGAATTGTTTCTCCAAGTAAGTCGTTGACACATTTTTCTCTGCTTCATTGTACACAAATGATCTATGCATCCTCATTCTAATCTGGCTACTTTCCTCAAAGGTATAAGCCAAACAGGACAGGAAAAAAAGAATCCTACATTCACACAATATATTATTCCCACTGAACGCAAATGCCGCAGTTATGTTAATCCTACTCGTATTTATTACAAAGAAAGTTACGCTTTTCAATTATTCACAGGGTGGGCCAGTCCAGAAAGTCTCAATACCTAAAGATCGTGATGGAAAGCAAAGAACCTATGGTTTCGTAACCTTTAAGCATGCCGTTTCCGTGCCTTATGCGTTAGATCTTTTTGATGGGACAGCATTATTTGACAGGATGTTGAGCATGAAAACTAGAAACAATATAGAACCGCAAGTTCAGCCACCTTATAACAACGGAATGAGACAACAGGATCCTGGCCAGGACTTGAACAACGTGTATAATTTACGGGATCAAATGATACTTGGTAATTTAGTGGCCGGTGTATCGATGTATGGATTATACGCAGCACCAGATATGGTCATGTATCCAAACCACATGAATCCTTGGGGAAATCAAGATAACAGAAGAAATCAGAGGGGAAATCATCCTTACCAGCGAGACAGAGAGCGAGAGAGAAACAAAGATAGAAATGATCATAGAGACAGGCATCGATCTAATGATTACTCGAGAAACTCTGACCACAGGAGTAGAAGAAATTATCGCAAATAATTGATCGAAAGTTTTGCATGGGCTAAGTTGTGCGGTTTCAAGACATGAAGTAAAATTATGTTTGAAAAGTAGATATAAACTATCCATTAATTTTGTAATTGACGTAAATTTATTAATAAAAAGAGGGATTAAACGAAAAAGATTCGATATACAAAAATTGATCCGTGTGTGAGTCTTTAGCAAGACTCAGGAGGGGAGAAACGCCATTCTATTCAAATCAAATAAAAAATACTGGTCTGTACAGCAGAACGTTCAGGTGTCACTTCGGCAATCATGATAGATTTTGAGGAAAGATGAATATAATAGAAACTCCAGAATTCAGTTATTTATTTTGTTTTACTCGATAATTATTGAAGTGAACGAAAGATACTAGACAATAGAAATTTCAATCTTGCAATAATTTCAAATAATTTTTTGCCAATTGCTCATCCGGCTTCTTTTTCTTTGTCAATCAATTCCCAGTACTCGGTCCATCTAAGATCTAGGGGAAATTAAAATTGAGGGAAGTGAAGGTACTAAATTTTGTTACTTCAACAAATTGCAATTGAAATTTGTGTTATTACACACGTGTGCGCTTGAATTTCTCTATCAAAAATAATTAACCAGGTAACGCTAACATTATAATTGATGCATGTACATGCAGTATGTCTTGGAATGAAATATCAGGGTAACGTTCCAATTCATCAGTAAATGAATCTGATAATTTATAGTAGACAAATATAATTGAAAGAATAAAATACGACGCATGGAAACCGTCGGCGGGCTATGCTGGTTCAATACATATGCGTGGAAACTTTCGCTTATTAGTGGACTTTTCGAACACCCTGCTGATTACAGCGCATTTTTCGTATCAATTTGGACAGAATATGATTGCAATGAGACCACTTTTCCATCACAGAAAATAGTCCGCGACAGATGTCGTTTATACAATATATTTATTCTTAATAATTTTAATTGACTATCAGTTTCCTAACAGGGTAGTATATGTTCTAAGATTTCTTCTTTCAAAGATTTCCCGCCGAAGCGTTTCCATGGGAATGCCGAAGTTCCGTAGTTGGTCGAGGGCGGCTCTGTTTAAATCGATTGACAGAAGGATGCTCAGAAATGCGTGTTGAGTTTCTATCCTCAGTTTTTCCTCTATGCTTCCTTTGCCGTAAAAGGAGCAATGGATTCGCCGTTTTGTAATCGATTTCCGTGCTATTGGTGTTAAAATATGGTATTTTCACGGATTCAATGCATCGTACGAGTTTAATTAGTATATAAAATAAAGCGAATTAATATTTTCGCGTCGAAGATCGACGGCTTTATACTTCAACGAGTTTATTTTATTGTTCAAACCACGTGTTTTTACGTTTCTGTCACAATTCCGGAGATTTTCTAAAGTTCCCTAAAATCGCTTGGTATACGTATACTATTCTATCGGCATTTTCACCCTCACTCTATCTATCCGCAACTCTCTTGTGCGACTATTTTCACATCTACGCTTACACACAGATATTTATTGTACAAAGAGATCTGATTCGGCGAGCTCCCAAATGAGAACAATATTGATTCTTTGTCTATAAAGAAAGAGGAATGCGAATACACGATGTCGGACTTCGTAGAAGGTTGGACTTTAGGACACACTCTGGGGGAGGGAGCCTACGGGGAGTGAGTATCTCATTATATCCCCTATTTCCCATTAATCGCAATTTATATTCCTCCCTTTGCCTCCCCCTCCCCTCCCCCCCTACTCTTTAGCCATTACGATTCACATATCGCTATACATAGTCGGAAATCACGATACATATTTCTCTCCGCTATACACGCTTCGTTATTTTACGTGAAATTATTTTCCATATATCAAAATATTTTCCGCATGCCGATAATCAACCTTCGATAATAACAGGAAATCATTCCTCATCTTTTATTCTACGATCTACTGATTTCGGAGTATTCATTGTCAACGGTTTTTCTTACCTGTGTCTCAGCACGTGCATTACGGAAATTTACGGGCCTTCCATTCTACCATAATTCAACTATGGAGTCACCTTACTCCATTTCACCTCATATTTCCATTATTTTTTCATCACTTTTTAATTTACGCTCATAGTATTGTTTGTACAATTTAAAAATTAATTGAATGCTATTTTCGAAAATCGTAAATAGGTGAAACATGACGAAACTACTTTTCAACATTTATTATTATTCTAAAACATAATTTATACTGCAGTTATATTTATTTGACATCCAATTCTATTTCATTGAATTCGTATTAAAAATCTTAGCGAGTTCCTGAGATTTTTTTGTTTTTTCTATTTTTTGTTCAAAATTGAGGTAAAAACATGTTTTACATCGGTGTTTTTTCGTTGCTTGTGTTCACAGGGTAAAGCTGGTGATTAACCGAGCCTCGGGAGACGCCGTAGCAATGAAAATGATAGATTTAGTAAAGCATCCGGACGCTCGTCAAAGCGTTCGCAAGGAAACGACGATACACCGAATGCTTTCAAACCCACATATTATTCATTACTTTGGACAACGCAGCGAACCACACATGGAATATATATTTTTAGAGTATGCGGCTGGAGGGGAACTCTTTGACAGAATCGGTAACTTCAGATACTGCTTGAAATGACGTTAGACCCTCCTTTGGACAATTAAACCCAATTCTTTATTCAGTTAACTTGATAACAACGTATCAGAATTCTGAATCTAAATTCAAAAGCATTTACAAATCATTTTGAGGCCGTTTGATTTTTGTACATCTCGAGTCGCTGAATCTGAATCTAACTCCAGAAAAGTGAATTTATCCAACGTTTCAGAGATTTACAGTGCCCAATCAAACAGGGAAATAATTTTGTGAAAAACTTTATTGTTAACCAGGACGAAAACCAGTACTTCCTTTTGGGAGACACGATTTTTGAAGTCTACCGTCCCAAGAGTTATTTTTTATTCATAGACAAAAATGATTAGGTAATGAAACTTCTATGGAGCCAGATTTCAGTGATTAGCAAGTCACACCGTTTATTGAGTGCTAAAATTTAGCTAGATCAAAAATTCCCAGCGACTTTAAGATTTCGTTTTTTATATCAGAACCAGACATAGGAATGCCTGCATGGGAAGCGCAGAAATATTTCAAACAATTAGTATCGGCAGTTGAATACTTGCATAGCAGAGGTGTGGCGCACAGAGACCTGAAGCCGGAAAACTTACTACTCGATGAAAACGACAATCTTAAAGTTACCGATTTTGGTATGGCAACGGTATATAGACTGCAAGGGAAAGAACGCTGCTTAGACAAAAGATGCGGAACTTTACCTTACGTCGCACCTGAGGTCTTAGCTAGACCATATCATGCCGAGCCTGCTGACGTTTGGTCTTGTGGAATTATTCTCGTAGCTATGTTGGCTGGAGGTAATTGAATTTCACAAAACTCCCAAGCTGCCTAAAATATAGTACCTAGTCTGGAAGATTAATTCAACGCGTATCATCAAACCTTGAGAATGGAAAACAGAACTTGTAATTTTATTTTATTTTTTTCTAAACTCAAATCACAGATTTGATTGAAGATCGCTGTTCTTCAATGCGATAGTCTTGAGAAAGTTTTTGAAAAATTTGATTGTGTACGGTGGTATATATTTCTAATGCTTGACTTACATTCCTTAGTTACTAAATGGTCCGTATCTGAAATATAGAACTGCCTTGGGATCAACCCTTGGCAGAGTGCCCAGAGTATGTGGCATGGAAGGAAGGAAAATACATGTCGCTTACGCCCTGGAGTAAGCTGGACAATACTTCCCTATCCCTAGCCAAAAAAGTTCTTCATCATTTATCACCGGAGAGATTTACCTTGAAGGAAATCAAAGAACATCGTTGGATGCTGACTAAGTTCCACAAAGGTAAAGACAAACATTTAATCTCATCATTCAAACTCTGATTAATGGTGTACAATAGATCTGAGTCATCGTTAAACAACATATATGAATGCTACGCTAGCTGGATTCCAAGAAGACTGCGGCTAAATAATTTGGTGTTTCCTTAGTCAGGTACTGAGTGACTCTGAGTAAATAATGGCTACTCAAAGCAACTCAGTACCCAACTGTGTGAACACCGTATCCTTCAACTCGCAACGCACGGCTCCATTTAGTGTCATATATTGTATGGGTCATTTATCATGTTTTCAATTCATTTTACAGTGATGTATTTTACAGGAATGGTCGTAAAGGGTTGATGCTAATTATCGTGACATTCTAGTACCAGTATTTTGAATATTTACACATTCTAAGAATACTAAAACATATTATGTATAATATAAAATTGTGTATTTGATCACAGATGCTCTTCGTTTTTAATTATATTTATATTAGATGTTCGGAGTTTCAAGTATTAAAAATTGCATTTTCCCTCTCATTTTTGCAAGCGTTATACAACAGTTAATTAACATACGCCTGATAATGTATGAACGTATATTACTGCTGAAATATTTGTGATAAAACTCTAACCGAAGGAGTTTCTTGTCTGTGCGTCTTGTTTTCAAATTATAGCTGTGCTGAATATATTGATTCTTTTCTTGTGTATTTTTAGCAATCATTGAATAGGTTTTCAGGAAATTCCTGAGTCATGGAAGAAGATCAAATAGCTATTGCCTTTTCTTTGGTGATACAGCTGTATGATTTCAATTAAAGATCATAAAGCTAGATTACCAAAGCAAAGAACATTGGCTTATTCAACGCTTTCAACGATTCTCTGAAAAATCTCCGTCGCAGATTGTCAACCGTCGGAATTTCTGCTGTCCTGTCTTTGGTTATCTAGCTGTATGACTTCTCTACTTCATAAAGCTAGAATACCGAAGTCAGGACGACAGCTTAAGTCAACCGTCTCTCTATGTCTCATTCCTTTGTTTCGCGATACTAAAACCAAACATTCCACGTTATCTGTGATAAGCCTATAAGCGTAAGAAAGTTTATATAAGAATACAAAACAACAGCTGCTTGTAAAAATCTCTGCAGATATTGAGAAATGACTATTTTTAGCCAAATGTAATGGAAATTAGATATCAGTTATCACATTCCAGATGAAAAAGTGGCTGGAAATGACATGGTAGATGGAAACGGATTGAAAAGACTATGCTCAGAAAGTCAGGGCAATGTAGCAAGGTTTTGTTTATCGCAACCTGAGCTACCTGGTCTGGAAACCAAGAATACAGAGCAAATGAATTTCGAACAGAGGCCAGGCTTTTCTTTTTCACAGCCTACAGACATGGAGGATCTATTGCTTTGCACTCAGTTTCAACCCACACAATATACACAGGGTGCAAGCCAGGTAGAGAGCTTTTAGCAATACATTTTTGTTTCTCATTTAAAGATGAAGGATTTATTCCCGTGTCATTGCATGTTACAACTCGAGAAAGCTGTATTATGGATAGTTCATTCAGAACTTCATGTTTACTGTTTCTTGATATTCAAGAAAAAGATAAGATGAAGTTCTCTAGGCTATTTGGATCTTTATTATTCTGTTATTTTGCAGAATACCTTCCAGAAATTGGTGCGCCGTATGACAAGGTTCTTTGTCAAAACAGACGGTGAGAATATAGTAAAGAAGCTAGTGACTCACTTGGAAAGTGAGGGATACATGTGCCGTGTCAGCGAAGTTGGAGTTGTAAGTCTTACTTCATTCACTCTGTGTTATTACTGTAATAACTGCATAGATAGCTAATCGCTGAGTATTGTGTTTGGAACGTAGGACCAAAGATGCTTGAGGAACAATAGCCAAAGAGATAACTTGTACGTTTTACTTTCAGATCACAGCCGCGACGGTCGATAGGAGGAAAATGCCTCTAGTTTTTAAAGCAAACATTGTCGATATGGATGGAAAGATACTAGTTGACTTTAGATTATCCAAAGGCTGCGGTATTGAGTTCAAGCGAAGATTTGTCAAGATTAAATCAGATCTTGGAGACCTTGTTGCGAAAGGGAATGTTCTATGGCCTATTGCTACCGGTACTCATAGCATGCCTTGATAACAACAGATACATGTACACAATATTTTTTATACCACCGTCATTCAATAAAGTCTCTTCTATTTTTCATATTTGTTGACTTGCAATTTTATATCAGTCAATTCATCATGCTGGTTATTGGATCCATTTGTAACTGCTAAGGGATAATGAATGTGTAAAAAGTGTAAATGAAACTTGTGGTGATAATTTTTGTTTTTTACCAACGATTGATGGAAAAATGATGAATTGGAATTTTTTTTATGGACAGTTAACGCCAGCTGTGATTTTTTTTTTTTTTTTTTGAGCTGAAGATTTTTTAGACTACGATGTAGTACAAACGTAGTATTTTACTGGAAACTGAATTGCAGAATATGCAATATATACATTCTCATCAAATGTTTGTACAGATAATTATGCGAAGCATTTAGCACATATTTACCCAAAATAGAAGAATTGGTGTCATTTTAATGACCACTTGATGAATAACTGAAATGATTCAATACCAGCATCTGCCTACGGTACAATACAAGCTTTTTGTTTGTTTTTTTTTTTTTGCATTTTTTTCGAGAAGCATTTTATACATCAGAATTTCGTTCTATCATGGAAGAACAGTTTCTTGAGAATATTCGTGTTCCAAATGAATTTGCAGATGTAACAAGATAGTTTATTCTATAAGAACAAATCACAATGAAATCAAATTTAATGAGTTTAACTTTGTAAAAAAAGTTTTCACTTACTTGAAATCGTTCTTTGATTTATATTCTTCAGAACTAGAGTTTGATCTTTATGAGGCGCGCGAACGCGCGCTCGTTTAACTATTCAAGAGGAACTTTAGGACAGATATTACCTGAAATACAAACAGCAAAGGGGTACTGTCCCTTTTCTCCCAAAATTTGAAATTTTTCCGAAGTATTCGGAACATATAGGAATAATACATATTTTTGGAAGCTGCGGAACCTGCGCTTTCAGAATCTGCAAGCCGACTACTTGGTATCAAAAAATTCCTTCTACTTTAAATCGTCGATTCACTTCTTATTTTTTTCCGAATTTTTTTTCTCCTATTTTCTATTGGTAAAATCGTAGGAGGCTTCCGAATCGAGAAATAATATACATATACTGTACATACATGGTTGTAATCCGCAGCCAATCACCGCACGGACCAAGTGATGACAGATGTATATAGCATACCAGCCTCACTGTTTTTCATAATATAAGGGGAAGGAAGAAGATTTCAAATACCATTAAATAGAAATATTTTATTTCACTGACTATACAATCCTGGCTTATCCTGATTATATGCATAAATTTGTTAGAACTCGCACAACACCACGCAATAATTTGATCCTCGTCAGATGACCAACTTACGACTTTACTTTCAAATAAAACGACTAGGTATTTCAGACAAACACCTGTAGGGGATTTAATTAGAAACTTAAATTTGGAGTTATAATCACACACAGGACTGAACAGATATTAGAATTTAGCAGATTACCTAAATTTATACCCTAGAAAAATACAGTTTCCAATGAGCTGCTCGATCTCTTAGGAAATTTGTTACATTCATAATTGCTCGTCGAAAGCACTGATCTGAACAATCTGAGTTTCATTTCACCCACGTAATTACACCAAAAGAGTAGGCAGTGGTTTTTTCCCAGGCCAAGCTTCCTTTGCATATTTCTTCTTCTTAGGCTCCAGTGAGTGTTGTTCAGAAGATCCTGGTATGTCTGGAATGTGTGGCGCCTCGGTCTGCATTTGATGAGGTGCCATTTCTACTTCTGGTGCCGGATTTGGTAATGCTATACCAAGGCGAGAAGTTAATGATGTAAGAGCAGTAGAGAACGGGTTACAGGACATGGACGAATGTGCATTTGTGAACTGTTCTGGTGGTAAATCATGGTAAAGTTGAGGGATAATAGCATTAGGCTGCAGATGCTTCATCATGTTGTGACTTTCTTCCGATAACGATATCAGACCACCCTCCATTCGCATTCGCTGAAAGAATAAACCACTTCTTAATTCAACTATAGCTAGCAGGGATTAAATAGATAATATTACAGATATGTAAAGGATCAATAATTGTTTGGACATTTTGGAATAGTATTCTAGTGAGTGATCGTACTTTGCTCGGAACAACGGTCGTTTGTACAAGATTCCGGAATCTACCAACGGATGGATCTACGTCTTCAGGATTAATGACTTCTTCATCGTCGTTGAACGTTATTCCTTTTTTCTTTCTTTTTCTTGTCGCCTTATGAACATCGTCGTCGGTGATTCCTAACATTGAAATACGCCTATTGTGTGCTGTATTGAACTCTGTCAAGTTCTGTAACATTAAAGACGGAGTTAGCAACTCATAATGACTTCTTCTAAATTCCAAAAAAAAAAACTAAAGACTAAAATAATGCAATTGATAAATTGCATAAAGAATTTCTGAAGAAAAATGATGTACTACAATATTTCATTGAGCATTTGTAATTCATTGCCAGAGCTTACATCTAGTTCAGTTTCAGTTTCTGGCAGTCCAAGCAAACCCCCCGCATCATTGTCTTCGGAGGATTTCTCCAGCTCTTCAATAATGGGCCTTGCACCGGACTGCGGTCTTTCACGAATAATGTAGTACCTCGTCGAAGCTCCGAAATGGAAAGTACTGTCGATAGGCAACTGAGTCGGCTTGTTTGGATCAAGTCGCATATTTCCAATGTAAGTTCCATGTGCTAGGAAATAATTTACAAACATCAATTCAGCATTCCTGATGTTTAGCTCCGAGTTCCATTCTTTTCATTTAAGTACATTCAATGTCTACATTTAATGTATACTTGGTGTACGGATAAATTGGAATAAAGTCAAAAATCATCAGTCAAACTGAGAGATTTCTGAAGTATAAAAATACCGTGTAATACTCACTACTCCCAAGATCGACTAGAAACGCTCTGTTGAGGTGTTTGTGGTAAACCAAAGCAGAATGGACGCGCGAACATGAAGCGTGATCGATGCAAAAATCATTCATTTGCTGGTTGCGGCCGAATAGATAGCATTTTTTTTCATCCACCATTAATTTCTGCAAAAGATGATTTATCAGAAATAAGGGTGTTGCGAGTTATGCAGATCTGAACGCAAATAACGTGATTCATACCAATTCTCCCATCTCAAACTAGAATTGATTGCAAAGTACGAAAAACTCGCCAAGTTTGGATTACAGTTTGAATGCTCAGTTTATCAATGAACCAGTAAATTCAATCGGGACACTAGAGCATGGAATATCCGCAGATATATGGAGCAAGAAATAGTGTCGGTAAATCTTTGAGGTTAATGATTTAAAAAATAATAGATTTTAATTCGAGATTTTGAAGGGTAAAATCACTTGACACAAAGAAGTTGATTAGAAGGTTCGAAGTGACATTACCTGGATCAACTTATCTCCTTTTAAAACATCCAAATGCAAACCGACAGGAGGTTTGCCAGCCCTGAAAACATAACCTGTTTACAATGTTTATCATTCTTGTGCTGTAAGAGATGAAGCTTGTTATCGGATTTTGAATAAAAATATTCGCAATTTCGACACGGTAGTGTTTATACGTTTCAATAAATTTTTTACTCGGTTAACATACCAGCTAGGTACTTCGTAATGATTCGCCATTATCGGTCATTTATTTTCTTTACTTTTCTAATTCAGGCCATTTTTGTACGATTTTAACAACAAATTCTTCAATTTAAAATGTAGATAAAGCATAAAATTCGAGAAACTATTGGTAAACAAACATTGACTATATAACTTCAAGATAAACGACTCGAGGCGCCCAATATTCAAATGTCTAATCTTACGCACTTACGTTGCTTTTCTCCTGAGCGACATAAACGCACTTCCGCTGGATCCGACCAATCATATTCCTTCATGTCGTTGTATTTCGCATTACGTCGCTCCAACAGATCAGTGCGTCGCTCAAATGGACCGCGATATAAAATGTGAAATTATGCAAAACTTTTCTTATCGATTTGTTGAGGTATCGGTATAATATTTGTTTATTTTATTCGTTTGGAATATCGATCAATTAGATGTTTATTATTATGTCTTTGCATATACTTCCAAATTGTCAGAATAGCAAATATAGGCACTTACAGGAACCCTTTTCTCATTGGTTCCTTCGGCTGGGATCTAGTTGTGATTTGATAAATTTAGTTACGGTGGTCTACTTTGTCCGCTTGTGATCGAAAGGGCCCGCTGTTCGAAATGTATGTACGCAAAAGCGATTAATTGTAATTTCAAAGGTAATTTCTATCATATGCGATTCACGCGATGAGCCCAAAACGGCGCAGAATAATTCGGTTGCGATTGTGATTTGAGTTATTTTAATCTTAATTAGTTTGCTTTTTGAAACCTGATTGTGGAGTAGATGGTATGACGAGAAACACTGACAATCTAGTAGGGTCAATTGAAATTAGCGTTTTCCACTTGCCTAAAAAGTGCGCACCGATTGCAGATTCTCTAGATTCGAACCAATGAGAATCCAGGAAGACTTGGAATCCGCACTCAGTGCGCACTTTTTCGACAAGTGGAAAACGCTATAACTGATATTCAACCAAATTTTTTTCTGTGAATAAAGAGAGAGAGAAATTCATTTCCGATCACCGAAATGGATTATGCGTATGTACAATACAATAATTATGAATTCATGGTGTTTATTTATTCCAAGTAGCAGTACCTGTGTAATAAGTCAGTTGCAATGAAAGTAGAACTACGAAGTACGTTGCAAGACAAATTGTTACGAAATTATCATCAGACGTCAACTTTCCAAATAAATTCAAAACTGATAATTGATTCATATTACATTATACATGATCCGATAACATAATAATTTGTTACACAATCTTAATTTAGTTCTTAAGAGACTAATAATCACAGATGTGTTTACCACTAAGCGTGTGTTAATAAACTGTTCAACAAATTACAAATGATTTTATCCAAAATAAATGACTAAAGTGTAACAAAAGTTAGTGAGCTTTGCAATATTTCAATTTAGTGTAAGTTAGCGGTAGACAAGCTAATTCGCTACAAGTCTTGTCAATGGATTTGGTTCGATCCTCTAATTTGTTATACAATAAATGGGATTGTTTCAGATATAACGATCTGCGAGTAGAAGATTTAATAGGTTTATACACGTGGATCACGATATTCTAAGGCTTCCTTGATTCAAACCGAAATTAAACCGAGATTAATGATTGGTCACCTTCGTATCTAGCATAGGATAACATCCGGAATAAATGCAGCATCAAGAAAAAAAAAAAAAAAAAAAAAACTTACAGGAAATATAAAGATAATGTAGTTCCCTACACTATTCGTTGAACATAAATGCATAGTTTGAGGTATGGATTCACCTCGTTCGAGTAATGTAATCTTTATCCATGTAATAACAATAAAATTAAGTAACTTTGGTGGAAAAGTTTCTGGGTTGTTTTTTTTCTTTGATATGATTTTTTTCCAACTCTACGTATTAGTTGCCGAGTTGTATAATCAGTACAACGGTATGTACGTCAACTTTTATATTTTATTTTCAGGAAATACAGTTTTCAGGAGATCAACCTTATTCACTTTACCCATTGCATTCTTTGGGATCACATCAACAACTTTTAGTACCGTCGGTACGGCGTAATCTGGCAATGATTTCTTTCCGAATTCTCTCAATTGCGACAAAATTAATTCCTTTCCTTCTCGTAATACGACAATAGCCGCGACCTGAAATAGAAGTACTACTTGAAAGAGTGTTCATTATGATTGAGAAATAAAATCGAGGTCTAATCAAACATTTTTCACTTATTGTCACGCTCGTATATCAACAAAAGAAAAATCATACTCACTTTTTGTCCCCAAGTGTCATCTGGTATGCCAATCACAGCGCAGTCCCTAACATCTGGATGACCCAGAATTTCAGTTTCAACCATCAACGCGCTAACTTTGTAGCCTCCGGTTTTTATAATGTCTATCGAACTCCTTCCAAGGATTTTGTACACTCCATTTTCGTACTGCACGGTGTCTCCTGAAATTGGATAGCCATTTCAGAGGGATGAGAGTTAAGCAAGTTGAAACCATTCGAAGATTCCGAATTTCAATAAATATTTATCAATATCTTGGTGCTTTTGCAGATCCGAGTTCCTCCTGTTCAATATATTTGCTGTAGAAACACTGGGTGTCGATATTTACCAGTCTTAAACCATCCGTCGCTTGTGAATTCTTTCTTTGTAGCCTCAGGCCTGTTCCAGTAGTGACTGAAAACGCCATTTCCTCTAACTTCTAGATTTCCGGTGATTTCTTTCTGCGAATCATTGATTTTTTCTACCCCTTTGGACGAACCTTGCAATAATACTTCTGTTCCCGTACCAGCTTCATCCGGTTTTGTAATTCGAACTTCTACACCAGGTAATGGTGTACCAACAGTTCCTAAACAAAAATAAAAACGAGATTGAAATATCATTACTGAATATACAGAAATTCATTGTGCATTGCAATGCTGAGAGCTTCAAGAATCGATGCGATTAATATATTAAATGATGATCCTTGACTCATTTTCAAGAAAGACTACACATCTCAGTACTTCGAACTAGGATTGATATAACAAAGATTTGTACAAACTGCTTCAGCATATAAATCACCTGGAATCCGTTTGCCGTCCAGTGGATTAGAAAGCACCATACCGGTTTCGCTCATACCATATCTTTCCAATAAACGATGACCCGTTATCTCTTCCCATCTATCAAATACAGGCTGAGGTAGTGGTGCGGACCCACTGACCATTAATCTATGAACGTTTGAAATAAGTTATGCAACCTTTCGATTTTCGCTCAAAACTTTTACCTCTATGCAAATTATTCAGGTAATTAACCAGATTGATGAGGTTGAGTTGAATAATTCGAAGAAGTATTCTCTACTGTTCATTCATAAAGAATCTCAGAAAAATTACAAATGTTATTGAAAAGCGACTATACATATGTCAGTCAAATCTACTCTCTACACACTCTGATTGCGTAGAAAATTATTTATGATCTAAAATTATCAATAGTGATGGAGTGATCGCACTGTTGATTATGTGAACACAGTTTGTGATCTCAACGAATCTTTGACTACTGTTCAATGATATCGCTACGTTACTTGTACAGCTAATCTGAGCTGAACTGTATGCAAGATTGTTAAGGAAAAATGTTGTATATTAGAAGTAATTGAGCTTACCTAATTTTGCTGCTGCATACTGTGTGAATGTATTCCTTCATCTTGTCATTTTTGCTAAAACGTTCCTCATACTCCTGTATGAGTTTAGTGTAAATAGTAGGTACAGCCATGAAGACGTTAACTCTTTCTGCATTTTGTACGTTTACTGCGAGCAGTTGAGTCCAAATACTAGATGCGTCAAATTTGGGTAGCATAACACATCTAGCTCCAACGTGTAGCGGACACAGAAGAACGTTTACTATCCCATGTATATGATAAAGAGGCAGTGTGTGTAATATTATATCCTTTTCCGTCCAATTCCACGCACTCACCAGCGAAGACACTTGTGACTGTATATTTTTATGGCTTAAGACCACACCTTTATCAATTATTAATGTAACAATGGTTAATTCCTTTCAATTTCGAACACATCTACGAATAAACTTCCAACTAATTAACTCCACACTAACAATATAAATACAGACGTTTTCTCAACAGTGTGATCGTAATATTCTGCATGAAATATCTAATTATGCAAATGTGTGAAGTAAATATTCGAAAAATGAGATCTACCTTTTGGTTTGCCGGTGGTTCCAGATGTGTAAATAAATAATGCGTCGCTGTTATTGTAAAAATCACCGTCTATACCAGCTTCAGGTAAATCTCCAAATTCGTATTCAAAATGTTCCCTATTATTTGCTTGTTTTCCATTGAACTTCAATGCTAACATTCTCAGAGTATCGTCAAGAACGATTAATTGTCGATTCGAACTTTTTGCTATTGGCTCAATAAGAGGCAAAAATTGTGGAGTAGTTATTAGCACTCTGGCATCAGAGTCTGTGATGTAATATTCCAGAATAGGTGTAGGATGGGCAGGACTAAGTGGAACAGCTAAAAAGAGTAATTATCGTGTACTGATCTATGCTACAGAAATAGATGAATCAAAAGTAGATACAGTATCAGAAAAAAAAAAAATGGTAGTAAACGTTGATTTGCATAGATAGAAAAAAAAAAAATCGAGATTAATATTAAATTCACGTTCTATATAAACTTGGCAATTGGTAATCTCATTTTTAATGTTATATCTCAATTTTTATGAATGTAACATAATTTTCAAGAACTCACCGATTTGGCCGCTCATCCAGCATGCCCATTGTGCGATAACATAATTCGCATCATTTGGCATAAGGAAAGCTACTCTTTCTTGTCGAGATGCAGAAACTGCCTGCGTTATTTGGTTGGCGAATTGTAATGAGCTGAGGAATAGTCCTCGATAAGTATAGTCCCCGTGTAGATCGCGTAAAGCTGTTTTATCGGCAAATCGTGCAGCGTGTTTAAATACTGGAACCACATCGTTTCCCACCTGTGTATAACACAAGTTCTACTTTCAGAGAATTTCCCTACTCAATTTAAGTGGAATTCAATGACAATTATGGTACAATTACTCACATTTATGGGTAATTATGAAAAAAAGGTTTCTTTTTTGAGATCATCATTGAGTTTTACTGTTGCACATGTTTGGAAATAATTTGAAAAAGCGGGTAAACCTAACGGGTAGGTACATTGAAATTCAAAGTCGTGAATTTTTACTGTTTTGTCTACTATTACCATATGTTATGCTTATCAATCAATATCAGGTTCAGATATTGTGAGAATAATTATGATACTAGCAAGTATTATATGAGATAACAGGTATAAAGTACGACCGAGGTATGAAATTTTCTGAAAAATGACTGCTCGTCTGTATTCATCATTACCGTTTTAATAAACACTTTGCTTCTAAGGAGTCTCTTGCATCAAACCAAAGATTACCAAACGTAGAAAAATATTGTTACTAATTGCCAGCTCAATTTGTCTGGCAATGAATAACTTCATGTCTGCAGAGCGGATGGTGTAGCTTGTAAACAGAAGTGAGTTCTTGAACTTTGTATTGAGAAGCCAAAAATAAGTCATAATTGCTCGTGGAATTCCTGATTGTTGTTGACATAGTTTTCTATTTCAATCTCACACCTTGTGACAAGATTTTATTCATTATGACCGATCAAAAGCATTTGCTAGTTCTTATAAACTGAGTCGATTGTCTCTGGGCCAAAAAAAGAATTCCCAGTTGCCAATAAAACACTTATTTATATACCGAAGAATCAAATAAATATAACTCAATAGTATTATATTCATGTGGTCATGAGTTTGCGCAAACAACATCATGTGAGACCAAATTTCAAAGTTGAAACGTAATATTTTTATATCCAAATCATAGCGCAATACAAAAAGAGAAAGGAGGTACGCATTACGTAGAATGCCAACCAGTCGAACCTCCATTCCCACAAGAGGGTATATTCACCTCACAGATCGATTATACACCAATTTTTTTCTTTATATTTGTGTTATTATTTTTTCTAATATTTGAGTATTTTTATATTCTTTTTAAATATCGGATGACCTGAGGAAGTCAGAATTTGATATAATTGTGTATAACTATTACAAGACATCAGCTTACAATTGAAGTAATGAGTTTTGGAGCTGATTTGCTGAAAGATACCGAATATATGTCGTTTGTTAGTGCCTGCTTTTAAAAAACACTTGTGTATGAGATATTCCACGTCAATTTGACATTGATTTAAATTCGAGTTGTAAGATTACTTGAATGAACTCCCGTGAATATTTTCAAATTTTTGAACTATGTAGAAATGAAATAAACTACATTGGATTTTTTTAACATCATATTTCTGATTTCTCACTCCGTACCTCGGAATCATCAATGCGTATTATTATAAGTTATGTATGTACCAACAAAATTGCATAATCGCACAGTTATGCTACAGATAAGACAAGCAAATCTTTCAAAAGTTAAAAGTGCAGTTTCGGTGTAATGAATAAAGAAAAAGAATTATTAACAATTTCGTTTTGATTTCAAGTTATTATACCAATTTGATATTACGTAAATCATGTAATAGTTACAATTTCATATATCATTAGATGAACAACGGGGAAATGAAATGATCCAAAAGTCAATACATTACAGAGGACTTTGAGCTGGTTAGAAATGCTATTCCAATGTCTAGGCGACATTGGTGAACTCTCGAATCAAAACATATCAATGTTACCTGGCTACTTTCGTTGGATGAGTTTATAGCAGCAAAAGTTTGCTGAAGACGACTGATGACCGTAGAACTCCGTGCCGCCGGACTGGCGAAAGAGTAGAAACGACTTCCCAGGAGGGAACTCATTTTAAACAAGACCGATCGGGTCAGCTCGAAACTGTTGTCAGAGATAAATTATGCATTAAAAGAAGAAAATAAATTAGGGATTTGTTTAGAATGTAAGATGCGATAATCGTGAACCGAGCTAAGCTTGAAGCAAAAATAAAAAATACATAAATAAATGAAAGAAAGATTTGATAACGTTAAAAGCAAAAGATATTTTCGACCGAAAGATTAGAAAAACAAAAATATAAAAAAAACAACTCGCAAAAATACGCACCACAGAATTTGCCGCACCGCCCAACTGGCGCCGAATTACGTCATGCTTTGAAAGATGTAAATACGAGGTATATAATATATGTAAGCGTATTATAGAGGCGTTTGAGAATTTTCGTAGGATGTTTGTGAGATAATAGGATAATTACCAAGCATTTTTTGAATCTCAAAAAGAGAAGAAACCGATAGAGATCTTAAACGCGATCCAAAATCACGTCGGTTTTCGAAATCGAGTATTTCTACCAAAATTATTCACCTGATCACTGTCGTCTCAATAAAAAAATCCACGCAAATTTCAGAGCTACCGGCTTCGCCGATATATTTGATCAGACTGCTGCTCACGGGTTCAGACGTTTTCTGTCTCACCAACTAAACTTAACCTACGTTTGAACGAATCTGTTCAAGAAAGGACTATTTATGAAGATAAAAGAAATACGCCAGTACGATTGCGCACGGAATTGCGTATGAGGATTTAAACTGGGGAATTCACAACGGGCGACATCTTTCGAAAATAATATCAACCCGGTATGAATTTCAGATTTCTGCAAAATAACTGTGAGAATAATGCAAATTTAATTGAATCGAGATGAGTAAAATTATCTGTTTCTCAAATATCCGATAAAGGTATCGTTAATTAATGAAAATTCGATGAAATTCTGACTCGAATCTATGCGTCGTCTGCAACAGAATTGATCGATCGCGTTCTCTGCTTTCGTCGAACTCTGCCATCTCCGTTTTGCTTGATCTGTGTTCTCGAACGGAACTGCCGGAGCGCAGATAGCAGGTACGTGAGATTATTAATAAAATAATCTAAATTCACAATACGGACATAGCTGCGTATTATAATTGAAACTAGACACGATTAATGCGAGTGAAAAATCCGCGTCAATTGTTGTGAAAGTCACTCAGTAAGTTCAATAACGAAGTTATCAATTGATTAGGTAACACTGTGCCTCTGGGCCACACCATGTCGACTGCAGTATGATAAGGGATACGGGTGTTTAGAGACAATTAGAGAAGAACAGTCGCGAATAATTGCTTTCTTATTTTATTTCAAGACAGAATGGCTGGAAAGGTTTTGGCTACCAGGCTGCTGCAATGCAGCAAAATTACAAACGTTGCGAGGATGTCGACCGAGGTATCAAAAATCGGTAATCGCGAAGTAGTCTGCTACGGATTGAACGGTCAAGCCAACTACTTTGACCGAGCCGATTTCCCCATGCCAGCTATCCGGTTCAAGGAAAACACCGCCGATGTCCAGGTAATTTTTTATTTAATTATAACCGACTTTCCCCGTTTCCTATTTTTCCTGCCAATGATACAGAAAAGAAGTAGAAAAAAAAAATTAACTCTCAAACGTTGGCAAAGTTGTGTAAGCTCACAGCTGATTTCAATTAATGGTAACGTAACACATTGCGATGAATTTTTGACAATTATGTCATTATGATTGGAGCGAACATCGATATGGAATATAACAAGAGATTTAAATAACCCAGAAATTGTTTGAGAAAAGCTATGTTTTTTGTTATTGTTTTTAAAAGAATAATGTTAACAATTGTGAAAATAGGCTCTGAGAGAAAAGGAGAAGGGAGATTGGAAGAAGCTCTCCATAGAAGAAAAGAAAGCTCTTTACCGAGCGAGCTTTTGCCAAACTTTTGCTGAAATGCACGCTCCGACCGGAGAATGGAAGGGAATAGTCGGATGGGCATTGGTTGGTATCAGCATGGGACTTTGGGTTTATATGTACTTCAGGAAGTTCAGTGAGTATTGTTGGTTGTTAGTTATAGGGATTATTGGGTTTGGAGTAAAACTTGATACTTTAACTCTGCCTGATTTCAATATTCCAGTCTACCCTCCACTGCCAGCATCATTCGACGAAGAACACCAGCTGGCACAGTTGGATCGTATTAGAAAACTCGACATCAATCCAGTGATGGGTATCAACGCTCGTAAATAAACGAGACATAACATTTACTATATAGTACAATTATCTACGGTAGTAAAAGTATTGCGGTATCAATAAAATTCTGTACTTTAATTATTCTGTACATAGAAATATACCTGAAATACGACAGACAGGAGATAAATAAACATCATTTATATAAAAAAAACATGTTAAATACTTCCCTGTGAACGAATAAAGTTTACGTAATCTTGATATTTTTTGCCTGAAATCTAACAATTTAACTCCCATCCTTTGTAAATTAAGTAAAGATATTTGCAACGATTTGATTCAAAGTAATATCATTGAAAAATTATATTTAATTCTGTCTATTTGTATTTAAGTTGCAAATAAATGTGAGGAAGATTAGGTTTATGTTATTAAGGGGTATTGTATTTAAACGTGATAGCGAATATGTTAGGCTCGAGCTTTTTCGATTTTATTATGAAACGTAATGAACTATATGTTTGTACTTGAGATTATGATACAATATTGTATATAAATAAAGTGATATCTCACAAAGACCGCTTAACTTTATGTATGCAGTCTCTTACAAGTTTGTACAAATTACAATAAGTTATACAGCAGCATTAATCACTATAGACTCATTCATTCGTTTAAAAAAAGAGAAGAGAGAAAGAAGAGACAAAGAAGAAAAAGAAAATCAATAATCATTCATACATATCGCACATATAAATTTACACGTTTTGTTACTTACTACACACTGCTATATTTGTACATACTACTTTTTTTTTTCTTTTCTTTTTTTTCTATTTTTGATATAAGGAAATTATGATATATAGTATAGGTATAGGTATATTACAAAAAGAGTCTATTGAAATTTCATTATAAATATGGATTATATCCATACGTAATACGGTATCTAAATGTTTGTAGGAAAAACGGTGTTTTAACACACAAAAATTAAAATATTTACTACTAGGTAACATTACACTCATATTGAAAATTTTATGTGTCATGAGTATATTACAATATTTACAATGGGCCTATCCCGTTATCACCAATTTTTCTTTATGTTTATTTATTATAAGAATATAGTTCCATATAGAAAACTAAGTCTTTGTAGTAGCTACACATGAATGTCTTGTGAAATAACGTTACGCGAGAAACCCGATGAGACAAGGATAATAATAATAATAATAATAATAATAATAATAATAATAATAATAATAATAATATTATAATAATGATAATAAAAGCATTACTACTGCACAATGTGTCGCGACTGTAAACATAATTAGTTAATTACATTGTACACTGGAGTAGGAGCATAATAATAATACTATCCAAATATGATGAAATGAGAACTGTGCGATGTTACTCAGAAATCCGAATTATCAGTCATAAATATAAATTTAGTAAACTATTGATAGGGAGTAGCAAAAATAATTCAACATTAAATCATAATTATACGGTTTTGAATTTTAGAGTTTTTGATCAAAAATTTCATTCTTAAATACTAATGACAAAAAAAAAAAAATTTTTTTTTTTTACTCAATGAGCAGAAAAGAATATAATATATCGTACATTTAGTATAACCGAGTCAAAAATTACCAACAAATTAAACAACCTGTTAAATACATAGTTTGTAAATGTAAACTCCGCTTGATGGATGAGTTAGAAGAAAACGAGAAAAAAAATCAAAAAAACTTATAAAAAGCAGCAGTTGCTGCGACGATATAACTTCACAATTGGATACCTAGATTTTGGACTTCATCTTGTATTGCTAGGGTGAATTACACGGCAACTTCGACGAGTAATGATGAATTACCATCGTTTTTAGGGAAACAATTTTTAACACTGAAACACAGGACATACTTCATCACCGTACACAATCGTTTCCAGGTCCGCGTCGAGTTAGTTGAGACTTTTTACGCTTCATCGTAACAGTTCTCGAACTTGGACTTTGGTTTCCGCCATTGTTGTTATTATTGTTGTTGTTGTTGTTGTTACTAATGCTACTGAGCTGTGGATTTTTTGATTTATTTTTTCCAGCCGAATTATGGTTCACTCCGTGCTGATAATTTCCCCTGGAGTTATGCTGTTGATTCACTACAAAAAATGAAGAAAACATATCTGAAAACGTTCAGTCTTTGCGTAATCCAATAATTACTTCTGAAAAATTTTGAAGTCAAGTCAGAAAAAAAACTACCAAAAAAGTTATTGGTACCATGCGCATTGGGTTTGTAATGCTTCTTTGGCTGACGGTGATGAGGCTGTTGGTTGTCGCAATTATGAGTATCATCATTTCTTTCTTCTCCTTTACTCTCCGCATTATTTGGAGAGTTGCCACGACTGCACTCTGAATCCTATGAAACAGTTGTGCGATTAAGGTTCATCCATTTGTTTATTATTGTTGTAGAAATAGGTCAAATATCCACACCTGAATCATTTCTCAATATGTAATGTATACTCTTAGTTAAATAACAATTACCGTGTCACTGGCAGGGGCAGAAAGAGTCGATGCATCTGATCCTGTAGAACTGGAAAGAGAGTCCGTCTCGCCAAGCGGGAGTGGGAATGTTTCTTTAATCCATTTTCGATACTCAATCACTTCGTCTGTAACCCGAATTATCCTGCCCAATATACTGAAAATAAGAAATAAAATATTGAATATATTACAAATTTCTATCATATTCAATGGCAATTGTAGATCATTACACATTGCTGTAAAATAGTAAGAGTTCTTGACATTATTAAAGGTGTTAAATCAAACGCGAACATTATTAACAATTTTTCGACGAATTATTCTTACCTTACTTTGCTCGCATCATTTACCAGTATATTAAGAGGACTAACTGCTTGAGAGAGAACAGAATAAGCCCAATCAAAGGCCTCTTTTACATAGAGAGCTCCGTAGCTGCTGCGACCAATATCGTTGCCTGGGGTAAGAGGATCTTCGATGCATAAAAGAGAAGGTCTATGCCCATCGATCATGTCGCGTTGGACCTGGAATTCACAATGAAATGATCAATTGAATGCCTCGTGTAGTTGGGATTAGACGACAAGCAATCACTGAACGACCAATCTCATACAGACTACACAGAAAAATAATAATTATCAAATGAAAATAGAAAGTGTTGTGCAAAAATTTACTCTATGAATAATTTGTATTCATTGTATATTGTTTTTTAATAGGAGTATATTATAAATACCTGACGTTTTATTATGTATACGTAATAGATAACTGTAATGTAACTTGATTTAATCGAAAATCACACGTCTGAAGAAATAAATTCGGAAGAATATCTTTAATCTATTATTATCAATCCTCAAGATAAATATGATGATATAGGTATTATTCTTCGGACCCAATCTGAGAAGTTTAGCAATCGAGGAAATTCGTCTATGTGCAAAATTCTCTAAGAAAATCCTTTAAAAAGTCTTCAAAATCCTGAATAGCCAAATGCTTACATCTCAACTTGAGGCAAAGGTTTCTACGGTTTTTTGTTTTCGGTCTTTTTTTTCATCTTTTCAGCGTTTGCAAACAACCATACAAATATTTTTTATACTAGAGAAATGGATGCTGTGTGAAAGATCGAATGTTTTTTGTATTTCTTCTGTTTTTACTGAACGGATATGTATGAATAAAGCAGGACATACCTCCTCCTTAGATATGTAAGTACCACCATCTTTGACTCTAATACCAGTTTTAACATAATTGAATTTTCTGCCATAAAGTTCTAGAAATTCAATCAATAATACACCCAAATTAGCGTTTGGACAATACGCATTCTGTCTAGGGTGTAGCTGGAATATAATTTAATACTGTTAATATACATGTTAAGTAAATTAAGAATATGTTGAATTTAGCGGAAATGTAATTTAATTCAATCTATCTAATCTGAGTCTAATTCAAAAAAACTGATTGTTTCAATGAGAATAATTACCTGCAAAAAACTAATGGTCATTAGAATGAGACTGTAGGATGAAATGCCGCCGGTGAATACTTCGTTCAAGTCTCTTTGCAATAAAAATTGTTTCAAAACCATGACAAGTTTGTCAAGCACGGGAAATCGGCCTTTGTATGATTTAATCAGTTCTGCAGATTTAACGCCATTATTCATGTTGAAGCTAATGTCCACCTTAATCTCGGTTTCTTTGTCAGTCAGCTTGACTATTGGCACACTAGCTTTATCCAGCACTTTGATGGAAGTTGGTTCAGCTATATTACGATCCAACAGTGCTCTTTCTAGCGTTCGCAGTGGAAGCATTTTCCACATGCCTATTACTACCAGGTCAATGTCACTGTTAGAAACATATTTATTTCTCTTCAAAATCGTTTTATCCATCGAGGGTTCAAACTCATGTACAACACTTGATAACATGTCTTGTTTCATTTACTGTCTGCTATTGGTGTTGGGTAATTTTTTTTTAATCAAATATTTAAACTTGATAAAAATACATAACATCACTTCTAGCCGGCTGGCTATCTTACTTTTGTAAACATGCAATTTAAAGAGGGAATCTCACCCTGATGCTATGTAATAATCAAACGAACCAAGAAATTCTGATTAGCAAATCATCTTGAAACGCTAGTGGTATACAGAAGTTAACTAAGTCTGAAAATACATATATCCAGGCATGTTACCAAGAATTCTGCATCTTTGGAAATTCTAGCTTAGACAGTTCAAAAAATAGTATTCTCAAGAAAATTTCAAGTATCACAAACATGCTTTCACATTGTTTTACTCTAGAAGTTTTATATCCCTGAATTTCATCGTGCGGTACATTTGGATTATATTTCATAGTACACAAAATGAAAAAATGAAGTCTCCAGAGTGGGGAAATCTTGTGATAAAATTAGACACGAGAACATGTAGATAAAAAAAAAAAAAATGTACAGTCAATGTTTTCTCATGCATATTATCTGGCATTAAATTGCAATCGCATTCTACTCAAAAAAATCAGAAGAAGAAGACTCACCTGGTGGGTAGGTAGAGTCCGGTACGAAAACTTCCAAAGACTTCGACTTTGGAATTAGGCCACAGATCATGAATGACATCTTCTATTCTTTTGACGACGCGTAATCGCAATTTGTGCTCTTCTATTGAGGGGCACATATAAGTGAAGAAGTCCTCAATTTCTTCGTGTAAACTAAATGATGAAAACATTGAATACACAATAAATTCAAGTGAAAAAATATAGTTCTTCAAAAGTTACGCAAACTATCTATAACAAAATTGATATCTTTTTTCCTTCCCATTTCTATACGAGAATTTCTCAAACATCAAGTAATGCTGTAAAAATTTTCTAGTCTGTACAGCCCGCAAATCAATCTTCTTACGTGGGCATGAAGTTTATAAAAACATCTGCCACAGGCACATAGTTCAAGTTATGACGTCTTTGCACAACTACAACTGGATGAGCGAATGTATCAAATTTCAGTTGGAAAAATCCTCATTAGTGCCAATTCCGTAAGTTTAAAAGATATTGGTTACCCTATCGTAAGAAGTGCCTGAAACATTGTGTTTTGCGATTTCTCCTTATCTATTACTACTGCAAGATTAAAGCAATGTGTATGATCCAGAATATTTTCAGACATTGTTTCACCCGATAAAAACAATTCGTTACAACTACCTGAAATATCTCCGCATCTTATCCGTAAGAAAAAAAACCCAGGCCAAACCGAGATAACGAATGAATTGCATATGAAAACAAAAACAAGGGAGCGACGATTTTTTTCCTGAATCACCATTTTTAAATTCCAGCTAAAACAAGGATGTAAAATTATTATCAGTATATACGTGGAATTTCGCAATACCTTATCACCCATTACCATACAAATGAGTATCTCTACTAATTGTAAGATTAGTTCATTTATGCCTGTGCGTTGCGTTTTTTTTTCTTCCTTGATAAACAAAATTAAGTTTGCTAACCCTGGCATAAGTTTCGCTAAACACGGATTCATTTGAAGTTAATACACGGTGAGTATTTACACCTTGACGTCAAGGTTGGTAAACTAAAATCAAGATTTTTATTTATTTATTTATTTTTCATCTTCAAATAACACATTGCCTGGAATGAAAGATTTTTAGGGTGGAGTTTGTTTATTGATAAAAAAATTGCAACATTATCAATTGATATTCGACACCTGAAATATTCGAAAAGAAGCCTAAAAGGAAAAAAAAAAATAGATAAACTCGATGAAAGGAGAAAAAAAATAAAAATAAAAATTTCATCGAGAAAAAAAAACTCTGTACTTGATAAAGGAAAGTAAAATCGCACCTCGAGTGTCCTTGAATAAAATCAGCATGTGACATACCTAACCTCACTCGTGGCGCGGACATACGGGAAATAGGTAAATGGTGGAAATCTTTTGACGGATTGATATGAGGGATGTAAAATGAAAGAGGGGTAGTTAATGAGGTTTACCCAAGAACTCCCTTGGAGTAATGCTTGTTCGGTTGACGCCAGGGACAGCCGCCGTATTCGCCGACGAGAGCATCGTAATTGTAGTTCATGCCGTAAGTACTAGCGCGGTTGTCGCCTTTCCTTCTTGATGGATTGTAATAATTGTTACAGGTATTATGTTGCACGCGCGTAGTGGCCAGGCGGTCCTCGCCCACCCGACTAGACACCGAATCCAATGATATGTAATCTTGCTGCACTTTATTGCCCATCGTATTCGGGGAGTTGTCGTTTTTTAACGTCAAGATATCGAGTCTCTTTTCAGCAATTTCAGCCTCCCAAATGTGTAGCCACAAGTCCTTTGCGGGGCCGAACTGCTCGGGTTGATACCAACCGATATTTGGATCCATTAAACAAACCGAACCCACTTATCCTACAACTAGTTATCCGAACAATAAATTTGCCTAATTATTGATGAATTTTTATTTTAAAAATTTACAATTACTGTAATATCAAGGTACTTCGATACCACGAAACCATGCATACAGGTTGCACTGATAGATAACCAACAGATGTCGCTCTCACGCTCCGTGCAAAACTATATGCTATACATTATGCTCGGTTCACATCGGATAAAGACCCACGCAAATACCGGCGAATTTCGTCGAACGCTATGCTTCTTTATTTATTCAGCTTTGTAATTCCGGATTATCTCAAAGACTGATTACAGATCACAGATTGCTGAATATATCATTGAAATTTTATAACAATTCGCCCATATTCCGTTCCGTGTTCTCTATCGATCCCTCGTATCGTATGAAACTAATTATACAAATACATCTAGAATAATCTGGACAAATCGTCGGACTTCCCATTTCATGCGGCGCGGCAAAACGAATAGCAATTGTTCGAAATACGAAATGAAGGGATTCACCGACTCGCACCGAATAAATAAATTATACGACTAACTTACATGACTATATCGTGAACTGTTGAAGATAAGATATACGGAATCATAATTTTCAAACATTGCATTCTATGTATTAATATGGAAATATACATCATTCGAATACGTTTTTCTTTCAGAAAAATATCTCGTATTATATGCTCATTTATAGATTGTATGTTTCTTGCACTATATCAGATATAGGCTGTTATTATTATCATTATCCCCCCAGTTGCGAAAATAATTAGCACGTCAGCCAGTTATGTATTAGCCTCGATCTATTTGTGCAGTTTTATTTAAGTCTATATCTGTAACCCAATTGAATAAACTCATTGACTATACTGCGCTGCACTAAGTAGATCGAACATTTGTCATTCAGCGGTAGCAATAAAGAAATTGAAGAAAAAAAATAAAAAAAATTAAAATCGAAGCGTCAGAGTCGTAAATTAGTTATATAATTTCGAAGGCCCACATGCAAAAAAAAATAAACGTAATAATATATGATAGTTGGGCTAAAAATATTACCGGAAACTAAAATAAACTATTGTGCCAATTAGATAACATACCTATAGTTTTACGAGGGAAGAGAGTTAATATATAACACAGTTATAAGCGTGAAGTTAAATCAAGCGAACCAAATGGTAGATCACGCGTTAGAAAAAATCGTTCTTGATTTATACAAAAATAACAAATGGGAGGAAATAATCAATTTAAAAAATACCAAAGACGGTTTTGAGAAGCACAGACTTTTATGGGTTTGGCCAAGCCTTGATGACCTAAATTGGCTAAAAAATATAATAGATAAAAGAAACGTGAGTGAAATCGTAAGCATAGGATGTGGTAGTGGTTTGTTGGAATGGATAATTCAAAAGTATTTGGGTACGTGAAAACGCGTAATACGAAAAAATTTAAGAATCGTGTTTAAATTCGTAAAAAGTAATAATAAAAGAAATTCATACATTTTTCCAGGAATTATCGTCATCGGTATTGAAGTAGACCGGAATTGGTGGTCCAGCAGTTATTCCCCACCGTTATTTCTGGACAATGTTCACTTCATTGACGAAGAAAATAATAATTTTAAGATCTTACCATCCCAAGCTATTTTATTTTGCTATTTCAACAATGGCCCGGCATTTTTGGACTATATGAAAGAATGCGAAGGGCGAGTTGTGATAGTTATAGGACCCGGCGAAGGTCGGGGATCTCATACAGATCCGGAACCTTTTGATAAAAAATTCGCCGATCTCGGGTGGGAATTAGAAACCGCTAGAGAAATCGGGGATACGAAGGATTATATAGCTGTATATGTTAGATAATTCTGTTAAGATCACTTCATATTAGTCATTGAATCATTGTGTCCCGTGTAATTGTCCATTCTTTTATCACATTGAAATTGAAATTGACCTCACAGAATGAATAATTTTCTGTCACCCCCATAGAAACGCTTAGCATTTAGGAAATTTCTACGTTTTTACGAAGAAATTCGGACTTTTTATAGTTTTTTTGTACGAATTTGTAGTTTTTCATGAAAATTAATCGTTGTTTTTTATAGTACAAAGATAATTCCCGATGTATTTTTTGTAGAAATTATTCGAAAGTTCCGAGGATCCCTAAAAATTTGTTGAAATTTCACCAGGGTATTAAGTTTATATCTGTTAGATATATCTGAAATCGTGAAATAATCAATATTTAATAATTCACGGATTTTAAGTCAATGATTGAGGGATAAAAAATACTGTACACGTGATTTTTTTTGTTGATGTAATAAATTATTTTTGCACATTATTGCGCCACGTTGTTAAAATGTACAATATAGTAAGGCTTGTAACAGAATTAAAAAATCTCAACATTCGATACAAGAGTCTTTGTATAACTTTGAGTATACGTGTATAATAAATATCCAGGTACAAATGAATAGCGTTTATATGAATAACGTTCGAATTCGTTATTCGACGAGTATTGGAGACCCCGAACTTGCCAGGGATTTGTTTGACAATGTCTGTTCATGCTTTGCCATGTGTGTGAGTAAATTATCTTTCTTTATTGATTTGTACGAGCAATACTGGCAAGAGAACATCAGATCGTGGTCCAAACCTGTAAACAATAAAGAACAAGTACATGAGTTACTAGTTTCGACGCGTCAAACCTTTTTTTCCCAATCGCTTAACAATCAGACCATAAGTGTCTTACCCGGATGTTTGTTCTTGAGATGCACTTTGTATGTCGATGACTGAATGCACGCGTAACTGCAGTGCGGACAGCTGTAAGGCTTGAGACCCAAATGCCTCAGTTTATGTCTTCTTAGAGAATTGTGATCTCCCGTAGAGTAAGAGCATTGTTCACAAGAGAATGGTTTTTCACCTGTGAAATAAAAGAATACAAAGTCTTGCATATATAAAATTCATAAATATTATTACACGATCCTCATATGCCTCCTCTTTATTTACACTAAGTTGTTCCGATAGCTTTATTTGGCTTACCAGTGTGCCGTCGCAAATGAAGTTTGAGCGCACTCCTAGTGGCCGCTGAATATGTACACGAACTACAAGTGAACGGTTTTGATTCTTTGTGGACAGACTCTTTGTGCAGCTTCAAAAGTCTCGTGTTGGTAAAATCTCTCCTGCATTCGTCGCACTTCAGAGGCTCTTTTGCCTTCGCATTGTGCAGAGCCCTGTGATTCCGCAACTGCTTTGTTGTTTTAAATCCTAGTCGCAGAATAACAAATTCAAATAATTAATATCTATTGATAAAAAATGTCAGAGCGGAACAAAAACTCTGCATTAAAATCATCACGAGACAAGATTCGAAAACAAGATTAAATATAAGATGAAATCAAATGTTTCGTCTACTCTCTAGTCCATATCTTGTAATTTCTGTAACGTGTTATTCATTTTTGTATACCTTTGCCACAATTGTCGCATAGAAATGGTCGATCACTTCCGTGTATGCCCCTGTGTTGGTTGGCCAGATTACTTAAGCTAAAAATGTAGTATGAAACATTAAAGGCATGTGGAATGATCATTGTAAAGAAGTTTTTATTTCAGGAATAAAATGATGTTGATAGATGTAGTACCTAGGCGTTTTATAGCTGCATAAATCGCAGCTGTGCAATTCCATGTCTATAATATGCGACCTCCATAAATGACCAGCCAAATTGTTCCAGGTGTTACATTTGAATTCAACACATTCGGGACATTGGAAGCTGACGGTATGCGGGGCTGTTGTAACGACGTGGCATTTCTGGTGATAAGATATGTTTTCTTGCACTAGCATCCGTACTCCGCAGTCCTCCATTTCGCATCTGCGTGAAGATATTTGAAATATGAGTTAGCGCTCAATCCCTGAAATACTGAAACAATTCTGACTCTCATTTGACGTTATTCAACAGCTCAAACTTACTTATATCCTTGCTTAAGAATAACGGGTTTTAGCTTTGCGGAATGACTTTTGGAGCCCTTGGGCCTTCCTTTCTTTTTAACTTTTACTGCACTTCCTGGGGCTGCAGGATCGACCAACTCGGTTTCTGAATCTGAGTCTCCCCTTTCAATCGGATCATCGTCTTGCAAGTAGCCCTCATCGTCGTTGTGAGTTACGTTTTTGATATTAACAAACTCGAAGTTACGTTCGCCGGCGGTCTTGAGCTCGAATAAATTCAACTTCTCTGAACAGTCTGTGATCTGCTGAGTTTGTTGCACGTCGGATTTTGTAGGAAATGTTCTATCCTCGTTTAAAAAAGAAACATTCCGTACATCGGCTGCCCCTAAGCTGCTCCCAACTATTACAGGCATGTTATGTATGTTCTGGACATATTGCAAAGTGCCGTTGTTTTCAACCATTGCGTTATTGATCTCTGAGTGCTGAGGGCTCGTATGCATCGAATTAACCGAGGCGATTTTTGTCAGGGACGGAGTCGATAGAACTTGAGTTCGTTGGTCATTTCCAAGAAGCGGGGCGGACGCTTGAGTTATAAAGATTTGTTCGTCTTGGGTTTTTGTTATTCGAATTTGGGACACTGGCTTCGGAGTTTCGTTATTGACGTTCAAGGTTTGCTTGTAAATGAGTTGCTGCACCATTACTTGGGCCTCGCTTTTGTGTACCTGTAATACAACGACCATTAGATAAAGGCGATAAGTTCAGGCGATTGTTTCTTTTTTACCTGATGATCATGCACAATGTGAGACAACAGCGAAGCTTCGTAATGAAAAGTGTTCGAGCACCCTGGACATTTTAATATCGGTTTTTCCGTGGTGCCTGAAACGCTCATGTGCTCCCTTTCGATGTGTTTGAAAATATATTTCTCGTTCAAGCTCATGTAAGAACATTCCCTACATTTGTAACACTGCAGAGTATCCACAAGTCTTTCTACAGCCTGTGTGCAAGAATGTTATTAAATAATGTTGCGTGTTTGATAAGATGGTTCATCGCTAATGTAAATCAACTCAATGTAATGATTCAATCGAATCGTCTTCGATTACCTTGGAATAGTTATCTGCTTGCATATCGGATTGAAATCGTTTTGTAGCTCGATTCGTTTCTAGTCTAGTCGGAGGGTCGGTAGCGATTTCTGCGCACTGTGCGTTTTCAATTCCACACAATTTCGCTGCGTCCTGAATATAAATTTAAAAAAGGCGATTATTCGATTAGCAGAAGTACAAACTGGGGGATGATTTTTTTCACCTGAATGCCAGGCAGCGAACGCTGCATATCATTTGCGTCTTTACTCCCGGTTTCTTTTTTGGAGTGAGTTATAATTTCGTTGGGGACGATTGCTCTGTTAAGGCTTTGCATATCGATGGCTTTTAGCACAGAGTCAACTTGACTGCTGCTTATGACGGGAAATTCTTTTTTTAACAGAAAGTCAGTTTCTTGTTCGTCATTGTTTGCCCTAGTTGCAATGTGACTCATTGTTTTGGGATTGTAAAAATTCTCGTTCGATTTTGGCGGCGATGCGTGTTCCAGTAAGACTTTAGGCGTCTCAATGTTTACACCTTGAATATCTAATGGCGTCAGTTTACCTAAACTACATAATGAAGCTTGTGTTGTTTTAACAGAACTCGTTCTGTTCGGTGGAGATAATTGCTGTTGCATGATCACAACAGGCTTTTGTGATCTGGATTTCGAAGGGTCAGAACTTTCCGAAGATTCCACAGAAACGATGTTCAATGATTCTGGCTTCTCGATCATGTTATTAGTTGTCGTATTTCTGGGTATTACTGGCTTAGATTCATTGTTGATATTACACTTTGGTAGAACGGAGGAATGAGTTGATTCCGATCCATTGTTTTTATGTAAATTGAAATGAATCTTTTCGCTATTCGATGTCATTGAAATTTGTTCTTGATGTGTAAAGTTCAGTTTTTGTGGAATCGAAAATGTACTACAATTGGCTAAATTTGATCTATCGAGAACATTGTATTGCTGCAAAGTGCCGTTATTAGGAAGATTATTTTTTATTATCGTATATTCGTGTTGATTAGTTTTTGACTGATTTGAAATTTTCTCTTCGTTATCAGCTATAAGAATCGTATTGCAATTCTCCAAGCTTTGATTTTGGAGTATAATATACTGCATAGGAGTTTCATCAGTCCCGAGTTTAATGCGTTTAGCACTTTGCAGTCCTGTTAAAGATTCAAAAATGTCATATTGTTCGATTTTTCCAATCGGTTTATTGCCTTGTTCATTTTCAGATATAATTTGATTCGTTCTAGGGACTATCGTGATGAATCCGGGTTCGCTTTTTATACCCAGTTCCACGTTCTGCTGAATTCCCCTTGGAAAATTTGTTTTTGGCGCGATTGCGACCGGGCGCATGGGAGTCACTGACCTACGCCGTTTGTGACCCAGATTTTGCTTTGATCCTGACATTTTTATAGGATTTATATCCTTTTTCGACAATCCCGATGACATCTCTATCTCATTATCGTCCATTTCTTTTGGTACACGATCGGCGATTATATGTATATCTGAAAAGAAAAAGAAATCGAACATGCATGTGATACAAGTGTATTCGTAGGACGTATGTACATACATATGTTGTATGTAGGTGCGCAATATACCATTGCCTTTTTCGGCCCGTGAAGAGGCTACATTACGACGAGGGCGGAGGTAATGAATAGCTAAGAAATAGTCGGTTTTATAATCTTCCAAATGTTTGTAAAACTCGTAAATTACTTACTTCGATTATGTCCCAGCTCAAAGACACGTGGAAATTACAAAATACTAAAGAAACGAAAATATAATACACGCACCGACCGCCATTTTGTAATTTTAGAAGCCTCGCATGGGGCACATTTGTACAGCGAATCATAATACGTGGCGGGATAATCAAATCTTTACCGCTAACACACGATGACTGGTTCTAAAATAGTTTTTCTTCTTTTCTTTTAAAAGGTATTCAAAGATTCATTGTTGAAGTCATATCGTTTCTTTAAAATTCATGTTGATATATTTTCCTTGGTTTCTTCACAAAACCTACAAAGCCATAGAAATCGCCCAAGATTTAATGGGGGTGGATAAGAATTTAGGAAAATATGCTATGGAAATGTTAAAAATATAGGGTCACTTTCAAAATGACATTTACAATTTGTACGACATTAGATAATTAATAATCAATTTACTACACGTATATCAAAGTAGATTATAAACGAGTCAGGTGATTAAAAGAATCCCAATTATATAATAATCATCATCATCGTTATTTCTTACGACGATACCAATTTGAAAAAACGGAAATTGCGATTAGTGAAAGTAATAAATTAAATATCAAATATTGTTAGGCACTGAAATGGTTTTTACGATATTATTTCCTATCTAAACTTCGATATTTTGCATTGCAAAATGTACATCGTCCGCCGAGACGTTTAATAGAACTCTTTGATGTACATCCGCTCTTGAATGTTCGCAAATTAATAATCTATGGGCGCCGAGTTTCGCGCAAATTGTAATAGCGTCCATCACCGAAGGCTCCTGTATACCTGGAATTAAAAATACCTTGAAAATATTTCACCCTTTTATTATTCCGAATAAAAAACGAGATGCAAATTTTTTCACGTACCTTCCAGAGAGCACAGCGACGTTAGTTGGATGTAAATATTTTTGAAAACGACTTCCTCGACTCCAGTACGCGCGATTTCCGCGCAAACAGCTTGCAAGAACATTTGTTCCATTTCTGAACAATGTTTTATGGCTTGGACTTTGACGCTAGCTATCATTTCCGTTAGGGCTTCGTTTACGTCCTGCATCGAGACAATCTCGGAATTATTAACTTCCGCAACTTCAGTTGCGCGACGACAGATATCCAACGCTCTTCTAGCGTCCCCAGAAACTGCGGCTACTTTTCTGCAATAGAATAACGCAGAATAAAAATCACATTAATATTAGAAAATAGAAAATAGACATGGATGAGAAATTGAAAACCTGCATCATTTGTAAATAAATTATCTATGCGTATTTGGACAATGTCGTAGAGATTTCACCGCAACTTACCGCGCCACTAATTGTATAGCTTCGCTTTTGAACGCGTGGGAATCGTTCAATCTGGCAGTTACAATTTCTTGCAACTGTTTATGAGTGTAAGGCTGGAATGTTAGCCGCGTAAGACCGAGTCGAGATGTAACACGTCCCATCAATACTCTTTCGGGTAAATCCATGGTATTTGCAATCGTAATAACAACAAGCTGAGCGGATGATTTTGCTGGCCAATCTAGTAAATTGTACACGACATCTTGCCGTTTATTGCACAAAATATCAAGCTGTAATCGAAAATCAAACATTGTTGTATAATATACGATAAAAAAAAATATGTTTTTCAAAGAAGCAGTTTTTCTTAGATTTTTTTTTTTTCAATACCTCATCCACAAGGAGCAAAGTCATAATCCTTCTCGGCGCAGCTGTTGTGAATCTTTTATCCAACATCTGATGAGCCTGTTCCCAAGTAGCTTTCTTTCCAGTCAATTGTTTCAAGATCATGACGTAAGCTTGTCTGGGCTCAGTTAATTTCATTGCATTTATTTCAATAAAATCAAAATCATCTACTTTTCCTTTGGAAACTGATTTCTTCAAGCAACGTATCACTTCATTCACTGTTGCTGTTTTTCCTGTTCCTGGAACCCCGCTTATGTACAAGCAGCTAGAAACACGAAATTCATAATAATAGCCTCATTAAGTCCAAGTGAAAGATTCAATTTCTCAAGCTAATAGAATTCGTGAAGCTCACCCGCCAGTATTGTCCCTCAATTTTCCTTCCAAAAACGTATAAATGTTATTGAACTCTTCCTCCCTACAAGGCAGTGATTTTGGAACAGCGCTGACATGTAATCGAGCCCTGGCTTCTTGCAGAGGTGTAGAAGGTTCGGCAATGCGTTTACTGCGTTGTCGCATGGAGGGGGTCAGTAGCCCAGCTTTAACGGATCTTGACGGGGTTTGGAGCTTCGGTGTATTTGCGCCTTTCTTTGGTGTTGTTGGTTCCATTTCTACATCGTCAATTTTAGAACCTTTTCTCGGAGATGAAACATCGTCAGTTTTCATTGTTCTTTTGTTACTCCTACTTGTCTTGCTCTGCTCTGCAATGTCTTCAGATTTGTTTTTAGGAGTTCTAGTCTTGTTTTGGTTCGTGTCTGATATTTTGCTCGGTGTTTTTAATCCCTCGCTCAAAGTCCCGTTACTTTCTTTAGTACTGTTGGTTCTGGCTCTTGTTCGTCTTGCACTTGAGTCAGAATCATTATCTTCGTTATGATTAATAGTCCTTCGACCGCGTTTGGTAGGAGTTTCAGCATTACTTATCGGTGACCTAATGATTTCATAGTAGTCCGAATACCTTGCATTTGCTTTTCTGCTCCTAGGAGACTTTCTAACTACATCAGGCTCGATACGTTTTAATTTTATTTCAACTTTCCGCAGTGTCTCACTCAATTCAGTGGTCGGTGAATATTCATTTATCTCATCTTGATTGCTGAACTTAACGCTGGGAGTTCCTGGCCCTTTTGAATTAGTTTTTAATATACTTTTGGGCGTCCCAAAGGCAGTTCGTCTCCTGGATCTGGTATTCGAATTGCCATCTGAATCAGAGTCAATTTTATAAGTACTTTGCTCTGAAGATCGACGTAGCTTTATTCGCAGCGAAGCATCCTCGCGTTTGTTGGCTAGTTTTTTTAACAATAAATCATTTCGGCTATCTTCGAAGTCCAAAGTTTCAGACAAGTTGCGTCTTGCGCTCTTCGGCGTTTGTGCTTTGTCGTTCTCAGCTTTCGTCCCCAATAATTCAACGTTTTTATTCGGTGTAGTCAGTAGCTCGAATCCTTTATTATCTGATCTCGATCTTGCTACAATTTTAGCACCAGCCTGTTTCAGTTTGTCAATAATTGATTCGCTATCTGAGTCTTCTGACGATAGCATACTAGATATATTAGATTCGTTCAATTTTTTTTGTACTTTTCTCTCAATATCGATGGGCTTTTTTATGACAAATGTCTGGCCTTTTGACTCGTAAAGCTTAAACACCGCTGGCGGACCTGTAGAATGGATTTTAACAAGTTATAAATGTGTTTAGAACTTACTATTTGATTGTCAGGCGATATCTATCCCCTAACATGTTTTTAATTGCAAAATAATTGAGACGATTCAATATTTTACATCGAAAACTGTGAATAATTGATAAATTCAACAAATCTTACCCGCGCAGTTAATCCTAGGAGACAGACTTGGACTTCTGGGTTCAAAGCTTTCCTCGCTACTACTTCTCGATGCTTTACGTTTACGTGCTGAATTCTGTAGGTTTGTTTTTGTCGGAGTATTCATTCCGACTTTGTTGGCATTATTCAGCGTCTTGGCTTTTTTCGTTTCGAAGATATGTTCATCGTGATCTTTATCGCCGTTTAGGTAAATTGACTCTGATCCTGGAGTATTAATGTGATTGCTCTTCAGAGGTGTTTCATTTCTCCTGCTGCTTCTGGGAGGATTTTTTCTCGGTGTAGATCTTGGAGAGTTCTCCAAATCCGAATCTTCCATAAAAGCTACCGCGTGTTTAGCAGGTGAGGAAGTTCTTGAATTTTCAGAGTCAGAGTCTATGGAACACTTTCGTAATGCGGATCGTAATTTCGAATACACTTTTTTTTGCAAATCGTTTCCTGTATTCGGAGTTTTAGATTTCGGCGTCGATGGATTACTCCTCTGTCTAGTTGCTGCAGCTTTCTGATCTAATGCGTTTTTACTTTTTGAATGATCTTCAGGTTCATCGATCAAAAGTGTATTTGGGGCGTACTTAGAGAGTTTCTTCTCCATGTCAGTACTTCCTGACCAAGAATTACCCTCTTCAGAATTCAACAATATCTCGTCGAGCTTCAATACTGGCTCGATAAAAAATTTAGATCGTTTCTGATTAAGCCTGTAGCGACATACGAATACTATGTTAGCAGCATCTTTATTTTTCTCGTACACTTCCTCAGGGATTTCATCTTCGTATGCATTGATCACCTGAAATTTGTTCAAAATGAAATCAGATATTTGTATTAGCCACAGAGTTTAAGTACGAAGATTGATATGCATCAGATGATCGCATTTCAATCAGCAAAGGCGTCTAAATCTTGCAAGTGAGCCAGAGCGCCACTTTAATCAAAGTAATTGAAATTTTGGAGACAAACGGAAATAGCTGTTTATGCTCAAAACAATAATTTCAGTAGAAAATCTTGGATTGTTTAGAGATTGTGGCGAAATTTGTAAATGTCAGCGAGATTTAGGAGAAATAGACAAAAGTATGGAAAGTTGCAGGGAATTCGGCAATGATTTTTTTACAATATTGTCGTGACATATGCATCGAAAGGAAGTATACAAGTTAGGTAATACTATTCTTTTATCGGCCAGGATAAGACGTTAACAAAATGACGAACCCTGTTGAATATAAATGAATTATATGAATGAATAATGTAGATTTGTTAACTTACGGAGCATTTTTTATAGATAGTTTCGATGCTGACATTGCTGTCGAACTTTCTGTAGTCTTCGACGATCTCGAACTTATCATCCATTACGTCGTTATCAATGCTTTCTGGCATTTTGCTCGGCACTGAATACCATTGTACATTCGCTCTACATTTGTCCCCTCTGGTAGACGCTGGACATCAATGAAAATTAATACACTTCGAAGAGAATAACCGAGCCTAATTCTCGATGTTATCTCTTTTCCGTAATTCAAAAAACCTGTCTGTTACTTACCCGAATCGAATAAATGCTCTATTCTCGCTACGTCGCATCCTTCTATTGTGTCTGGCTCGTCGGCATCTGCGTTTGACACGAGGACAAAATCCCCGACGTGTATCGTTAGATTATTGAATATGAAGCCTCTGGAACATAAGATCATTAATTTGTGCTAAAAAACCGTTTTTTGGGATGATGTTTAATCAGCGAAATTACAGATCTGTTAGTTCGGTAAAGTTTAGAGAAGTTTCGTCTCGTATTACTTACTCGTAAGTTTTGCAGAGATGTGTGAACGGATTTACTTTTGTACATTTTTTCAAATCTCCTAACCACACGGGCTTTGGCTGAGTGAGTTTATTCCTAGTCCTTGTCATCTTAACGAAAACACATTGATAATTAAAACCGAGATACCGTACCTCAAAACAATCTTTCAACTCATTAAAATAACCATAATCACGGACCACACGGTGTCAGAAATTACGCGGGAAACAAGAACTTCCGACCAATCAACAACCTCGTTTAATATTTCCGCGCACAGTGTGGTTGGGAAAAGATTAATTCCTAGATTTCATCCATTCGCAGTTTTTCATTTGTCTCTCGTTGGTCGAAAAGAAAGAGAAACGGAAAATGAATGAATGAAATTTTTCACATTTGGGTCATCGTTCTTTTCGTTGTGTATTCAGAAAGAAAGTATATGCCAAATAGGGATTTTTATTTATTATATTTTTTCATTTCGCAGCCATATTCAGAGCGTACCCATCGTTTTGACCGTTTTGACAGAAAAACGTCATGGACGTGGATACTGCAAGTGACAATACGTCGATTGACGATAAAACGGAAGATTTTTGTGAAAATCCAACCCGTGATGCATTGACGGAAGGATTAATGGGCCTTTTGAAGCCAACGGTAGATCAACTCGACGAGAGAATACGCGCGACGAGGTAAATACGACGTTTAAGAATTTTTATAGGTTATAACTCGAACTATCTCTCCATTACCGTCTTTGTGATAATGAGATTTTTGCTCTATTCAATTACTGAATTACGATAGACGGTAATCTGATCAATGAGCCTCTTACCAGGCGCATAATCAGCACAAGAAAGTCAGTTCTCTTTCCTTTTTAGAATAAGTCAAATCGAGTTGAAACAACAAATCGAATCTTTGACAGAAGAATTATTAAAGATATCTGAAGCTCTCCAGTGTCCGTTAGAGTTGGATGTTTACGTCAAAAAGTTAATCAACACTAAGCACAAAGTTACCGTCGTAAGCAATATACTCCAAACTACCCAAGAACGACTCAACAAGGTACATCAAGCTGTTGAAAGAAATACAGCCAGGCGAAAGGCCTTGCTAGAAACAACCCCTGCTATCAGTACCCCAACCGTTACTGAAACTAATGAGGAAGCAGCGCAAGTTGAAAACACAGTTAACGCTGTAACACAAGAGTAATGAACGGCTGCCTCAGTCGTTGAAATGATAACCGATACCAAATCATAGCATGTATATTTAACCCGAAGCTTATTCAACCGTAATAAATAATCGAGGCAGTAACTTAACGCGGATAAAAATGGAAACTCCCATTGTCAAATTGACCGACCAGGATTTGGAGACCGTCTATGAACCATCTGAGGATTCATTTCTACTCATAGATGCTCTGGAAGCTGATTTAGAGAATTTGAAAAGTACCAGGCCAAGAATATGTTTAGAAATTGGCAGCGGATCAGGAGTAGTTATAACTGCGCTTGGAAAGGCTTTGAATCGTTTTTTTCCATCTTATTTCATGGCTGTTGATGTGAATCCCGACGCTTGTAGAGTCACAAAAAGAACCGGTGAAGATAATTGCGTCGATGTAAATGTCTTGAGGATGGACTTGGTCGGTTTGTTGAGGGAGACTAACTTGTTTGATGTCGTTATATTCAATCCGCCGTATGTGGTCACCGAGTCTTTAGAAGTCTTAGATGAGAGATTAATATCAAAGACTTGGGCAGGGGGAACGGATGGTAGAGAAGTAATGGATAGGTTGTTCCCTCACATTCCAAACATTTTGTCAGACGATGGATTTTTCTACTTGGTCGCAATCAAAGAAAACGATCCTAGTTCGATTATAGATATTTTCAAGCAATGGAATATGAGGGGCGAGGTAATATGTGATAGAAAAGTTAGGGGAGAGCATTTACATATTTTAAAATTTGTAAAAAATAAGAAATAAAGAATTGTTTCGCCTCTTTTTAATATTGTATAGAAACTATTTATTATTGTATAATATTTTTTGAATTGTCCCTGAATAACCCTAAGCCCTGTTTGATTTGTGGACTCGAGTAGTTCACGGTATTCTTGTATCTTTCGTGTAATTCCAGACTGTTTTTGGAGCTCAGGATCTTTCAGAAATGTATGAAATTGCTCTAACATTCGGTAATCTATGTAGAATTAATAACAATTGTATCTATACGTAAATTAGTTGTAAATTAGTTATTATTATATTGTAAACTTGAGATGTAAAATTAATACGCTATGGCAATGAGTTATGTAACTGTTGTGTCTGACAATATCAATTCATATTCTTTGATTCTTTGCCATTTCAATTAATCATTCGATAATTTTATAATTGTTATATATTAGTAACTGAAATAAAAGTAAAAACTATCCACATAGTTGAAGATTCATAATTTATTCAAACAATTTTTACATCGATATACTTCTACCATCCTGTAAAAAAAAAAAAAACAAGTATTGTCTGGCTGGTAACATTTCTTATCGACACAGTTTCGAAATTGTATGTTTTACTTTACGAATTCAAGACGACTGTACTTCACTAGAAAGTTTCATTTATACACGTATTTTTTATTTTTCGTATTATTTAGATGGAAAATGACATAATACTAGAATGAAACCATTAAATTACTTAAGAAAATGCATAAGTTCTGTCTACTTTTTTTCCATAAGAATTATTTACTTAATCAGACATTTACATAAAAAAATATTCTATCGTACATAATACGTATACTTCTAAAAAATCTGTCGTAAAAAATAGTAATTTTTCACCCTGCATAAAATGTACAATCTTCAATCGAGTTTGGTGCTAAAGTTCTTTCCCTTTGCCAGTTCATTCGATTAAAGACTTAAAAAATTAACACACGCTGAGCAACATAATTCAAGAGAAGCAATAGGGATTTTTGGTAACAATAATCTGAAAATGTGATTTGAGCTTTGCTCTGATTATCAGATTCCCCAAAATTATCCACAGGTTGAAGTGAAATGGATTATTGATGTTTTGATAAAATACAGACTGAGTATTCAGCGAATATCCCAACTCTTGTTTTCAGTAATACTCTGCAAACGATTTATGTGTAAATTTATTATAAATCTAGTGTCCCTTGGGCAAATTCATCGTCTTATCTGTGTGGATTCTGTGTAACTTCAAGTAAAATATGGCTGAACTGATGGTAGAGGCAACTAGCAAACTCAACATGAAAGAGAAAGTTCCGTAGAATCCTGCATTACTCATGCAAACGCTTCTGGCACTGGAGAATTCTTCTATTGCCAATTCTTCCATCTTTTCTAATGCTAGATTCGAGGCTTGGCTCAAATCTTCTGGCATTATTACCCGGAATCCTTTTCCTATACGAACTGGATCTGATAAAGCACCAGATGAGTTTGTTGGGGCGTAACTAACGTCACGACGTCTACGGCCAGGATCAATTTGCTGTGAAAATAAAGTTGCTTTTTATTATTGAAATCTTTCGAGTCCAACTTCAAAGAAATTTTCCAAAGTGTATGTAATACACTTCACATTATCCTGAGGTATTAAAACATTATTTTTAAATAGTTTGATGAGAATGCTTACCTGGTCAGGCTCTGGGCAAGCTTCGCAGTCAGTTTTGCACAATTCGATGTTACATTCCAAAAACAAGTCCATAACATCTGGGAATTTAAAGGCCTGGAAAAATGCATAGGCAATGATGGAAGCTCCTGTATTACCGGTTTCTCTAGTCTTTTGGAAAGCTCCAAACAATTTAGGCTTCAAGATGCAACCGCGCTCGTCCGTTAGCTGGACAACATTCGTCGATGTCTCGTCACGGGCGATACAGTCATGCACCTAGTAAAACATAAATTTTATAGTTCTCGCTTAGACTTGCTATGCATATCATTTTCCAAAGTGTAATTTCATACCTGAAGATCAAAACCAGGATCACCCTCAACTGATACCACCAAAGTCATGGTTTCCCCAATCTTGACTAAACCATCAGCAGCTGGAGCAAACGGACCCTTTCCTGTCTGAATGTCTAGTTTTGCCGATGCTGTGTCACCACTGAATGTGACGATCTCTTGATTGAGCATATCGACAGAAAGACTAACAGAGAGTGCTTTGTTAATGTTTCCTTCCCAAAGACAACGTACTCTACGAACTGTATCCCAGACTTCTTGGATGCCTGGTTCATTCTGAAAATTTTACTCAGGATTATTTGCTTTCTAATTTTATGTAGTAAGGAAACATTCCTGCTACATTATTTGACTACATGAATCGGAACATAGATGTGTGTTTTACAGGAACACTAATTATCGATATAGATCAAATTACGAACCTGGAGTACTAAAACGTTCTCCAAATAAGCCTGTCCAGCTTCTCCCTCGAAGTCATTTATGAATTGAGTACCACATGAGTCCAAGCTAACAGTGAAGGAGTATTTGGTATCACCTGACCCTTGGGCAACGTAACGGCAATTTTGGTCTGTGTAGAATCCCTGTTGATTGATAAAATGGGTATTTAGTGGTTGTAGCTTTGAAATTTCGCTGAGAGGGTTTCAATACGCGGTACATACTTTGGAGTAAATTACTCCGTCGAAGGCCCGATTGAATTCGATATTAATAGTCATCATAGTTTTACTGCATTCAACATCAATTGCGTGAATATGGGGAGGATGTTTCAAATCTTCTTCGGAGACGCTACTTGAACCTTGCTCAACCACGTTGGTTTCCACTGAGCCGCCAGAATAAGTTTCTTTTGCCACTACAGCAGTACCTAGTAAATTTTGTAAGTAATTACTTCATTCTTTACTTCTCGAGGTTCTTCCATCGGATTCTGGTGACAAATTCATTCAAGGATTACCTGTGTTACCAGAACTTGACGGAGTTGGAAAACTTGGGGTGGGTGATGCGGTTGGAGAATAATATCCACTGCCGGCTGCAGATGCATAAGCACTTCCACTAGCAGATTCTCCAATGCTTCCACTTACGCCTGCAGAAACCCCATAACCAGAGGTGGGAGTAGAAGAAGGAAATGTGGGTTGTATGAAGACACTGGTTGGTCCAGGCGCTGGTTGATAGTTTGGTGATGGTCTAGGCTGCGGAGTCGAAGGTGCATACCCAGCAGTCTGTGGTGGTATGTAACTGCTCGTTGGTGAATATCCGACTGATGGCGATACAGAAGAACTAGGAAATGATGGAGGAGGGTTGCTTGGAATTGGTCTAGGCTGAGCTACCGAAGAACCGAAACCCTGCGAAGCTCCAAAGCTTGGAGAAGAGGGTTGGTTACTAGGTGGGATGTAGTTTGGCCTTGGAGTTTGGTAGGCTGGTTGGGAAGGAAAACTAGGAGAAGACGGTTGACTTGGGGAATAGCCAAGGTTTGGAGGAGTGTAAACAGATGATGGTTGTTGGTAGTTTGGATAGCTCGTAACTTCGTTTACGCTTTGAGAAGAGTATGAAGGTTGCTGAGGTGTTGAGGCTGGTTGAAAAGGCCTGGGTCTCTCCGGAGGTCTCTGAGTGCTGTAGGGTGGCAGATACGCATTGCTGTCAGATTGTTGACGAGCTGTGTAGGTAGATGAAGAGAAAAAAACGTTTCAGTTGATGTGACAAACAAATATAACAACATTTAAGACATTCAGATGATTAGTCTACAAACAAGTGTCTGGTTTGAGTAACAAGTAACGTCTTCCCAGAGTAATTCAATAAATTTATGAGTGGCTGTGTATATGTGCTCAGTATATGCTACTGAAAATGAAATGGTGTGTATTAGATTTTTAGAAAAGTTGTATCATTACTGAAGAAATATAATAATTATAATAATAATGAATTCGAGTCAAGAGAGATGTGCGCAGATCAGGTCAGGTATCATGCAGGTTTGATCTTCATGCTAAAATGTTATTCACGGTTGTTGTGATAAAATGACAATAGTGATCGTCTTTTCTGAGCAACAAGACATACTTCTCCTTGTGCCCTGACGATAGATGCCTTGAATCCACTCTAGGATATTTCGGGCCATCACATCTGCTGGCGAGACTGGTGCAGATCTCACATTTCTTGAATGAGCTGAATTTAAACGGTATACAAAATACTTTGAAATGAGGAAAACTGTACATCAACAAAAGAAATTATATCGATAAATATTGCATAAGCATACTAACCACCAGGGGCTCTGACAAATAGTGCTCTGCCTTCATCTTGACTCGCTGCGATACCCAACAGCCCTGCAGCCAATACGGCCGTCAGAAATTTCATTGTTCACCTGAAACAAACGTAAAAAATTCAACTAAAGTAGATATACATGGTACATTACTCTCTGTTCATGGATACATATTATTTTTCGAATAACGTTGCGAAGCCGTAGCAGGACCAATACTTCATGATATTTTCGAATAATCGATAGCTAACGTAAAATTGAATAGTACGTCAGTGAAAAGAAGATTCGTTATGATCTTAGCAGATGCCACAAATAGTTTTATGAAAGCGATCTGTGATGTATAGAAGAATGAAACGATGAATTAAGACGTGCTGGTCGGAGCATCCTGGTTTTGAATGGCGGTGAGCCTTCAAAGTCAGTCCTTGTACTAGAAAAGAGTCGATTACGGTTGTCCATTAGGATAAGCAGTAATTGCAATGAGGGTCATAAACGATGACACAAATTTTGGCTCGTTATTACGAGTGCTAGATCTTGGAGGGTATATTTGCAATCATGGACTTACGTCAATATCCCAAATAGAAATTTGAATTTTATATGCAGCAATATAGCTCTGACAATTATGAACTGCAGAATTATATGACCCTAATCGAATTTCAATGCAGATTCATCGTGTCACATCGGAATATCGTCGCAATTATACTATCAATGAACCTAAACATAAAAGTTTTACATAAAAGATCACGTGTGTACTGATCTTGTTGAAAAAACTGTTGAACCGTGAAAATACTATCGAAAACTATTAATAAACCGTTCACAAATTCAAAAATGTAGTTTGCCACTACTGTGAGCCCTAAAATTTTATTCTGTGCACTTGAAATAGTTTCATAATGATGTACTCGATCTTCACAAATATATATGAAATCTAGACACATGTTGAAGTTGTAACAATTTTTTTCATTCTACAATCTTGACCGTTTTGCAAAGATTCCAGATAATCATCATCTATGTATACAAATGTAGTATAAAAGCCGTGCTGCGTATGTATATTTGAATACACGCACTCGACTATGAAATAATATAAGCAGTTCTGAAAAATTTACAAGGCGCATATTTGCATAATGTATTTTGCCCTCGGGGAAATTTATTTGTCAGTGATGATGGGGTAAAGCCGGAGTATTACGGCATCAGTTTAAATTTAAAAAATCTTCATGCATATAACATGTATCTCGTATCAATCAATTGTAGATTTAGTTCCTCAATGTTTAGTCACTGTATACATTACGGTTTAGCATTATCAGCTGTGCAATGAGTTTGTGCAAGACCTATGACACGCGGTTGTCTATGAAATTTCTCGTATTAAAATATTGCAACAGTTCACGGTTCAAGGCATTCAACTATAAACTACCCACCACGTTCCTATCTAGGTATTCTCGAAAAAAAATTTTCAAGATGACTCTACGAAGGTGGTGTGGGTACTTACGATAAGCAAATTATCGCACTTTCTCTTTCAAAGTATAAGATATTTTTCTCAGAAATAACCAAAAATGGTATAAGCCTCTTGGCAAAAATTTGCGGAACATTTATAGTTCCGCAAATTGTTGCGAACAATTAACGATTTTTTCTGGTACACAAAGCATGATACCTTTTTTTTCTCGGAAACATTACGTATTACAATTTTGAGATGCATAATTTGGATATCTAAATTCACGATATTAGTGCGTTTTGTATACAGATATGATCGTTCTGGCAACGTATTAGACGAAGATAAACAAAAATTGAAGTATGTGTTACGAAATAGCCATAAATCATTTTGAGTACATGACGTGAATAAAGGTCCTTGTTCTATACTCTGATCGATTTCACAACGAGTACAACCCACTCCGTCCTCATCTTGCCCTACAGTTGCGTTTACGCAATTCACCTGCGAATTGACTTGATAATCTTACAAATATGAGAATAGAATTTTGACGGTAATAGATAAATTCAGCTTCATGGGGAACAACAAATATCAGTTGACCTGCAATGGGTCGACTTTCGTCAACAAACTGAAGGCTTCTTCCTGTCATATTACCAAGTTATGAAATTACCAATTCCAGGCAAAATTATGAATCAGCTCAATACTCTAATTATGCAATTGATTCACTTGCACCATAATCTTCTGCTTTTTGAATTAATCCTGCAAAGCTTTGAAATTAGATCTACTCCAGGTTGGAGGGTCCACTTGATTTTAATTCCAACGTTAGTTAGAAGTGCATTTTAGGGAAAACGTACATTTTGAGCGGATGATGTAGTTGGGGAAGTCCCAAACGACTTGAAATGAAAATTAGCCATCAAGCTGATAGTCATCAGAATGACTTCAGTGTAAAATTTCGCCATACGCAGGGAACGATCGGCATTACCGATGGTTGTGGGTACCGCACATGTGTGATAATAAAACAATATATAAAACTGCGGCGAATAAAAATTTCCCATGCCTAGATGTGTATACCTGTATTATAGTATATACCAGTTGGTAAATACGAAGATGGCACATCGCAGGATGAGGTGAAAGGTGAAAGTCACGAAGAGGCATCATCACTTCGAATTCGAAACTATACAGGCGGTTGTTAGAAATTGCAATTTTTCAAATGTCTTTGATCAGAATCGATTAGAGGCCCGCGGTTTCTGTACGACGATGAAAACGACTGTTTTGTCCGTTGCCTAAAGCATATTCAAATTTTTTTCTAATCACCGAATCACCTCATGCATCGTCGCCTATATGTATATTTATGGAAATATACAAGTTTACTGAAAAATAGTGAGAATTCCGCGTGATTGCAATTGCAGATTAATTAATAAGCGCGTAGTAATTGCCACACCGTTAACACTGCAATATACACAGACGAGTTGACGCGATGTTAGGAAATTTTGCAATCGTGGTGTATAACATAATTACGAATTCATAGTTGCAGCGCTCTTCTTCTCTGTTCATAGTTTGCAATTATTCCTGTAGAAATTCGTGAAATTCTAGATGCGGAAAATAGCATAGTTCGCGGTTTTCGAGTGGCGTAAATCCCCGCGTGCACTTGATACCCTGCGGTTAAACTTCTTAATAATAATCTTATAATACCCGTTCATTAACACAGAAACGCAACACGTGTCATAAGAATCACCAGATAGCGCAATGACAGGCAAAAAAACAACAAATTAGTTCGCAAGGACTCCAACTTGCAGCATGTAATTTTAATACATTGGTACATTACACATTCCGATAGTCGGTGTGCAATAAGTCCCATGCGAAACTTGACGAAGTTCTTTCTAGCCCTCATCAGTAACGAAACGAAACATTATTCTCTTCAGCTGGATTGTTTTATATGTATAGTATAAATTTCCCAGAATTGTTGGGAGGATAGAAATCACTTGAAACAAGAGTTTCCAAATCTAGTTCATATACGAAATTTTGACAAGGAAATGATTCTAGTCTGATAATCAGTGAAAACGATTAATATTTTCACGAGGCCATTTGGAATTACCAAAAACTTTTGAACGGAATCAAAGTACAAGCATGAAATTCTTTCAATTTATAGTGTTCAAGTTATAGTATAAGTGAAGCAAGAATGCATCTTATATTACGTTATGCGAAAATATGCTCTATATCAGTTTATACTTTCTTTACCTCTACACGAAATGTGTGAACATAAAAATACACTGCACTTAAGAATCGCACGCTGCATCGTTTCCTATCGAATTATTTGACTTGGGGAATAATTATCCGATACCGTAGCAAACCAGCTGGTTTACGGTGTATCAATTGTTGATCAGCTTTCTAAAATTAACCCTCGGACCTTATAATATGCAAAACGACTTCAGCGGAGTTAGGAATCGATCAAATAATTATCATAAATTATTAACTCAGACGTTTACTCTCCCATTATCAAGTATATGGTGATAGTTTGCCAAAACAGTTTCTCGATCCTAATGTGACTGCTATCGCGTATTTGTATGTCAGTACATGCTTGTATACCTATAGTTGTATTACATCGTGTGCAGCGATCTTGCCGATAGTCGACCTCTATAAATCTAGCGGCAACCTCGAACTGGTTGGAGAATTTCTCTATAGAAACTACTGCAACCACCATTGGGTCGGGGTTAAGGGGACATTGAATCCATCTAGGAACATCTATATATACCTATACATTCAACGGGATTTCACAAAAGCTATACGCGGACCATTTCTCGCGTTGGAAGAAAAAGCGAATCCTGCTGAATGCTGCAGCTGCAGCACATTGCGTGACGTTAAAATACTGATGAAACTTGGTATAATTCAGGCCTAAGGTCAACGGGGAAAATCTATGCCGAGTAACGCGGTTCATTGAACTTTCAGAAGAAATAGCGACGATATTCAAATTCATTCAATCGGTTAACAAAATTTGAAAAAAATTAAAAAAAAAAAAATTTGATTCTTGGATATGTATATCACCAATTATTATCAATTTATTCGCCAATCTCGACACAGCTAAATGTCACGCTCCTCTCAGGCGTCTATAATGAACCGAAAACCGTATCACTCAGTTTAAATGGATGTAACAACAGCTAATTACGAAGAAAGCTGGCATAGGTACGAATACATATACGATGACCTATGGGTTCAGAGGAAAAACAGGATTTTTATTTCTTTTATTACTTATTGGTTTCTCGTTTTTTTATTATAATTTTTTCATTTTTTTTTATTTTTTTTTTATTGCGGTTCTTCGCGTGATCTGGTTCTATTAAAATTCTAGCGACTGTTAACGATTATTGCGAATTACCAGACGCCACTACTTTTTATACCTCGTCTCCGAAAGAGTCTTTAATAGTACGCGCAATCGAAAGGCAGAGAAATTACCGCAAGAAAGTTACCTCAAGGAGGAATTTACGAGAGATAGCATGCGGCGCATCCTTAGACCGAGATGAAATCAGATGAGCCCGCGGAGAAAGATGCGTGTCGGGTGCTATAGGAAATCGAATTTCTTATATATATAATATGTACATACATATACCAGCTACTAGATCCTTTATATGCAAATTTTTTACGCAAACACAATGGAGTAAATAAACGGAGACATTTGTCATCCAGTATAGATTCATCCACAGAACGTTAATCAAACCTTTCAAAAATAAACACGTGAAATCATACATTGAGGAGAAATTTCCTCACCAACCAAATTGGTTAACGCGTGGGTTATTTCTAGCGAATTATGCATATCAGAAAACCCAATACCTATACATGTCACATACACCTGCAGGCTGACTGCAAAATGACTGCAAATATACTCGTTGATTATGAAACAAATTGACAGTGAAATTTATAGTTTTTTTTTTTATGAAAGCGATAGATTTTCATTTTTTTAAATTTTTTTGGTTGTATATTTCTAGCCAAAATTAAGGAAGTAAAGCGGTATATAAGAGTGCATTGACGTTTGAAGGAGCCGTGAGAGTAAAGAGCAACATGTGATTTTGTTTAACGATCAAACGGTTCTTCGTATATCTTTCGGTACTCGTCATCTGCGTTTCACCGGATGAGTCGGGTTAATAAACTAACTAAAGTTATTAACTGGTATTGAAGTCTCGATATTATATCGTCGAAGATCGTTAGTAGGTACTACCGACGTTCTATAGTAAACGTGAAACTCCGAAACGCGCACGAGTCTGCGTGTTGTTCTGTCACTTTCTTCGCGAGGATCCTGATTGTGAGACGAAAAGACCGAGACAAGTACTCAGGGGTCTTACAACTTGTAAGTACCGGTCTCCACGATTTACGACTCCAGAGCCGCACTCAATGCGAAGTCAAGTCTTATATATTCACAGACGTGGGAATTTACCATCTCAACTTTAAAACACACGTACTTTTCAAATATCAAATGAAGTACATATACCAAATTTAATTTCAAAACGAAGCGATCATCCACTGCTACTTAATTGTACCTTAATTGTCACTGGTATATGGAGAACTTTTTCATCAACAGATTTTGACCTCCGCATCGCGAACACTCCGATCATTATTATAGTCGTGTAATAAATCACTGTCACCACTGCCATTCAATGTTAGAGAGGAAAGAAAAAAAAAAATCAAATCAAATAAGTAATAGATATGATAGACTCACCCGTAGAACAAAGATATTCCTGGTGGGTCAAAAGGGTCACTCGGATTAGGTCGTGAGGTTGATGGGTGGATGGTGTGAACGGTGGTAGTATATAAGTGGCGGTGGGACCGTCTTCACTGAGCGGATCTCGACGTGCACGCGGTTTGCAAGAAAGGTGAGAGTGAATAGCTGAGAGCATCTTCATTCAAGCTTTATATAGGTACACAACGTGAAGGATGAGGTAAAGTTAGGTTTGGCAAGCCAGGGACTTGGGCATATTATCCCCTTACTGTGGAGGTAATGTTGTATGTACGTATACCTATATTCATACACATTCAAGTAACATCTATGACTATATATCACTGTACACCATTTGACCAGATAACACATTTTCCAAAATTAGCAAGGACGATTCGCGTGCACTGTTAAAAATTGTCGTGCTAAATCTAGCGGCTCGCTTGGACCACTATCGATCAATTATAGTGGTTAAGTTGAAAGTTCAACATCAATTGATGTGACAAAATTTTCTACCGTCTTAAAAAGACTCTAAATATAGTGTTGAACAGATACTAAATCGCATTCTATATAGTAGTCCATACCGCAAATTTTTTATATTGCGGTTTACTACATGTGCACATAATAATGGAGGTTTACATTCTTTGCCAATTCAATCCAATTTTTCTATCGACTTTGTAGATATATTTCATAATTTGCTAAATGGTAGTACTACTCTATAGAAGCAACATTATGGTGAATTTTTCAGTTCTTCAGAACCATAACTGACTTCGAGATGAACTTTCTTCAATTCAGTGTGTCATGGATACCACCAAGTGTGCAAAGAACGTCAAAGTGCGAAGAGATCCAAACTTTCTTGACAATTTTCTACTATAAGAAACTTATTAATAATGAATAATGTTGTTCTAACTTTTGGCCATATCGATTTTCGTTATTTGCAACCCAAAAAGTACTTTTTTTCTTAACTCTAATAACGCCACTTTCATTTTTCTGGGAACCTTACAGCATCTCGGAGAACATATTAGATATGTAGAGCCCGTAGAACGATTGCAAAGTGTTACAGCTGATGGTCCGAAAGTAATGAGACGACAGGCATGCAAATTGCATAAATTGGAAGATCATCGGTCTAAAATTTGTCTCACAGCAAGTTACTCTGCGGGTGTATTCGACACGTATTATATGTATAATTGTGTATGCAGACGTATGCATGTATTATTCAACAACTTTCGAGGTAAATTTTCGATAGATAATTTTGTGGTTTATACAGTCTGTATATACCTGTCATTATTTACCACGGGCCATACCTCTCGCAATTTTTTTTTTTTTTATCGGTACTGCGTAAGAAAAACCAAAATGGTATTATTGGGCAAACAAGTGTTCATGCTCTTGTTGCTTTGGAGCCTAAAATAGACCTGACAGATTTTCGGTACTTTTAGGAAGGTGATTTTGTGTTCATCGCGGAAATATGGAGGGTGGAGAACGCTTGGGTTTAGGTAAACAGTATGGAAAAGGTCTGGCAAGTCGGTTGGTTGAGGTATAATAATCCGAGCATTTTCTTGTATTGTAATAATCAAATGTTTCATTGCTCGGTAATTTTCCACGATCTTTTTCTGATACTCGCCAATATAATCTGTGGTTTTACCATACGTGGGATGCTGTTGTTGAACTTTTAAACTTTCTTTATTCGTAAGGAGGCAGCTGCGGTGTATATCCACGTACCTGACCATAGCCTCATACAGCTCGATTACGCCATGTGTCATTTTTATTATCATTTTTCCATTGCGCCGACCTTCTTCACCCACCATAACCACAAGCAACAATTCACTCTCGTAGGGACGGTGAATATTGAAAGGAAACGCTTTTTCACGTACATCTTGATTATACTAATTGCAATAAATTTTACATAAGTAACAATATTTTCTTACGTGTTTGTATATTTGTGTTTCCTGAAAGATCCCTATATGTAACAATATAATGAATAAATATTCAGTAAACGCATGTTACATACCAAGAATCAGTTGTTGCAATAAACCCAACACTTATAGTTTGTTTGTATTTGCATAATAATAATAATAATCTCCGGAGAAGATGCGTTTCGTTTACTTTTGACCACCACACAAGGCCAAGTCTTCAAATTACGGGTCATCGACTATGATTAGTCTCGTGCTTAATCAGTAGTAAAAGGCAGTAAGATCGTCCGCGTCTGTCGGTCGTGTAACTGACTTGTACCACTGAGAGTTGGAATGACATTCATTGCACAAGCCTCTTGTAGAGTTTTTACATTCGCGAATAAATGAGAGCGCGATATTATCGCAGAGGTAAATTTTGTTAGTATTCGAATGAAAGATGGGGGAGATACCCGTGAGAAGTATAATTCCGGTATACTATGCCATATATATATGCCTGTAAAGCAATCCCGAGTATAAGATATAGAGTTAGAAACGGACAAACACGCTTTTACTTTCGTATGCGAGGGGTATTGTATTCTTTCGTTTACTCCTTCAAAGTTTCTCGTTGTCTAATCTAAAGATCAACGTCTTTTCTCGGACGTTCGGTCACCAATTAATTTCATATTTCGTCAAGTGCGCTCAGTATCGCGGAGAAAGGAGAAATCGATGTTTACTAATTCATACTCGACTTCGTCGTATTACTCCTCACTATATTACTTACACGATAATTCGTCAAACGTACCTTATACATACATACGTATATGCATATCCTGCCATAACACTATAACGTCGAGAAAAAATTAACGTATACCTAATTCCGGTGGCGTACATTGGAGAAACGATACTGTATAAGACATAAGTACAAAATTCGAGCATTATGAAACAATTACGAAATATATTGTCATTGACAATAAATCATATATCTTATGGTGGTAAATCTATCGCAATTCACACATTTCATTATCGAATGTCAGCTCTCTAACGAAGACTTCTATTATATAGAATGCAGAAGATGATCCTTAAGGTGAAATCTTGAAGCTAATTAATGGATATTTCTAACGTGTAGAAGCTATTTTTGAACCCCATAGTACGTACGGTCGTTTCATTCTTTTTTTTTCTGTACATATATGACTACCGTCTTCAGTACTTTTTTTTATTAACGTCATAACCTTGTCAGATTTGCCTTAGTACCGCGACGCGTGATGACGATCTCCAAACACAACGCCTGCGGCTAATCGCGTGTAGGATGAAATTCTTATGTTCTTTGGATTATTTTCTTAACTGCAGGAATTGCCAAATGTCGTACGAGGTTGTTATTACTGTTTGAGAGTTTTAGCTTCGTCATTCAAAAAATTAGAATAAATTATTTTCTTCGTATTTTTTCCTACAATATAATAATTACCAAATCTTATATGATTTATTTCGGAGTTCCCATTGAATAAGAAAAACAATTTGCCTCTACCTTTACCCGTTCTAACTATAAGTGAATCGAGGTGAAATAGCTTGCGGGCTGAAGACGAATTTTTCTTACAGACCTTGATGTGAATATAACGATGTGAAGGCCGGGGAATAAATATTTATTGTTCACTACGATACAACGATTCGGTTACACAATTTGACCTGAAATTGTTTTTCTCAATTCAAAATTTCTCCGATCGAGTAACTCACGTATGATGATTATTGCAAGCATCGAAGCTCACGTTTACGTTTTTGCATGTTCGTTGGCGACGTAAGACTCTTACTTGCCTAATAAGTAATAACTAATTATCATTCAGTATTATTATTTATTATCTAACAGTATAGGGTGACTGAATAATTCCGCAGGTGTCACTTGAAAGAAAATATCGAATTAATTATGAAAATATTGCTTCGGTAGAGTCGGACACACGTACGGTATTATAGATACGTGCTTTCGATTTCCATCCTAACGTCTCATCACTTTCTCGAAGAATTTTTACCATCGTCCTACGGTACTACTCGATTGTGTTGCTGGTATGCATCTTCCACTTGTCAATTTTCGAAATTCATGTTACCAATGCGTATAATCTTCGACTGTACACTAACAACTCATTTTATTGCAAATGTATATGATTTGAATCTCTCACTATAATACACATTTTTTCTCGTTTTCATTCTCACGAGAGAAAGGTTTAAGATTCATTGAGATTTTGTTACGTTGGTAATTTCTCTGTAGAATATAATATACTTGTACCGAACACAGACACCAAAAATCACGCTGATTCATATTGTGAAGAAGTGTTACTTATGTCGTTTTACCTTATGGTCAGAGATACATGAGTATGACTTTCAAATGACGGTTGACAATTACGACGCGGTTTCGTGACTACAATCAATTATCTAATGAACTTGTTAATCAAGGCCATATTCATAACCGCTGATTAACATTGGCCCTGTACGAAATATTAAGTTGGTCATTAGTATTGTTAATTTTTACATCACCGTCAAATATTGATTAAGATTTGAACGTTGTATTTATTGACGGATCATTGATCAGCGTATACTTGTAGTTATATTCTCAACAGCTTTCAGGATGTTTGAACTACCTCTATATAGTCTGTCACGTATGCAATAGCATTTGAAAAAAATTCCATCTGACTCTATCCTGATTTTATTCAAAGTTTGTTCTGTAATTCTTATAGCATAGGATTTGATGAGTTAGCCGAATATTTGTACAATTTTTTTTTACGTAAATCCGGGTTAACTCATGTCCTTCAGTGCTTCAAGATACTAGGCATTCGAATTATCTTCAAATATATTGAAATTAGACGATACTCGTGTATTAATATTCCATCAAATCCATCCGTTTTCCAACCTGCAGCTATCCCGTAAAGAATGAAGCTTTGGATCCAAATTTAGTTGATTTAGGGGCGTTTATTGCTTCCTCTGATGATGAAATGTTATTGGATTCTATAACTCACAGGCATAATGATTTTCCGGAAGTATAATGATCTAGATATCTGGCCAAGTTCTCCTTGTTTTGGATGCTCGGGAAATTTTGGAAAGTACAAACAATAGAGCGAGATTTTCTTTATGGAGTGAACTATTATTGCAAGTTCAAAACCCTTTTGAACATTACCGGACAGGACACGTCTAAATATATCAACGCCACGCCGTTCTATTCTCAGGCAAATTGTTTCTGACAAGTGAACCATTTGCCAGAAGGTGTAAGGACGTTGGTAAATAGAACTTCACTCGCGCAACTAGGGAGAATGACTGATTACTATGGTCCTAACAATAATTATGTAAGAAAGTAACATTTGTGGTTGTGGAGCCGCAACAGAGTGCTATAGAAACAAAGTCTACTCATGAATTAAGATAAGTTCCATCAACGTTACAAACATTAAACGTAAATAAGCTCTCATCAATTATTCGCAGTAGAATCGTGTTTGTAGATTAAAACAAAATCGTTTCTAATTGCTTGAATATTATAATAATCAGAAATCACTGACTGGACGACCGTAAAACGACCAGAAGCATCTCAGGAACTTGTGTAATCAGCCATACGGAAATATCAACTCTGCAAGGTCCACAGAAGAGCAAATAAACCCGGTGGAACCGTACGAAACAAAAAAAAAATCATGCCAAGCTCACAAGTGAGAGTGAGCAAATTTACATCCTCGTATACGTCGAAGTTGAATAATCCAGTGTATATCACTCGCGGGCTGAACACTAGGACGATCTTAAACGCAGCTCGATTTTATCTGATACCGGAACATTCCATGTGAACGTGCATTTCAATAAAGTGGGTGAGGGTCAAGATTTGAAAAGATCAAAACGTAGATGGGCTAGTATTTCGAATGTTGAAAATACAAATACAAAAACGGCAACAGGTCAAGTATAGGAAATTTTTTCATCACTGCTTTAAAGCCTTCCATTGATACAGCCCTTTTATATTCTGAACGATCGCTACCTCAATATTCTGATTCTTGGCCGTTCGAAACATTGATCGTTCGATTTTTTTTACCCCCGACCCGATAAAGTTAAGTCGAGTGCTTGCAAAGCAAAGCACATTTACATGAAAATCCCAACATATGCAATTACTTTATCATAGTAAATTAACTGCAAGTGTTGGGATTTGAACTTTACCATATTATGCCAATTCTTAGGTGAATTCGCGACTCTGATCTATTTGTACAATGATTTCAGTGAGTCGCACTTCCTACGACAGTACCTTATATTTTTTACTGCCTCTCTTTTACTGCCTCGCTGCGATTTCTCCCGAGCAAACATTTCCCTTAGTTTTTACCAACAAAGCGTGAATGCCGAGTGCAAATTTCAGGTGCAAACTATAATAACAATATTTTGGTATATAAGCATATAGCTGCACCGATATTTGTATTCGGATAGAAAACTTAGGGGTAAACATTGCGCAGGATACTGCTGTCTGTATATAGGAGAATGGTAGCGAGGAAACAGATGCGGGATTTGCGTTGAAAGTAAAATGTTTTTTTTTTTTTTTTACTTCATTCGGAGCTACATGCTGTTCACACATATCTTAACTTCTTGTTACGTATAGCCGGCTATTGTATATGAATATACATGTTGATTCAGAACCCAGAACTCGTTCTAACGCAAATTTTTGCCTATATAAACGTCTCAGCCAACATGAATAGATTGTATGTACCTACCTTTACGTAGCACATGTTTTGTCACGCAATTATTCGTTGCTTGTTCTATTTTGATTATGAAACGTGGCGTCATAGTAATACATATTCGAAAAGTGCGTGTGTGTGAGATCAAATTATGTAAATATTTCATTTTCATTACAGTATAAAGGAATTGAAGACATAATATAACAGACGATATTACGCCACTCACTTAAAAAAGATATCAAATTATTTGAATGGTTCATCTTAAAACATGTAATTATGTTGCATTAGAATTAGATGAAACGATGAATCAGTGAAAGCTACAAGACCACAAAGTGGTAGTTAACCCTGACCTACCGAATAGATCAGATGATTATAGGTATAGTCTCTGCAGGCCCAAAAAACCTATCATCTTTGTTTTCCACTAATTCATTGGATGTCTTTAATTGCAAGAGGGGAGCACAAAGTTCATAATCAGAGTACGGAATTGGAAGAAAAATTAGAAGAAGACGTAAAAAAGGATATGACATGAATTTGGATTCGTATAAATTTTAGCGAAAATCTCATCAAGTCCTGTAACTTTGTTAACAGCAAAAGTGTAGGTTTGCATGGAAATCCCGCACAATCCATTCAAGTGAAAATGTGTTAGTGAATTATAGAATATGACCAATACGAAAGTTCATCATTAGCTTTGTGATTTCGCTATTTGTTGTTTTAATCTATAGCATGAAGCAGCGATTAAAATTCTTGAACCATTTCCGATCGCTGAGATAAATGGTGTAGCTCAAGTTCCTTCGTGACTCAGCACAGCTTTAAACTGCAATTCTACATGGTTAGCAGCTCTATTATATCCACCCATAGTTGTCTCTAAGTTCTCCGATTACGAATTAGATCTATATAGTTATGTACCCGGCTCGGTGAACAATACATTCTGGTTACTGCACTTGACAAAGAGTTATCATCATCGAGTCGAGCCGGTGAAAGCATTTCTCCATCAGATATTTCTCGTTTCTTATACCCCGGAGCTCTATGACCCAAACTAGAAGTCAGATAGAAGTGGTTAGACTGACACACAAGTCGTGCGATGGAAAGAGTAAAACCGTGACCCAGCTATTCTGAAGTATACAATATACTTTTTAAGAACGGCGCTCATTCCACTGCCGATATGATACTTAAGCCGGTTGAAAATTTGGCGCTATGAAGCTCTCTTCTCCAGTGATCACAATTACTTTGACCTTAAAGACTCAAAGAGAGTATGTCAAGCGACTCTTCGTGCACGTATACTTATTATATTTATCTATACATGTATTTGTCACTTTCATCTTCCTACCGAGAGGAGGAATTGGAAGTCAAGTCTCTCTCATCCTTTCCTTTTATTCTCTCTCTTATTATTATCCCTTTTCCTTTGTCATGCTGTTTTTATGTTACTTTTTTTTGGCTCAGTTCATGAATCCGAGTCAGATGATCCGCCGGATACTCGCGATTATGACAAAATCCATGCTAAGTATGTATCATTTTGCGTAAGAAAACAGGCTGCAGAGTTTTTCTCTCGAAGACACGATTAGGAATCGCGTCTATTTACACACTTGTAACAAGCGAATAAGTCGCAAGCCTCTATTCCGACCTGCAACACCTTTACGCAACTACCTAATTGTTTTATCAAATCTAACAGGCAAATGGGTGTTGGTTTCCTTTAGAAATTCAATTTATGCGAGATAAATTGAAAATTTTGTGTGTAAACCGAAAACTTCTCACTGTAAGTGCATTATAGGTATTCTTCCGATTTTCTGATGTAACTTATAACACGCATCCATCCTGTTCTTCCCCAATCTTCGGATGTTCTTGAATCCATAGGATTATTCTGGAAACACTAATGGAGTGGAGTGCGATTCTCGAAAAATTTCTCAAGAGCTATTAATGTTTATTACACATGCTGGCTTAGGGTATGAAGCGTGTTTATACAAATGTCAACTAATTATGTATTGAAGAATGAAGTATTTTTAAGTGTAATTTAAACAGTGATTTTCAACTTGAAGGACTCGTTTTCCGTTCCTTTTTTTTTCTTTCTTTATTTGTAACGCCAGAGTCAAGTCTATGATACTTTGGATGAATAAAAGGAACTTGATTTATAATGAAAGTGAATGAGCGTCGTTTTCATTATTTATATCGTTGAATAATGTATATTATAACTCTTCTTTGAATAATTCGTATAATAGCATAATACATAGAGATCAGATATAGTCGTCGCATGATTCTTACAGCGACGTGCGGATAGATTTTTTCACACGATCCAACCGCATGGATAAAAACACACCAGCTCCGTGTCATTCTTGCAAAATGACAAATGCATATACATAAATATAACCTATACATATAATATGTGTATGTATCTAGCGTAAGATGATTTTATTGTAAACCGTACAATTTCCGCAATACTCCTTACTGCCAGTATAATTGTAACAATTTCTGTTTGAAAGTAATGCCGATTATGTTAATTTACAATGATGCGCGTCATGTGATTTCAGGATCGAAAATGTATCAAAACGTATTAATTGAAAATAAATGTATTAATAAAGGTAATAAATTATATCGTTGTTGGTTTGAATAAAAACTTATATACTCGAAGTGAAGATAATCAGATAGAATTTTCTACAATAATATAATGTGATTGGGTGGGGGTAGAATAACAAAGACGAATAGTTAGGCATGTTTTACTCTGGATAAAGCAATGTATGATTTTTTTTCGTTAAGATCGTGCCAACCAACAGGGCCCATTTCGCAGTCTGCACAAATCAGGTACTTCAGATTATCCACGGTGTTTGAAAAACCGATATTTTCAAATGTGAACATATCCTCGACCATCCAATAGTCCGAGACTTCTTCTAATTCGTCTCCATCGCCTTCACCTTTTCGTTGCATACGATGCAACTTCACTGCGATCTACAGAAAAGGACATATTTACCTAGTGAGTTACCTTCTACGTTTTAGTATTGAACAAAAAGCCCTTGGAAAACAAATAAATTAAAATATACTTCAAGGGGTTCAAAGGCGTCCGTGGACTCGATTCACGCAAAACAATGACGGTACAATTTTTCAGCATCTCTTTCGTTCCCGGGTGACAGAATTTGCTCGCTCTAACGCGATTTGCAATGCAGAATGTAAGGAATTCACGAGTTGAGAAATAGACGGGGATAACCCGTAAAAGTCACTTTCACTCTTATAGTTAGCGAGTGACTTCTTATTTGTTTTGCATTTACTTCGGATTAGTGCCTAAATTCTAAACGTGTAACCAGAGCCTAATGCTACGTTAGACCGCAATTAGCGAGTAAACCGTGTCACCGTGATGTTGAATACGGATAATTAATACCTATCAAGTTTGTTACGAACTGCATTGACGATGACACTCGGCTTACCTCAACGTTCACGTAGGTCGCTGTTCCGGGGTTCAATATCTTCGAGGGACAAAAGGTACAGAATACTGTATCCTTGTTCTTCCCATTATGATCTTTGAGCGACTCTACGTCCACTAATGACATGATTATTTATTTATTTATTGGAATGAATTGATTTATCGATACATCTATATTCCTATTTACATAAAGTCATCTAACTACGTACTGACATAGAGGTTAAGTTCGCGCCGGCGAATCGGAGTGGGAGCGCGGTCCGAAGTTGGTCACATACCTACATCGAAACTTTTATTCGATTCGATTATTGCCAATGCTCAACAAATGGCGGGTAATTTGAAATTGAAATATCGTGAACGTTGATTGATAACAAAAAGATGAAATCAAGATCGTAAGAAATGCACTATGTATATAACTGTATTATTCAGTTAACGCCGTGTATTTTATTTCCAAACCCAGGGAGGGAATTAAGTTTACTACTCAAGGGGGAAAAAATCTGTTTCATTTATTGTTATCCCTGTATTTCTGACGTACGCACTCGGAGTTTATTACGGATTCCATTATCAGGACAAATATCTTAATAATACCTAATTGTAATAAAAATGAAAAGTATATATTACATAACACATTTACAGTTACATTTAGAAATATGTAACGAACTGCGAAGTAAAGCATCGTTTATTTTATTTTATTAATATATTTTTTTTTTGGTGTCTTCTCCCGTCGAGATATTTTATCAACTGAAACAATACTTCAATTATGAATTGGGAAGAAAAAATTATACCTTCTGTTAATACTAGCTGCTATTCCGTATCCTGATCTGAATGAATTTCACTTCATTTTATTTAATTTCATTTAACTAGTCTAAGATGTGATGTGCGTATTTATTTACAACAAAGAACAAAAAATATAAAAATAAAAATAAGTATTGGCGAATAAAATGTCCACCAAAACTGCAATAACTGCAATTGCTTATAGTAATTAACATCTTCTCTTGACCAATTTGTGTTTGAAAATCAAACGGTGTACCATGCATGGGATAAAATATTTGCGTTTCTATGGAGAACGAATATTATTACTTTTAAGTGACAAATATGTACCCAATATAAAAAGAAGTAACGATTTCCAATTAAGTACACGATTGATACAATTGATTATAGTTTTTAAAATTATCTATTATATTTTTCTAATTGTGGATGGTTAGAAGATTATTCGTTTCTTCCTATCACATGACTTTTTAAAAATCTCATTACCTATATAAAAACTCTACATCTTGCTGAGTAGAGATTGAATGTGTTTGATTATGTATTTCGATGTCACTCATGAGAAATATATTATTTACGTTAGAAGCAGAAAGAGAGAAAGATATTAATTAAAATTAGTATCATGCAGAAAAAAAATTCATCTCTGTATTGCTATGACATGGATATGCATGGGGTCTAGAGAATCCTCAAAAATTCTTTGCCTATTTACCCAATAATATGCTGGAATGCGAGTGCTCGGCCTTATACATCTTATTGAAAAAAACAAAAAAAAACTGTTCGAATAAAAAACGCAGAGAAACTATCAATGTAAAAACGATTTTTCGATTGCTACAAACTCCGACGAATGATTTACAATATTTTTTTTTTTTTTGATAACAGTTAAAAGATCAGTACAACGGTTTACAAGATTGCTATGCACCCAATGATCAAGTAGGAATCTCTGCCTACTTTAAAGTTGATGATTAGTATTCTGTGCGGTGGTATTATTATGAGATGATTGAGTATTATCAAGTCTCTAGCTCTTTTCTTTATCTTTAGAGGATTTTATTTTTCGTCCTAAAAGATCGTACTTAGGCTGTTCAATTTCTTCATCTGAGTCCGAACTGGCTTCACTGTCGCTCGAGTGTTGGTACGAACCAAGTCCTGGCAGTATTCCAATACACTTCATTCCTCCAGCTACTTTATTCTCTTTTTCAGCTCCTTTACCATCTGTCAGAGTAATTTCCTCCGATTCAGTTCCTTTAGATTTTTTTTCTGAATTTTCCACGCTTTCCACAACCGCCGTAGGGCATTCTTTCACTTTTGGCACAACAGTCTTACTGTCCTCTTCAGTTTCGGATAGTTTTCTCTTTGTTGCTCTTGTCGCAGTATCACAGCCTGCGATATAATTAAACAATTACACATCGTCGTTTAAAATACTCAGATAATCATTTCAGGCAAGCTTATAAAAGGGCAGATCTCTCGAAGATTTACAAACTGAGAACATTGCCTTCTTTTTAAGTACAAAGCCATTTCAATAACAACTACCATGCAGAACGGAAAATACCAAACATACCGCTCGGTTGTTTTCCAGTTTTTTTAACAACAGCTCCGGCTAACAACCTGAGCTGTGAATTCCTCCCGCTAAAACATTATTTCGAATCAGTGTATCAGTTAATCAGTAGAATGTGGAACCAAAAATTTGAAAATAAAATAACATGATTTGATTATCTACCTTCCACTAGATATATTTTTGTTAGTTGTCTGCGGCTTCTTGAGTTCTTGTTTCAATCTTTCGTCTAAAGATTTTTCTTGTAAAGATGCAACAGCCGCCTTGAAATCCCTCATTTCTTTTTCTTCTTCTAAATTCTTTTTGCGCTCTTCCTCAAGTTTTGTTCGATCAACTAAGTCCAAAAACTCGACCTCGTCGTCATCAAGGCCTTTTATCATATTCTCTGAAAAGTGATAATGATAATATTCATCGCTCAAGTTCTTTCGGACTCAAAACTTACTCAACTTGTGAGCCTCTTCGTACTCCATATCACGTTTGCCTTTTTGTTCTTGCAATCGCTCATACAATGATCTCGGATCATAAGGCTCCTCTGGTGCCTCTGTTAGAGAAAAAAACCAAACAAATACACAGCATTGTTCAATTTCACAGAGTACTTATAGCTGTATATTAAATCGGAGCATATCGAACCCAGTTTCGAAGTTTTCATTAGGTATTTTTGCTTGTCGAGAAAACTAAGGTATTCGTATATTGTCGATGATTTAAACTTAAAAAAGTATACGGTAACTACTTAATGTTTGAAAATACTAAAATGAACATCAAATCCGGCTCTTACTTTTAACCGTTAATTATAATTACGTTACGTTCAGCCGAACGTGATGACATAAAATATTCCGGCGTAAACGGTACAGGTTATGAGAAATTTATGAACATTGATTCAGGACGTCCATGGAAAAATATTAGTTTGTCGTGACGAGAGAAAATCGAGAAATTATCTTTACCTCTGAGTGGGAATAAAAATGTAAGCAATAGATAAATCGTTTAACTAACCTAGTGGTTGATCCGCGGATCTCACGCGTTCCCATTCTTCTTGTCGTGTTTTACGCTGCTCGGTTATTTCAGCTTCAGAAATAAACCCCGAACTCATTTTCACAACTATAAACAAAATTCAAGATATTTTGGCAATTAGGAATTATTGTATTGTAGGTATGTTTGCCGACCGTCTTCGAATGCAGTTATGTCAAGTGAAGTTGTTCACATATGCTGGCGATGTTTTTCGTTATGTCATGGGTTATTGACAACGTAGAAAGATCTGTCCCAGGACTCCCAGGTCCAGAAATTACAGGCGATAGTTCCGGCGAATCCCTTCCGCGATTACTGCTTTGGCGCGAAGTTTGAAGTTTAAAATTAAAGGATGACGATTTGGAGTATATTTTAACTGACATTGGCTGAATGAACAATTGTACAACAAAAGCTGGAATGAATTGGCTACTTCCCGAATGGGTATAAGCCTTAAAAAGGAAAAAGAAGGGCTGGAATGAATTGTCATGCATAAATTGCATAACAGCGTTGATAAAGATTGATTGTTTCAAGCGAAATTATAAAAATCAAAAATATTTATTTGCAAGTTTGTATTATACATCGTATATACAGATTTTTAAATCTATGCCTTATATTATATGCTACCGGACACTCGTCAGTCTTGTCTTTTCAAAACAAACTAAAACTTATTATCTCCCGTTCCACAAGAAACAAACTTAGGTCAAATGGAATATTGGGTGTAATATGGGAATATTAACTCATAACACAAATTAAAAGAGAAAAAAAATTAAATAAAAAAAAAAAACAATTAAGAAGAAAAATTAATCCATTACAATAGAACTACTAACAGCGCAATAATTTTATATGCAGTGACTTGATGCTGTTGGTTCATAAATTAATCGAAACTGCATCAAATATGTTATACATATCACATTTAACTACCCAAGCGGAACAAAAGTGGAAGTTGCCAATGAGACATCTTATGGTATACCTAATGTCCGTCGTCATGTTAACTAGAATATAACTCTTGACTTTAAGTTGTCTTTTGGATGAAAGTTGAGAATTAGCTATCGAAACGACGGACATTAGGAATACCATAAGATATCTCATTGGCAACTTCCACTTTTGTTCCGCTTGGGTAGTTTCAGATAATATGCTGAGCTTATGAGCTATTTTTTTGAACGTGAAGGGCTGAGATTGTATTTTAAATACCGGTAAAAATAAAATTCATAAGTTTCTGGCACCGATTATACACAACACAAATTTTCTTTAGCAATTGGCGATTGAAAACTAAAATTGAATTTTTTTTTTTTTGGTTTTAGCCAAGTTATGTACAGTCGAGCTTATTATATTGCTCGCAATATTGCGCAATATTGCGTTTTAATAAGCAATTTCACAACAGAGTTAGTGATAAATAAAATAAAACAAAATAAGATGATGAACAAAAATGTGAAATGCCTCGAATAAGAAATATATAAATTAGATGCACGTACATAAAATTGGTATCTCATCGATTTCACACAGATTTTCATCGCAACGAAACTTTGATCGTGTCAATGGTCTGAATAAGATGATTTACAAATATAATGTTATTAATTATCGACAGTCTATCATATTTTAAACCTGCGAATACTTATTGAGAAAAAATAATTTAGTGATACAGGAATACTGAATATGGATATAGTTGCAATTGAATGTGTTAATGGTTATGATGATTTATGATAATTGCTATTGTAACCATAATTTAATCAAGGCAAGAAAATTGTATACCGTGATAATTATTGCTATTTGTTTGTAGAAAAATGTTTGAACTCTGTATTAATTGCAAGTTACACATGTCACGGATATGTAATGCCGATGAAAGCTAGAACAGATTAGACTATAAAATACTGATAGCGAATACAATTAATTCTTATTTGGCAAAGTATTCATTGCCCAAAAAATAACTCAGAGAAGTAATATGCACTTTGACATAGTTTAGTCCAGAAGTCTGTAATAATTACTATAATTTCTGATTGTTCATGTTCATTATTTATGATGCACAATAAATTATGCATAACAAATAATAGATTAAAGCTTTTTCGTTCGACTTGCAAACACTGATAAACTCTTGACATCTTGTTTAAGATCTTTCACCAATACCCGAGGGTTGATGTTCATCAGCTGATTAAGCGTCGTACAATTAACTTTCATCTGATGCCCACCGACTGACATGTATGTGCTAAGACTTGCCAAGTTAATTGGTGTACTTGGGACACCGTAGTATGAAAATCCCTCGACTTCTCGATTCAAAAAGTTTTTCTCAGAAGATTGATGATCGCTGGAAAATTTCAAACCTGGCGGATACCTTGATAACGAATTGGTAGACTTACGTGCAACGCACCGCATTTTGTTAGGTGTTGGTAGAATCCTTGACGACAGTTTACCCGTCGATTTTTTAGCAACAGCATTTTTCTTCGATGGACTAACGACTTGCGGTTCTTCCGTAATCATCTCAGTTTTGGCTGAATGTTGAGAATTGTTTTGTAGAACTTTGGCCATCAGGCGTTCAACCAAAGTGTCGTAGTTTGTTAATCTAAGGATTTTTAATTCTAAACCTGGATGCATTTGCGTGCTATGAGGCGCTACAAGGCTTGGGGTGGCAAAGGTCGTCTCGCAATATTTACACTTGTAAAGATTCACGTGCTTAGCGACATGCTTCTTCATCAAGACAGTAGACATACTGGTGAAAGGACACTCTGGACATTTGTAGCCCTTCTGTTGCTCTTGCGGTTCCTGTTCCTTGAAGCGTAATGGTAAATGCGAATGAAACATGTCCTGATGATGCTTCATCTTGGCTTCTGTTTCGCACAATTCATCGCACCATTCGCAGACCCAGCCTCCGTTAACAGCTTCTGGTATTTCACGGAACATAGGTGGTAATTCGCTGTGTTTACGTCGCATATGTACTCTGAGAGTTGCTTTGCCTGCTTTCTTCTCACAGTATCCGCACTGTAATATCTTTAGAGGAGGTGGAATCGGCGCTTTGACTTGTTTGTATCTAAACGGCAATTCGGCTCCAAAGCTTTCAAGTTCATCACGACCCTTTGGCTCTTTGTGTACCCTTTGCCAGTGAGTTCTTATAGTTTCTAATGAAGTACTGTGCAAATTACAGTAGAAGCAATTATAGCTGAACTTTTCTAACGAGTTAGTAGCAGAAGGCACTTGTTCCTCCTCGATATCGTCGCTATACATTTCGACGCTCTCTTTCTTTTGCTGATGTAAAACTGGACCTTGACTGGACGGACCAGCCACAGAAATGTCTTCTACTTTGAATGGGAAACTAGAATGATTGACCCGCCAATGCTGGCGCACCTCAGCATCGATAGATCCGCTAAATGTACAATAGGCACATTTTATGGTATTTTTACTTGTATGTGTCCGCATGTGAGCTTTGAGACCAGTTAAATTAAGAGCAGTAAAACCACACGTGCTACAGACATGACAAACTCCCGTTTTCTGCGTGTCAGCCTTGGGCTTATTTACTTCGTTGGCGCTTGCTTTACGCTTTCGTTTTCTCGACCTTTTTTTGTTCGAACATACAAGACCGTATTCTTTTTCCCAAAACTCATTAGTCAATTCTGGACCACCAGCTGCAGGATTATGAATAACTTTGTCTGGGAGACCAGCATGCTTAGCACGAATATGTTGTCGCATAGTCGCCTCGGAATTCGCGCTTCGGTCACAATATGGGCAAAGAAAACTCAGGCGCTTTAAATGCGTTACTTGAACATGTAGTTTGAATCCTCGCCATCTAGCAAACTTCATATTACAATGTTTGCACGTCAGATGTTTTTCCACTTCTTTTTTCTCTGGTACTGTAACATTAATAAATTATCCATTATTGGATTATTCGACAGTTGTAATCTCAGTTGTTTCAAATTACTGTTAAGACTATTTTTTGTTGAATGATGATACTTACATTTCTCGACTACTGCTTTCTCCTTTCGGATATCGGTCTCCTCTAAATGATCGTCCTTCAGATCAATAACAAGATCATCGTTATCTCTGCTGTCTTCATCATCAATATCAAGATCTATATCCAAATCGGTGGAACTGTCTTTCAAACTATTAATAGCGTAAGTCAAGTCAACAGTTTTGGAATTATCCTCCGTTATTTTCAATGATGATTGAGCAACAGGATTAACTTCTTTAGCTGACTTTTTCGGCTGTGTGGCAGTTTGCACAGGTCCAGAAGAAGCTGATTTATCAGTGCTCACCCTTGGGCTGGATTTATTCGATAAACCCTTTATAATGGCGGTTTGTCTTTGCAACAGAGTGGTCACCTAGGATCATAGATTACAATGTGAGATATTGTTTACATGAATAGATAATATTTGAAGTATTATTATAAGGAAATAAAAAACCTAGATAAAATTCAATAAAAGACTCACCCACTCCTCAATCGAGTTATCTGGGGTAAGCATTTCATGATCGGGATCTTCGCCAGGATGTTGTTTGCTGAAATGTTTGACCAGCGTGTGTTTGTTTACAGATAAAAATCCACATGCTCTACAATGCCACCTAAAAGAATGATGATAGTTATAGTATATGTTGCAGAATCCGTTAACTAGAGAGAATTTCTTCGAATTTATAAATTATGAAACAGAGAACCAACAAAAAGCAAACAAAATGATATACAGGATTCATTGTCATAAAGTTGTTGGAGGTCTTTCATATTTACATATGAAAATAATTTATCCAATAGAAAATGTATGCAAAAGAAATAGATGTAGCTATTGTTAGATAAACCAAAGGATTCAACTCACTTTTTATACTTCAATTCTCTGTACAGATGGTCCCTCAAATCGTGTTTGTATCTGGTCTCAAAATAGTTGCACAATGTGCAAACGTACATACTGCCATTAGGTTTTCCGTAAGGTCCGAACTGGCCCATATCTGAGTCACTTAATTCGCTAAAATCTTCAGAAAAACTAGTATCGGTAACCGGGTTCTCCAAGCTCTCGCCGTGCTTCTCATTTTCGGATTTATCTAATAAGCGTAATTTATCAACTGCGCGAGTCTTGCTCACTCGCTCATTCACTGGGCTATTTGGTTCCGTTCCTTTTTTACTGTCTGGAGTTCTAGGAGTGGTAACCCTTTTTGTCTCATCGCTCGATTTCCCCACTTCTCCAGGGGTCGATTTACCAGGTCTGGATTTAACAGGCCGGTTGGAAATATCTCCTCCTTCACTCTTACGCTTAGTGCCTTTGGTAGGAGATCCATTAGCTGCGGCAGCCTCTTCCTCTTCCAAAAGAATACCGCGAATGTGTCTAACTCGTGGCATGTCACGTCTCCATAATGGCGTAGTATCAAATGGTTCATCAGTCGTGCCTTGATCAGTTGGTTCTCCAGCTTTTTTAACACTACCCTTAATTTTCTGATATACCATATCATATTTTATTTGTGGCTCGGCTGGATGTCTGGATACAAAATGTTGCTCCACGTTGATTTTTCCGGTCGTTTTGTAAGAGCATTCGGTGCACTTGAACTGGGATCGTTCGTCGTGTTCGTTAGATGCGTGAGATATCATTTCGTTTTTGTACATGCACTTGTAATCGCACATGTTACATTTCCAGTGATTACCGTCACGATCTGGACCTTCGTCTTCAACTTCATCTTGAACAGTTTGTGCAGTTTCTGTGGCTTCCGGCTCTCTGATAACTTTGACAAATGGTCGTTTTTCCGCATGTTTGTCGGAAAGATGTCTTTCCACGACGTGCCTGTAAACGAGTATTGAACTATTAAACAACGTAGAATTTGCTCGAATAATTAACAAAGAGTTGTTGAAACATTTGACAAATTTATATGCGTATTTACAAAGAGATTGAACGTAGTTTCAAGCATGTAAATATGTTATAGATTTATCAAACGGAATATTTTCCTCAACTTGTTACCAAAAACATGAACTTTTGACATATATTTCAACAGCAACACAAAATATTCATAATTAATGAGACGAAATTTTGAATACCGTAAACATTCATCGTCATACACTTACTTATAAAAGAATACGCTGGTAGAATATCGAATATAGTACAAACCTGTGATAGTGATGGTGATTACAGTGAGAACACTTATATAATCTACTGTCGTGCATTTTTAAGTGAATTCCCATCTTATCTATTCCTATATTTTGCATATCTTGTCCTGGTTGAGGTGACGGGCAATGGGGGCATCGGAAATAAGGTTCGTCTGAATGCAGGGCTTTCAGGTGACAGCGTAACATCGTGTCGTCGACAGTCAGATAATTGCATTCAGCAACGCCACATACATACCTATCAGAAATAAATAGCCAATAAATAAATTGTTCCATTAAATTCCGTCAGCGCAAAAAATTCCACTACCAGAAATAAATTAATCACCTTTTGTGTTCTGGCACAAATTGAGGCAGAGATGATACATCGTCCATGGTTTCTTTGCTAGTATCACGCTGCTTACTTCCCATTCTACCATTTTGATGGGAGCTACTGGCCAAGTTTACCATCTTGTCAAACATTCTTTCTTTCTTGTCTAAGCACGGAACTGGATTAACGGGACCAGATTCTGGCACAGTTGCATCTTTAGCATGAAGTTGCAAATGCCTCACCATATTTGTTCTTACTTTAGTGGTATATGGACAAACTGCGCACAGCACCTCTCGATTGTAAATAGCTTGTCGCGGTAGCGTATCTATTTCATCAGGATTAAATGACATTTTTTCAACGTCTATGCATTTGTCAGTATCTTTGTCCACCCCTTTGGTGGGCGTCCGTTTTTTACGTCTTCCTCTTTCTCCAGCGCCACGCTGTAATTTCATTACATATTTTACGAGCTACTTGTACATACTTCTTCATTCAATCAGTATATCGGTATTTGAAATTTATCAGTTTCATAGTAATTTAATTCAATTAATACTCACTATTGGTTGAACAACGTATAATCCATCGGGCGATGGATTCTTGGGATCCGCAGGCACTAATTTATTGTTACCAAATTTGTGCTTAGACTTCATGTGAGACATGGCTTGATGAGGCAATGTGCATCTCATTTTACATAATGAACATCCGAATCGTTTTAGGCCATGTGTTCTTAAATGATCCAATAAAAATCCGACTTTAACAAAACGCTTTTTGCAGTGAATACAGCTCAAGGAATTTCCCTCATTGAAAGCCGTGCAACTCATTAAATGGGATTTCAGAAGTTCTACAGTTTCTGAGCCAAAACTACAATCGTCATTTCCACATCTGTACAAATCTCTACCAGTAAAACCAGTATGTTTGATATCGTCTAGAGTAAGTGGCTGCACAATTTCCGCAGGCGCCTCGGTGTTAGTATTAGACTCAGTATTTGCATTAAAATCATCCGTATTATTTTTGACAGCGGGTACGAGTGTTTCCTCAACTTTTTCGCTAGTCGTATCATCTTTTAAAATTTGATCTGATATCCCAGCTTCCTGACTGATTTCCACTTCTTTTTCAGTCGATTTTCTCACCGTCTCTATATTCTCTTCCAATATTTCTATATCGCTATCTTCGAAGGTATCAACTATCTTTGGAGTCAAGTCTGTTGATATGTTCAGCGAATTGGATTGTTCATTTTTCACCAAATTTTTTAGGGTCTTGGGACTTCCTACCTCGCTATTATTAGTCAATTGAACTCTTTCGCTGTAGTTTGAAGTTTCGGGTAAGCTTAATGGATCTATAGCATTGTTGATAACGAATAAAGTCTTTGAGAACTGAGATGATTCGACTGATTTCTGTGAGTTATCATTTGTCTGACGATTCTCAAAATCGCTGGTCGCAGGATATTCAAATGTTGAATGACTTTCAGATCCATTATCTGATAACACTTGCGAAATGTTATTGTCACTTAATTGGTGTGACGTTAGGTCATCTGATAACATATCGATATTCAGCTGTAAAGAATAATCGTCAAAGTCATCAACCTCTGGAATGGATATTCTATTACTGGAAGTTTCCTCATCCTTCGAATTGTGTATAGCAAATTGCGTTGGAGTAGTAACGCCCGAGATATTATTATCTGTGTCATCATTTTCGGAAAATCGAGAATACAAATTCCTTTTCAGCAGGCTTATTTTGCCGCTCTTGTCTTTATCGATGAAAAACGTATCGATCTGCGTCTTGTTATTAGACATTTCTGAACTACTCGGAACGTCGTTAGAAGACGGATTTTTTACCAGCTGCCAATTTTCCTCAGGAATTTCTTCAATGTTAGTCACCAGATGTGAATACTTGAAACCATCTTCAACATTTTTGATAACTAATTGATGAATATCATCCTGTTTGTTAGATGCCTGAGTTAAAAAAAAGATCAATTTCAAACAGTTGATCGACGTATCCGAGGTAAATTTTCCTCAATAGTGCACATTATTGAGCTTCGATAATATACTTGGAATTGATCGAATGAAATTTGATCAAATTTACCTGTGGTAGAAGAGTCCTTTCGATAACATACGGTGGTAGATTCGAGTGGAAGTTGCTAAGGTGATTATGGAGCTCAGAGGAGAGGTCGGCACCGTTGAGACAATACATACACTGATATTTGTATATGCCATGCATTTTGTAGTGCTGTTGAATAAAAATACTACAGGTAAGAGAAGAATACTCAAACAATGTGACTATAATCAGATCTGACAGAAAGCTACCAAGAGTCTAAACAAAACAACTTACAGATATAAGTTTCTCCGGTTTTAAGCACGTCGCGGGACACATATGGCACTTAAACATGGAAAGCAGTGGACCATGTTTTGCCTTCAGATGCGTTATAAAAGTCTCAGGGATGTAGAAACTCTTTCCGCATTCTGTATTCAAATTAAATCTCGTTAGCGCCGTAAGAGCAAGAAATACCAACTGTAATTCTTCACTAAAAACATACTGAATTCTGCGTCACCAAACTATCGCTTAATAATTTACCTTGTTGACAAACAAACGGTTTCACGATCTCACTACGATCGATACAATCATCAGGTATATTGTCTCCCATCGCTTTTCCTTCTAACACAGTAATAATCTGCCCTGGATGACTGATAGTCTGAAAATCAAATGACATAATTAACACCATACATTATGTAATTTGCTATATTAGCCATCAAGTCATCATACCTGATGTAGTTCAACGTAAGATTGAGTTACAGCTCTATAAAAGCAGTAACTGCACTGGTATCGGCAATGTGCATGTTGGTTAAGTAAATGCTTCTCCATCAGATTCCAGTCCTCTAAAACGGCGCAGCAATATGCACAGTGTTGGTGTCCGAAAGGTCGGCTTGATTTCTCCTGAATTGAGATGATGGTATGATCTCCGTGATGGTTTTTGAATAGCTCCAGCGAATTGGTTGAGTAACTACAGTCGCGTGCCATGCACTTGAAAAGATGACATAACTTTGCAGGCTTCAGCATTATTCTGAAAGATTCCACAGACTTAAGTTTCATCACAACCGATTGCGCGATGCCTTCTTTATGCTTCAGCAGTGTCGCCGGTCTTGTGAGCTTGATAATTTTGAAATTCGGTTTCCCTGCTCCAGTTTGTGGTAGTTGGGCAGCTACAGATATGCTAGGTGCGGGTTTTTTCATCATTGTGGGCAAAGTGGCATATAGTGGCTTTTTGCTGAGGTTTGTAGCTATTTGAATTTTTGAGGTCGATTGCATGGGGACAATGTTAGCCAGCACTTGCTTTGGAGACTGAGAAGTAGATGGGAGACTTTTCAGAGGAATTATTTTCAGCGCTTCTCCGGCATTGTTCATGCTACCCATAAGCCGTTGATTCAAAACAGATCTATTTCCAACTTTGTGTAGAATAATTGGACTCTTCTTTAGAATTGATATCCTCGGTTTAACTGGAGATGTTTCCACAGCTTTTCTTATATCACTGATCTATATGATGAACAGACATTAAGACTCCATCAACTTTTGATCCTTCATAACTGTAACTTGGAACAAAATATGTCTAACAAACTTGTTACTTACTAGTGAATTTTCATCCTCAGCATCATCTGCTGCTGGTGCGAGGCTAACAACATTCTCTATTCTCAAGAAGGAGCATTCTTCCTCTGTATCTGTTTGCAAAACTCCTGTACCTAAATCGGAAGCACTGCCTTCTGGCAAAAAACATTCTACAATTAAGACGGGTACAGATTTTAAAGGCAACGTTTTCTACATAATGAAATTACAATTACGTACCAGTACTGGACAACAGACTTTCATCCAATGGTTCAGCTGGAACTGAAGGTACCGAAAGTTTGTCTCCACTGAGCCGTCGGATCCTGATTAAATTCTTTGGAGGCGAGGAGGGTTCCAGCTGTTCATATTTGATTTCTTCAGACTTCGGTTCTTGTTTATTCCACAGCTGTTTCACACTGGACAGTAGTACCACATCAGGGGCTTTTGGTATGATTTTTTCATCGGACTTTTCAATCTTGACTTGTGTGTCTTCCGATATCTGAGTTGCCGAACTAGTTTTAGCATTTTTAAGTTGAGCCACAAGTTTCTGGATAGTTATATGCATCAGTCCTTTAGCTGGAGCATTATTATCAGTTGTTGTTTCCTTAAGTAGTGAATTCACATCTTGTGAAATCTGACTCTCTGACTGCTCATTACTAGAATCTGATTCATAAGGTGCGAATGAACTTATCATTTCGTTATCACTCGTCTCAGTATCACTGCCAAAATTTTGAAAAGTATCATCCAGAGCTGCCAGAGGATCTTTCAGTTTTGATTCGAGATTATTCGAACTTTTGTCCATCTCATCTTCAGCATCCGGAGCTTCAGGGCAATCTGATAACAATTTTACATTTGTACCAGGCTGAGGTGATACTTCGTTAGAGGAGTTCACATTGCTACTTGGTACAGATGGTTCCTCGTTGGAAAGTTCCTCCCTTAATTCTAATTGAGGTGAATTTATGGCTGGATTTGACTGAAGCTTCTCATCTGATTCTACACTTCGGTTGCCAATGGTCTGCTCTGTTACATTCCGGTCGTTATCTATTCTTGAATTTGTATCCATCTTCACTTTCAGTTTATCAATTATTGACAGAGGTTGTTTTGACACATCTTTGTTAACTTTAATCCCAATATTCTCAACGATTTCTTGCATTTTTTTCTTCCTTTCCAATTGAATTTCACGCTCCTTAATTGCTACCTCTGGCGGACACACAAAGGCGCTTAGATTTCCATTAACAGGTAACGTGTCGGACTCTGGTTGCGACAACACACACGTTTTTTCCGGACTATTATCAGCTTCCATTTCCTCTTCATCCGCCGAAGCTTCTGGAATCACTCCCTTTTTTACTTTCTCTTGGTCTTTTGATATCTGATTTGAACTGTCTTCGGAATTTCTTTGTTCTATAACTTCAGTTTTGACATTAATTCCTTGTGTACATGCTTCTTTGTCATCTTTGAGATCTGTAATTTTCTGTTCTTCTGGATCTTTGTTAACAGTTATTTCAATAACTTCACCTAAATCATCTGATTTTTTAGTGGACGATTCTTGATCTTCTTCTAAAGCTGACGATTTGTCAGTTTCTACTAAATTTTCTTCATTTGCGACATTGGCACAGCTTTCACTATTGGATCCCTCTTTTCCCTTTAACGACATATTTATTTGAATGGATTTGGCATCAGGATTTTCAGAATGCTTTGAAACCAAATGATTCTCCATATTGCATTTCTTTAATTGCACAAAATTGCAAACTGAGCAGATATAGCCATGTATGATATTTTCTTCTGGTATGCTGTCTTCAATGATAGCCACTGAAACATGGTCAGCAAACTTACGGCAGACTTTATAATAGTGCGATTTGAGAGAAGATTTAGCAATGGTTTGATAAGGACAGCTAACGCATTTGTATCTATATTCTCCTGTGTGAGTAGTGCAATGTTCGTAAAACGCTTCCTTTGCAGTTTCCTTTGTACCACTCGTGCAAAAAATACAAAACCGACATTTATACTCCATGTAACTCCCCGGCTCTACAGTATTGCTTTTCATCATATTGATGCTACTTGCTTCCTCGATTGCTAACTTTGCGTCTGCCGGTAAAAGTCTTGAAATCAGAACTTCGTCTTCTACATGATTCAGTTTATAATGATGGACAATATTCTTGCCAGTAAAATTACACAACAAACATTTGTATCTCTCCTGTCCTGTCCACGCATATTCAAGTAAAGTTTCAAGTTCCGAACGCTTTGGTTTTTCGAGTGTATCCACTTGTGCCATGTCAGATGCTTCATCGATGTTATCTTCACTTTCTTGATGGTCGATAGCAGCAGTTGTTTCATCTTGCGGTGTTACTTTTTTCCCCGATCTTCTTGAAGGTTTGCTCTTTGCTGAGTTCACAACATCTGTATCATTACACTCCTTTGATCCAGAATCAGACTTAGCAGGCTCATTCTTATCTTCCGAACCTTGATTCTCCTTCAACGTACATGAAGTTTCCGAGTTGACCAATGACTCAAAAGAATTATCTTCAGCAACTTCATCATGGTCTTTAGTTTTATTTGAACCCTCAGACGGATCAGCGAATTCAGATTCAAATGCTGGAATAATAGGAGATATTGGAGCAGATGTTTTCTTCTTCCTTTTTCTCTTGGATAAAATACCCATTTGCCAGTTGAATTTTTTCTTTTTTCGTTTTGCCGCACCTTTCTTTATACCCTCAGTTGTCTCGCAAGCAGTTTCATCTAATTCTTCATCAGCATCTGCATCACTGTCTACATCAACTTCCTCCGTGCACTTCTCTGGTGTAGACTTAGCAGTTAGGCCGATTAATATATTACTCAATAACTCCTCGTTAGTGTCCTGCGGACCTTTTGTGGAATTTCTGGAAATTGAATTTCTAGTATTCTTCCTAAGGGATGTAATACTGCTCGACATAGAAATGTCCGATAGCATGCTACCTTCGTCAGTAAAAGACATTGTATCGTCAGCTTTGTCTTCAATAATTTTAGCAGATTTAATCTTTGTAGAGGTTTGTTTAGTTCTACTAGTTTGCGTGCGAGTTTGTCTTCTAGACGTTATCGAGGTTCCAGTGGAACCAGTGTCAGGTTGAGATTGAGGCTCTGGATGAAGAGATATGTCAACTGCTGCCGTAAGTTCTGACACATCAATGCCAAAACTTTCATCAGATGAACTGTCGAACATTATTTTAGAAGAATCAAGTTTGGTAATTTCAGTCTTCTCAACTAGTACTCTTGGAACACGTTTGCTACGCCGCAAGGACGTAACTGCTTGGGATTCCTCTGGGGACTTTTGTGTGTCAGGTGATTGAGAGGTTTCCGATTTTGGCAAAGTTTCACTTTGTTCTGTGACTGTTGTTTCTGATTCGGAGAGCGATTTTAGGCTTCCAGATCGTGTCAATGATTTTATTAACGGTTCGTCATCCTCACTTTCAGAAGAATCTACGTATTGCCTTGAAATCACTTTAGAAACTCGTTTCGAAGTTCGTTTTTGTACTTTTGGAGGTGCATCTTTGGCATCTTCGCTTTGCGCAATGTTAGAAGTCCTAGTCCTGCCTCTTACGAGTAAACTAGAATCATCTTTTTTGGACTGATCAGCCAAGTTTGATTCGTCACTGTCAGAGTTTGTGAAACTACTTCGTTTGTCATCAGATTTACGTGAATGTTTTTCTGATGTATCGCCTGTACTGTTGGAAAGATTCTGTACACCGGAATTCAAGTTGGAATGTCCTTCTTTGATCAATCTACACATTCGATGACCAGTCGCAGTCACAACTCCTTCGCTTATAAACATTTCTCTTATATCTTCCTGCAACATTTCTAACGAGTTTCTACGCTTATTCTTTACTTTCTGCCGTGGTTTATTTTCTGTTTCGTTACTCTCAGCATTCTTCGTGTCATCTTTACATACATCAGTTTCAGCAGGCTCGCTTAGTACAGGTTCTTCCACATTTGATTCTGCTTTTTTTGCACCTTTTCCGCGTTTTCTATAGGCCCTCTTCTTCCTTGGTACAGGAAGCGCTACTTCTTCTACTGCAGCGCTTGTATCTGGGGTTTGCTCATTTTTGTCAGGATTCACGTCTTCCTTTTCGTCATCAATTTTGGAGACAGCTTCCGAAGTATTATCTGCTTCATCAAGGTCTTCAGTTTTCACTGTGGTCTCAGTCTTCTTTCCTTTTTCCTCCTTCTGTGTTTCATCATTCACACCCTGTTCGTCCGTCAAATCTTTCAGCAAACCCAATCTATCAGCTAAGGATTCTTCTTCTGAACTATCTGAGACAATAACGCGTCTTTTCTTCTTTCCTTGTGCCTTTTTTGGCTCTATGACCTCTTCATCTTTACTTGAACTACTGCTCTCAGAATCTGACTCTATGATCTTCTTGATCTTTTTCAATTTTTTAGCATGAAGAGCTTCGCCTAGTTTGTGTAACAATTTGGCTTGATCAAACAATTGTTTCCCCTGACCAAACTCAAAGGACTTCCTGATCAGAGCTTCGATCCACTCTTTGGTTACTTCTTCTTTTGGTTTTGAGGCATCAGATTCATTTGGAAGTTCACTCTTGCAGGCTTGATCTATAGATTCTTTTGAGGCCGCTTCAGTAGAAGTGGCCACTTCCTGAGAAATACTGTCCCCACTTTGCAAAACTGCTTTTGACGTTGTAGATGTGTTATTTTCTGCTTCGTAAACTATATCATTTACTTGTTCACATTTCGAGGTATTTACCAGTGGGATATTTGCTGCGGCTTCTGTGCTTCCAGTTAACTCATCCATTATTAGTTTATCTTGGTCGCTCTCATCTTTTTTGTATTCAACATTTTGGCAACTTGTATCAGATAACTGATCAGGTGTGGATGAGCTTGGTTTAGGCATTTTACTATCGGGAATAACTGTTTCAGTCTTTGGTGCAGGGGGTGGAGGAGGCGGAGGAGGTGGAGGATCGGGACGTTTGATTTTAGGAATCTTAAACTTTTGCAGACCATATCCTTGTCCAGTTTTTGCTTTAGTATCAATAACACCATACAAACTTTCTAGCGGTGAGTGTAATTTATCTTTAGACATTTTATCATTAGTAGTTTCCTCAAATTCGAAATCTCTTCTGTTTTTTTGATCCATCGATTTCTGTGACTTAAGTTTGTCTTTTGCTTTTGGTTGTATTCCAGATGGACTGGGTTTACTTGTAGCCTTTGTGTCGCAACTACGTCTTCTTGGATCTCTTTCGCTAGATGATCCTACAGTATCTTTAGGTTTATCAACCACAACAGGAGTAACTTCTTTGATTAAACGAGGGTCTCTAACAGTTGTTGCATTTACATTTTCTTTAGGAGGAGCAGGACTCTGTGGGCGTTGTTCAGGCCGTACACGAGGATCTCTATCAGAAACTCTGTTATCTCTATTCAAACGAGCTCTGTTATCTCTTTCGTTATGTCCATCTCTTTCCCACTCTGATTTCCGAGAGTCACGATTGAACGGACCTCTGGATTCACTCCTGCCTCTGTCATTATAATATCTTTCCCTCCCTCGTCCTCTTCTAGTCCAGTCTTTCTCACCTCGTTCTCTATCTCTATTCCATAATGGAGCAGGAGTACCAGGCCTGGTATATGGGGCAGGTGTTCCCGGTCTGCAGGTAGGCCCGTCTGTGCTCAATCTACCACGAGCAGAATCATTGTCTCTCCGATACCCAACGTCGCTAACTCTAGTAGATGCAGAGTCCCAAGTATGCCGCGTTTGAGAGATATCTGAAGATCTGTCAAAGGACGCATCATAAGACCTATTTTCCATTCTGGGATTTCTGTAAGGTGCCCCAGCGGAAAAGCCTGGCGGTGAGAGCATAGGTTGCATCACAGGTGCGGGACCCGCAGCCTCTTCCCTAAACCCACTATCAGGGTTCATACCACGGTTCAAGTCCTGCTGACGGGGTGCAGAATTCATAATCGGTCTGACAGGTGGGTGAGGGTTGAATTGAGGTATTCTAGACTCGGTGTCATTCATTTGATGAAAGTCTACGGGAGGCTGACAAGCCGGTGGTCCCATTTGCCACATATCTTGATGAAAATTAGAATTGTTCGTGTTGCGTTGGTAAGGATTTGGAACAGGTGGTGGAGGGGGTCGAATATTGCCACTTGGCGCAGGCGCAGATCCCCATTGAGGATTGGGAAAATCTGGCACAGGTCCCCATTGAGGATTGGGAAAATCTGGCACAGCAGGGGCGGAAATTAACGGTACTCTTTGCACATTAGGGGCAGGTTTTCTGACAAAGTAATCGACATTTTCTCTTCTGTAGTCGTCAGGTCTACCAGACGCAGGGGTTGCATCAGCCAATGGGTTTGTTTGGCTTCGCCTTTGGTACAACGGTAGATTTCTTGTGGAGTCATCAGGTTTTGTACCAACATCGGTACTATTAATTCGAAGATTTGTATACGCCATATTACCTAGCTGCTCGTCGGTTAAACGAGACAAGTTACTAGGTATTGAATTTTTATCTTTGGAATCATCTCCAGAGTCATGTGAGTCTCGAAATTGACGTGGATGTCTTTCGTAATTATCCGCATACCGATGTTCTTTGTCATTTTCTCTGTCTTTGATTAAATTTTGCAAAGGTGACGGCGGACGATTTCTATGATCAGCAGATTTATCAACGCCTAATAAACCGGGAGATAGTAATGGCGTCGATATTCTAGGCGGGGATGGTGCGACTTTATTCGTATCAGCCGCTTTTGAACTCTCAAGTCTTACACTTAGAGGAGAAATCGTATGTTTATTAGGCAGACATCTTCGAGCAGTAAGTTTAACGATATGTTTATCTACTTCTTCCCATCTCCTTTCGCTTTCCCTGTCGATATCTTCTTGCGTCAGTACAAAACTGCTAGGAACCTTTGAATCGTTAATATCTTTGTGATTTTTTTGTTGATGTTTACCCAGGAAAACTTCCTTTCTACATCTGCCAACATCCTCGCTACCAACTTCCTTTGTGTTTCTAGATTGTTCCTCATTGAAATCACCGTCTTTGTTCTGCTTATCATTTTTCATCCCATCAGCTTCGTCGCTGAGTAATTCAGCCAAGTCTTCTATAGAGAGTGGTGGTTCAGTAAGCACTGAAGGAGGTGACACCAGTAGAGGTGTAGAAGGCTTTGGACTTAGCTTTGGTAAGTTAACACCCTCTTTTTGTCGCGGTGAGGTAATTTTGAGTCTTGGAAATAATATGTCTGGATCAGGAGATTTAAGTCTAGATTCTGATACATTTACAGGTGAATCTGACCTCATCTCTGAGTGAGCTGCAGAGCTGGAGTTTACACCGCTCAGCCTATTCTTATCAAATGTTGACATAATTCTTCGTAATCCTCCAAGAGAAGGTGCAGGTACAGTTGGTATATGTCGAGGTGCCATTGGTATGTGAGATCTACCCTCTGGAATGACTTTTGATGGTAAATTATTACCAACTAATTTTGCCGCAGCTGCTACGTCAGTTCCAGGTGCAATCACAGATTGCCACGCACTCCTACGAGACTTGTTCATTTGATTTTCTGACTCTTCGAGCATATCCCATTCAGAGAAGAGATCGTTACTATCAGACCCACAGTTGTTTGAATTGTGATTTGTGGAACTTTGGTCACGCTTGCTGTCATCTTCACGCTCTGTGGGAATGATAATTGGGGCTGTAACTGGTACATGTTCACATTGGTCTGGACTAGCAGGTTTGCTATCGCAGTCAGAAGTGTTTTCCTCATCTTTACGCTCCGTAGGAATAATAATAGGAGTTGATTTTCGCAAATGATCAGGACTTGCAGGCGGACTGGGACTAGCTGGAGTTTCATTATCCATCATTTCCATGTGAGTTTTCAGAGATGAAGCGGCGTTCGGAGCCTCGTTTGAGCTGAAAAAAAAATCTCTTCATTTCACTGTATTACATGCAAGATGTAGTGATGGAGAACAGTCCAACAACTGGAATTCCATATTTATGCCAACTTTACATAAATACGTCTCTTCACGGAATTGAGTTCGATAATTTGTTCATATTATTACAGAACTTTGAATTTATTGTACATACAAACTCTGATTAACATCATTCATGGTGAAGTTAACTCTGAGCCTTATGTAAGTGGAAGGTTTTAATCAATCCAGTCCAATCTAAATATTAATTCGATTGAATCAATTAAGACCTTCCACATGTGTAACATCACTCGGAAATAGATCAGTAGACCTCCATATCAGGGTGAATCTATCAATTAAAAATGGGAGGAGTAAATATTTTAACAAACGTGCCTAATCTGATGGATTATCAGATGATTAAGAATGGAGAAGGTGAAAGAAATAAAATGATTTATTTGTCTCATCACATACAATAATCAGGTTCGAAATTTGAAGTTGAGAACTCCTCAAATTCATAGCAGCCCATAGTCGTTTAATATACCCACGAACAATATAGCTTGCCAAGAAGTTCGTAAACAGTTGAAAAAAAAACGAGCCTTATATTCTACAGACGAATATGTATGTTTAAAATCCGCTCTCCACTTACCTTGTATTGTGGGAAGAATTTTCCTTGGACTTTTTGTGCGAAGGATTTAATCCAGTCGTATTCCCCTGAAACTCGTGTACAATTAGACAAATGAAGAGAAACGATGATAAAGCGGTACTGTGACATCAAAAACTTAAGAACCGGAAGGGCGATGCTCAATGTGAAACCATAGGACTAGAGCCCTTCTGTTTATAAGTAATTGACATTACTTCCGGAAAATGTGTAAGGAAAGAAAGAAAGGGTGAGAATAGATGAGTGCGTATTATTGCTTGACTCATTTTCACGAGTGCGCGAGAACCGCATGCCGAAATACATCCGTTTAGGAAAAAAATGTTTCGTTATTTGATTTATTCATTTATTTTTTGTCACCTGTAAAACGTTGGAAAAGCTGGATAACTTACGGATATCACTGCTTTTCCATCCAATGTGAAGACTTATCTTTACTCAGATTGCCCATAAACTCATCTCCGTTTCTACAACTAAATCGATAACAAGGTGTCCTCGTTCACCACAAGGCAAAACTCCCTTAAAGGGTAGTTTAAAGTACGAACATTCCAACGGATTGAAAAGGCGAAAGGGAGATCGTTGAATCGATCGTTGAACCGATAGTCGGCAGACTGTAGCAAAGCGTTGGAACCTTCGAAACTTCTACCCTTTCGCCCCTCTTCACCTTTCTTACCCTTTTATTCTCACCCCACCTTTTTATTTATTTTTTCTTAACACTAGGAATAAATGAAATGCAAGGGTGGAAAAACAGTGCATGTGTTGCATATCACACGAAAGATGCAAGTGGTAGTAAGAAATAAAAATCCAACTTTTTAGGATTCAATACGAATTGCGTTGCCCAATTGTGTTACACCTTGATACACTTCCGTAAGCGTATGGAAGCACTAACTCTATTCACGAACTAAATATCGCTCACGAAGCTTTCACGTAGATCATGTAGGAACAAATACTCTAGAATGTGATATCCTTCGTGTGTGTTGCAAATGATGATACCGATTAGTGTTAACTGTGTAACTATTATCAAATATTAGTCAAAAGAGATCACGAGACAGAAAATCAATTTGAAAAATGTTAGTCAATTAACGCGTGTAGCAGAATTTCAACCGACTTCCTAGCTTTGATTTAATCCCGATTTTCGAACGATAGAGTTTCGGAAAATTAAATCTTTCGCCTTTGTAACAATATTATCAATATTTGCGTCAGATGTAGTACATAATGTGATACGCTAGGTGACTGCAGTATTTAGAGTTAAAGTGTAGCGTATGTAAATTATAATAGGAGTAAAAAGAATAATGGATACCTTTTCTACTTTATTGTGTAGTTTCTGGAGGACATCTTCGCATCTTTGTAAAGTTTCGATCCTCAACCTGTACAATGGGGATATGAAAAGTTAATTTACGTTCGTAAATTTGAACAAAAAAAATCAGTTTTTTTCTTCTGAGTTTGGATTTTACAATATTTTACATGGCTGTCTTACAATATCTGAATATCACTTGGCATGATGAAAAAGTTTCGACACTATTAAGTGAACTGAATCAGTCTGCCGTTAGGCGAAAATAGTAATAATCAACGCTCAAAATTTAATTTAATAAAACGGAAATTAACGTTAGAAGACACTCGGTAACAGAATACCGAAGACTCTATAGTCTCCTCCTATGGATCAATTTGTCATATTGAAAGGGTCGCCGAGATACGTTGTGACAAGAACTAGTTGAAATAAATTTACGTGTCGATTCGATACTAGCTATTGATTCGCATCACAATCTTCCCCGACCCCCGGAGTCCGATTGTTTGTACAATGAAAGGCCTGATCTGGGAAAAGCTGTCTACCAGCTGCCTACACCACAAGTTTGATAGCCTACTAATCGTGAACCCATAATCTAACAACAAAAAGTCCGACAGAATATGAACGATTTTTAGCTTGCATGAAATGCTTCAAAGTATCCGGAGTATTGTCTGGAGCTTTGTAAAGCGATTCTGAAACGCGACAAACAAAACCATTGCAAGTTGAATGTTCTGAGCAGGTTTTTCTCCTTCTGCCGTCTAACTCATACGGATCAATAGACCCATCGCAACTGTATGAAGACCAACAGGAAGGAGGTCGTTAAAGTCGAGATCAAAGCTTCGCACACTGACCTCGGGGATGACCTCTGTCCTCAATTAATTGTACTCCATTCATTTATAGAGGCTCTATTGTCCTTGTGTCAATGAGAAATAGAAAGAGAAATGAGTGAATGAATAATTCGACTAGTTACGTGGAGAAAATTTTATAGCCTTTCCTTTTCCTTTGTATAGACCGTAAGACGAAGTAAAATTGAATGAAAATGCAGAACGTAGCTAAAATACTAGCCTCACACGAAACACAAGCCAAATGTTTATTTTAGGACGAAGAGTGCGTTAGAAATTGGGAACAGACGTAACGACTCTAATCGTAAGTTGCGTACCTATCCACGCGTGAGTTAGGAACACTCCCTCTCAAGCCTGAATCAGCTCACTCTGTTCAACGTTGCCCTAATACATCCTGACCGAACCCAACCAAATCGAAACTCACCTAACGCAACCTCGCTTTTACCCTTGTCATCACTTTAGTCGCCCTTCTATTCCGTAAACCGTACAAAGCAGGTAGGGTAAAGCTACTCGTCGACTGCTCTTGCGCAAGGGCAAAGCTATGTATAGGGCTGGGCTACGATGTGAGCCAGGTGCGCAATGAAAAAAAGATATTCATTTGAATTTCGATTGAATATGAAGAAGTTTTCACATCGTCCATATGTTGCAATCGGATAGTACAAATGTCGCGTACACACCATTTTTATCCCTAGCATAGAATATTCTGTGTAGAAAAGGAATAACAACTGTAATGAGAATATCTGATAGTAAGCTGACAGTAAGCAATTCGGGAAAAGAGAACGAGCTTGACTTGAGACTGGCTATTGCGACGTTGTTGTAAATTTATTTATAAATTCGCGTATGCTCATCGCGTACTTTCGCGCTTCTACATGTTGAAATAACAAGTTCACATTAGTTCGACGGAAGTATAAAATATAGATATTGAAGAAAATCGAGAACGTAGCGGGGTTATTGGTTACGTAACGATCACGCTTGATAAATATTTTCATGTTATCAACGGAACGTAATTTCGATGTACTAATAACGATAGATTTTCCATCAATTAGATCGTTATGCAATAACACGCAAGTTACCCAATTATCTCTAATCGTACTACATGCGTTTCAGAGAAAAGCGCATGAACATCAAGTTAATATAATACATAGTCCATGAAACCTAGTTGATATAGATAATTATGTGCGTAAAAACGTGACAATGTGCAAGGCGTGCATAGACGCAATTACAACACGATGTGCCAAGCGGAAGTCAAAGAATACGATGATATTGATGAAAAGAGAAACCAATGAAAAACGTTGCGGAAGAATGTAGGATACTGAAAGAAAATGGGAAATTCTATGTCTACACAAAAATACATGAACAAGAAATATACAAGATGTAAAAAGTTCCCACAGCAAATTTTAGGATCGTATCAGCTGCATGTACACATTACACATGTGATAAACCCTCATACTACTTGTAATTGTGTCAGATCATGATTTCGTGAAGGTCAAGCTAGTGTATTTTTAGTGACGAATCGATTGGTGATTACTAGAAATTGAGTTCCGAGTCGTATGCGGTTTTCGAAGCGTATCAAACATCCGATTATATGAATCGTGTACTATTTCCAAAAGATGAAAAGGTCACGGCGCAAATTGTTTTTGCTGATTAACTCCAACTATAAACGATAATCTGAATAATTGAGCAATGAATAAACCTCTATTGCTCGTATACTTATTTCTGTTTACTATTTACACGCGTACATTGCATAGGCAAAAGGATAATGAAACGCGCTATCAATGGCACTCACACATTGAAAACAAAAGAGAAACAAAGAAAGAAAAATGATACATTTGGTTTATAGTGCAGTATAGTCATAACTGCATAATATCTGAGCCCATGTATGCATGTATGAGTATATGCGTGTGTATGCAGTTGCATGACGAGTTGCAGCGATTGACAGGATTTTTTGACAAACAAGCAGATAGCTGATGTTCGTTTGAGGATGCTCATATACTGTTTCTAAACCGAAAATGAAATCAATATTGCGAGACGTGAGTAGACACAAGTTCGTCGAAATCTCAGAAGAGCATTAATATTATTAATATTGTATAGAAAATGACATAAAACTAATTCAACACACTATGGAATGAATACAAGCAGTTTTACACCGCGAAACATAGTTTCTATCCTACCTTTGCAACCGTGAAATGAAAAAAAAGCATTCGTTTTTACTATCCAAATAAATATTGTCATGTAAAAAGTAAAGGGAAGAAGGCAAGTGCTACACACTACAGAGACAACAGCCACCGCCTTTCCAAGTAATTTTCATTTTATGAACAACCCATTGATCGTCCACGGTACACAGCGTCACTGCAAGTGAGTACAATCACCGGCCAATTGTAACAATAATAATTTTATACCGGGGAAACGCGCGTAGTGTCGTCCTGCATTCTGGCATACTGCATATCGCCAACGATTATAGAAAGCTATAGATAATTCGTCTACTACATAGTTTTCTAAGAGCTGTGATAGAGCTACTATTGGAACGTTTGCATTTCCTTGACTCAATGTTCACTGTCCTTGAGATATTTGAGCCCACCAATTCAGAATGAGAACATACTAGTCGCAGCTTTCATTTTGAAATAACTATATCAAATATCTGCATACAGCAGTCTATCATCTGAGCCGTCAGCCGATGCAAAATTATGAGGGGGAATTACATGTTCGTGATAATACTATGACTGACACTGAAGTGTACTCAAGAACGGCACGGACGGGAAGCACTAGTGGAATATATTACTTCGTTGGCGATACCCGCAGCAAAAAGTTGTCCGAATGCTACGGATCTACTGGCTATAATCTCCTGACTGTTCAGTCGTCCTCAGATATTAGTTTTACAAGATATATATGTAATGAAGTGGCTTTCACTAATCACGGAACTTCCTGCCCAGGATCTCTCGTTGAAGAAGAAATAACGCAGGTGTAACATAACCACATCATACCATATGCAGTTGCATGTAATTTGCAATGATCTGGCTGGTAGGAACTTTGATTGAATCGCACACAAGTGGTGAGGGAATAATGAGAAGATAGGTTTGCTCCTTTATTCGATGAAATTGAGGGACAAGCGGCGAAGAAGAACGGGTGCCAAAGAGCGAGGGGGTTGGTGGATGGATTTTAGTGATTGGATTCAATCGAAGGTACGATGACGAGGAGAAGGATAGAGAGGATGGCGACATTACTTTGTTGCACGCTTTTTAAGAACCGGAAGTCGCCATGATCGGCCAGTGGTTGTACGCGCCCAATCTTCGACTAGTTGTAGTTTTTTTTGTGGTTCACTCGAAAAGTTGTACTTTTCACTGATCACTTCTTATTGTATATTACGTATAGTTATAGGTATACAGGAACACCTCGACGACGAGGAATGAAGTGACGTACTTTCTTTTGCTGTTAGACAGGATCCCATGTAGACTCTGCATCTTCTGTAACTGTGCTTCCCTTGATTTATCCTTGACCTTCTGGAGCCGCTCGATCATCGCCTCCAAGAATGGAATGTACTTTTGCATTTCAGCAAACTTCTTGTCGTATTCGTCCATGGCTTCTTTCTTTGGGTTACCTAGGTCCACAGTTAAATCGTTTATCGCCTCCGACTATCAACATTGCAGACTTCTTGCGACGTTGCCTTCAAGACAAGTAGCTTTATAACGTTTCATATGTATTGCTTACGTAGTACCGGTCCTATAACAACAAGCGCAATCACTTAACGGACCTTTTCACTCAACTTTGAACCATACATGTAGCTTTGATAATTTGTACAGGTCCCCACAATCCAAGTGGTTTTCCTTTGATTTGCGACTATTTGGAATAAGACCGGTCCACGAAGCTCGCAACGCGGCAGTAAGTACCGATATTGAACAAATTTGCGAGTCAGTGGATCGAAAATTAAAGTGAAACTGAAGCGTAGTATGGATTTCTGGCCAGGGCTTCTATCTTTAAACACTTTGTTCCTCGAATACCAGGAACATTCAATGAAGATCTGGTTTGAAGTCTGTTCTAAATCGGAGGCAGTCGATTGTTGGACAAAAATTTCAAGCTCGAGCAAAGGTACTTTATACGGATTCTACTTTTGGGACTTTGGGGTACTATAGCTCTAATATTTCAGGCTTAGCGTACTTTTCAGACCCAATTGATGTGGCAACTTTACATTGATAAGTTTCATAAAATGAGCCTGCGCAAGTCAGCGTCGACACTGGGTCAATAAGGACACGTTCTAGTAAAGAACCAAGGCCAAGTATCACAAGGCGGAATCAGCGCCTATCTAGCCGGCGGCTAATCTTGGTCACGGTACCAATTTTTCACATAATCTAGTGAAGGTCTTCGCTAGATCACTTCTTGCAGATATGTGCAGCTGACTAGTATTAGATTTATCATTTGGAAACCGCTTTGCCCGACCACTAACAGTGCCAATTTTTATGCAATCGAAACGTTTATGGTTTTCAAGAACAAAAATGTATAACTGACAAATGAATACTGTAAGAAAATAAATATACTGTCAAAACCAAACCCAAATAGCATTTTGTAGATCCTACTGCAGCGTTGCGAGTATTTATCTATGTATAATATTAATATCCTTCATACAATGTATCTCAACATGCACATGCAACCCTTTCACTTCTGTACATACATCGCAAGTACGTATGTACACCTTTTTAACCAACATGCAAGACTAGGAGTTAGGGAGGACTCGTTTCGTGGGGACCAGATGAGTGGGAAGGATAGCGGCTCATGTACAAATAAATGTATACGAATGTATACAACTGCGATCTATACAAGGATCACAATATGAAGCATTTTGATACATTTGCTACGGAGAGAATCAGACGTTGGTTTTTGTATTTTGAAAAATAGTTTCGTTTTCTCGTCTTCGTATGACCAGTGGCGAATAAATGTTACACTTCGTGTGTGTGATAATTTGTTTGGTCACGAATATCGCCTTGGCTGTTTTTCGACACTCCCGACACCCAGATCGCATCTCGTCTAGCGAGAGTTTCATTACAATTCAGTAACTCATGTTTTTCTATGCTCTTTATCTTCGAAGATTGCGTCACTTTGCCCACTCGACTCTCTGGGATATCTCCCGTTGCTGAACTCTTCTGGTGAATTACTGTGAACGCGACTGGCGTTGGGTTGCTGTTTTCTTTGCGCTTCGCATCAACGTGTGCGTGTGTGTATGAATGGATTCCGTTGTGTGAAACTCGCCGCCTCTCTCTAGTCAAAACTACTGCGAAAGGCGGGAATTCATTGAGTTCCATTTCAGAGTTTGTTTGCCGAACGGTTCCGGAACGTAGAGTTCATGTCGGACTCGATCGATGACTGTACGATGACTGTAGAACGATGATTGCACGATGACAACTCACATCGCAGATACGTCTTGATCGTTGGCTAGCTTTATATTTACGTTATTCATCACACTAAAGAATAAGCAGTAGCTCTACATTCGAAATCATGGTACAAAATTCAACGATATCTAGAGGCATGTGATTGATTTCCTTTTGTTATCCGTTTCTGTTCTGTCTAGACATACGAGTCATACACACTACAGGTTCATCGACCGTTCATCTTTCTTATTTTCTGTTCAGTTTCAGTAGAAGTCGTAAGGCGATTCGAAATTCCCGTAGGTTTGAAGCGATAAAAGACTTTAAGAAGACGACCGACAGTCGCGAGTATGAATGACACGAGATGCAAGGCATTAACTAAATTAGTAAGTTATGTAATGTTTCAAGAAGCAAACGGTGCGACCGACCCATACATGACCGATACGGGTATAGGTAAGGTATTACGTGAGCGTATTAATCCTATACAATTATTGTTGGAACGCTAACACGACGTATTTCTAAGCAAAACAAAACTTGGAATTTGGAAGCATGTGAAAATCAAATTATAATACAGTGATCAAGTGTTTTCATTATACTCAGATCGCGCAAATGTATACATGTAGATATGTGTGTGTTTCTAGCAATCATGAGTAAGAACGGAAGCGCGTCAATACGAATAAGAAAAGTGCTTTAGTTGCGTAATCAATGCTACCTGTCGTTACCTGTCCTTAAAAATCTATGAAACTCTTGTTTTACTTTCCGCTGAAGCGTTTTTTTTTTTGTTTTTGTTTTTCCTTTACCGAACAGAAGGAAGAATGCTCAATGATTACGTTTATTCACGAATCAGAAAGATCCCGACTATCCGTACGAGTTGTTGGTTCACAAAGGAAGGAAAGTGTAGGTAGTTAGCACAGTGGTTTTTAACGCGCGATAAGATAAAAGATAACGGATTGGAATCGTCATCTCATATCAGGATTTCTTGATTATAACGCACATTTAAAAGCTGGCCGCAGTAGACTTATCAAGAAAGTTGGTTTACTGATTTCGCATCGCTGCATTTAACTCTTGACTAGGTCACGCGCATGTATCAATATGCATTACACATCAGCGCATACTCGCCCCGAGTGCATTTCGAATGCGTATAACAAAACAACAAAACGTACGTCAACATATATAATGTTGAATCGTGAGCGCAAAGTATCTTCTACTTTATTTATCGATGCAACGGAAAATTTCGCGACTGGACGGATTCTATCTAAAATAAATCTAAAACTGTCGCACCGTCGTCATCACCTCACAATATCAATCCTCAACTGCTAACGAGTTTATTTTCCTTTTTTTTTTACTATTCAGTAGACGCCGTGTAACTCTCAGCAGTTATTATTCTGTGTTTCGCAACTTCCAGTTCTCGTAAGAACGTAAATTAGTCGAAAACTATCCATGTAATATAATATTTCATTATCGTTGCTGCGCCGAATCCAATTTCTTTGATATGGGAATCACTGGTGCAACACACGCGGTTTACAAATACCCAGAGAAGGGTCGATGAGCTCCACTGAGCTTCGAAATTTTACTTTTTAACCTCCGACGTTCGCTGTCCAACTTTTTGAGAGGCATATGACGTCTTCGCCCATTGCTCTTTCTTTCTCTCTCTCTGTCTCTCTCTCTCTCTCATATTATCCTCAGCAATATCCCAATGATATTTCATTCGACATGATATGCTTCACATACATGTAGGTGGTGTGTCGCCTCGACGATAACGGCCAAATATAAAAAGCAAGCGTTGTACACTCCGCGTGGGATTGATGTGACTTGCAGGTCACCACAGGAAACAAAAAAAAAACTGTAGCGAGTTGAAGATGAAGAAAAAAAAAAGAAAAGAAAAATCACAACTGTTCGAGTCAGCCGTTTCTGTACCTATGAATATTTGTATTAAACTGATCTTTGGAATATTTATTCATTTTTTCGTCATTATATCGAAAACTTCGAAGATCCTCATGTCCCCTTCTCCTTACAGTATTTATCGTACGTATCTATACTGGCGCAGTTTATACGTACCAGATCACAAGCATTTAACCTATCACGAGCATCGTAGAACCGTTTGTAGACTGATTTCGACTCCTATCAATTCGCGTGACTTTCTTGACACATTTTGGAAGAAATAACTTCTGTGGACTTGTCCCGTCTAATGGGCGCTAAGGCCAACACGCGTCTCGTGGTAGATGGCGGTTGAGTCGTTCACTGCGAGCGAGAAATGTACAACAGGAATGCGCTGGGCGCTGGTGCTGTGGGGATCCTAGGGTTGTGGGTGGGCGGCTCCGCTTCGTTTCGTTCGGTTTCGTCTCAGCTTGTCTGTCTCCAGTTTCTGAGGGCAGCTGGGAGGACAGCCACAACCTGCGGTTGGGTAGATCCAAGAAGAGACAGTTCTAGAGAACGCGTCCTTGATGATTCAGTCTGTAGCTACGTAGCCGGAATTGGCAACGTGAATTCGTACTCCCGAAGTCTCGGGTCAGAAACGCTTCAGGACTAGCTAAGCTGAATAAGCAAGCTTCCCCCCACTCTCGCCGGCCCGAGGCCTGTCTAAACAGTGTTGCCAACCCTCCAGACTTACACACTTCCTTTCCGCTGATAAACGCCCGTACCTTTGCTAGCGCCGTCCCTCCATTCACAAGTTCTATGCTATCTTCGATATACGATAATCCCTGCTTCCTGTCGATTCGATGCGAAACTTCTGCAGGAAACCGATGATCCACGAATGTTTGAAACAAAATCTGATTATCTCACGTCGCTCGGGACAACCCCTTCATTTGTTATGTAATCAAATATTTCGCGTAGGAGTTATTCGTGCGATAATTTCATCATCTTTATCGCAATTTACAACACTAAACTTGAATAGTTGTATACGAGAAAGGGAAGGGTAGAGGAAACTTGTTAGACTCCATAATTTGTCCAGCGTTGAACAACATTCGCGGGTTCTTCTTTGACTTGGACATTTTCCGATGAGTAGTCCGTTTAGATGAAGAAACAAATAAAAAAATAATGAACAAAAAGACCCGAGATGGCAACACTGTGAGGCCCAAAGCTCATCTCACCGTTACTACACAGACAAGCGTACCGAACAAGCTGCGGCCTCACCAGTACTCAATTTTTCCTAGGCCCAACGACCAGCGGATCGTCTTGGTACTCATACTATCCGCCATTACGATTTGCTGGGTATGAAGATGTAATTTGAAGACAAAGAGATAACTGATTCGACGCAAAGAAATTTTCCACGATCGATTATGCCACAGCTGTTGTGGTTAAGACGGGAAGAAAAGTTTCAATATAGAACTACATGATAATGTAACGAAACTTATTTATTTATTTTATCGTTTGTAAATTGATAACTGACAATGCGTATAGCGAAAGACGAACAGAGGATTCTCCTAGGTGTGTGGAGGAATCATACAAGTTGAATATAACGCCATGTATTTGTTAGCGGTTGAAAAGTTTCAGTGCATTAAAATGCGCCATAGTAAGGACAATATAATTGTACATATCAAGATTCCTACGATATGACGCATAATGGATATCGATGACAGGTGCACATTTTTCAACGGAAAACACTCGTCCGTAGGCGGGTTGTATCGATAGAATTACTTTCGCCTAGAATTTTCTTCCGTTATATAAAAGGCGGTAGTACGATCGAGATATTATAACGATCATATGCAAAGCGTCCGAAAGAACATCAAGTCTTTGGTACTGACAATGAGTCTATAGTTTCGGCGGTGGATGTGGTCTGATGATCATATAATGTTGCAATGTGAGAGGGAGAGAAATAATGATACTAATAAAAGACAGAACAAGGCTTGGCAGTAACAAAGATCTAAATTAGCTACAACTGGTTATAGTATCTTGGCCCAAAGCAATCTTTCTCCCTTTAGTTCGAAGAATGAAATCGTAATATTTACCATATACCGTTAGGGTTTCGAGGTACAGGTGTATACTGCGCGGGTGTTAAATATTTATCACCACAGGTCACTTTTGTAATAACACTATTTTGTCCCGGGGTTTATTGTACTACCATTGTACGTGAGCCACGATAAATTAACGATGGCTGACGATCACCGGCTACCTCGGATTTGCGATGCAACGCAATCGCAAGGGATGACGGTACCTCGGGTAAATATGGAGGACCAGGCACCAGGGACTACAAAACTTGTCTCTATTCAATAATACGAATACGACGCCATTGACGCTCCTCCCTGCTGTCGCGATATGACCGCCGCCGACACCGAGGTACTAGAACTAGACCGAATCAGTAGAAAACTGGCCACTGCAACTGGAACTACATATAATACGTTCGGTACATGGTAACATCAGAATTTTCCCAAAGTTACGTCTTCGACCAGTCAGCCACGTTAATAAAAAAATCTCTGCCCTCTTGCGTTGTCTCTCGGTCTTCACCTCTGCGGCTCGTTACTTTGTAACCGTATTGTATGGACGTAATCACGCAGTCGAAGCTAACATTTTATTCTTCACACTCTCGCTCTTTCTATTGTAATACGTATGTCAGTCCGATGGGCAACGGCACTGCCCTTTTACCACGTAACGTATCAACTTCCCAACTCATTGCTATACCGACGACCTGTCCACGTTGGCAGACATAAGTTACTAATCCATTATCACCTCCGAGACAAGACGATGGATGTCTCGATTCTCCGTAAACTCTCGTCTTATTTAAAATATGTACCGTTCGAAAGGATATTAGGATGTGTGACAGGATGACGGCTAAACTTTATTGATGACAGGATCCGGTATTTACTGGTTAAACTAGCCAAATCCACAGACACCCGTCTAGCTATTTGCACGAAGGGCGCTTGTTACAACGGCAGATGGCAATGGCCGCGACCGACACATCAATCCGTTTGAGAAAAACAATACTAACCAACACCACCTACCTAGACAATTTACTTACCATTCCTATCGCTTGTATTAGCCATATTCGATATCGCTTGGATTTAGGACAAGTCGTTTTAAGTTTAGGACCTAGGAGTTTTGAGATCCACGTTTTCGGTCTACGAGAAAAAAAAGAGTTCGAATAAAATAATTATTTATATTTTTTCTCATCTATGATTCCAGTTAACAACTGTTGATAACCAGTCTCGAATAACTTTACGATTCATGTGTTTCGCTTGTTACGTTTCCAGGGAACGGATGGCAGAAAAACTACAACTGCCCTCTTAGTCGAGGGTGGATAAAGATTCAATCCAACGGTAACATTATTATCTAAGTGTTGAATAATCCAATAGTCGATGGTCAATATACTCCTGACAAGTATCCAAGTATGAATACCTCTTATTTACGCGTTAGATTTTAATATTTATTGGGAGCGACGCGAGCCGCGACCCGCCTAGTTCCGCCATTTCACGAAATATGATGCACTCATTCTCCACGGGACTCTGCGACCAGGCTCAAAACCCGATTCATCCCGGAAACAGCCGAAGTATTACGCGCCTAGGACATCAGCGGTTCTCAACGGATTACAAACTGAGAAATCTCTAGATTATGCGCAATATCTTAGTTATTCCCAACGTGTTTATCGGTAATTTAATACTGACGAATGAAAAATATGAAAACAAAATATTGTCATTCTTGAAGTTTCAAATGATCTGTAAATTCAACTCGTAGTTATAAGAATGAATCATACCTACAATGACGTCACGTTCAACACGATATCCAAACGTGTTGGCACTTGCAACTTTGAACCGAATACTTTTTTTCGTTCCTTTGACTTCATTAGATATTATGAATGATGATAATTAGTGCCTGAGGGTCCAAAACGCTAGAAAAAAAATCTTTGCGGTTTTTCTGTCCCTGCGGACCTTTGATACCAATTACAATCATAATTCTTCATTGTAATCAGGGCTTTGGCGAATCCGAGCGATTATACAACATTCCAGAAAAATGATTCATGTTCACTGATAACATTGAAGATGAGGTCGAATTATTTCGACTAGTTTATGACGCGAAATCCTCGTTCAGAATTTATCAATGTGAAACTTGACGTTTCTGATAATGAAGCTCTATCAAGGAATATACACTACTTCTGTGTTTCGCAACGTGCCAAATAGAGAGGATAATTTTCAAGTCAAAGTAAAGAGCGAGAAAAATAACAGAAAGTAAACAAATAAATGAATAACTCACGTGATAGTGGGAGCATTAATTTTTCGCATATTTATTCGTGACAAGATTATCGATTTGACATAATGTTATATTATGCTTAATAATTTTATTTACAAAAAAACAGTCATCTGGTACATACATGCACTAATAAATTTGTCTTACCTCGGAAATCGAACTATATTTACACATACTATGAGTTTAGGGAACAAGTTCTTAGTGCACAAGCACCTGAGACATATCCTCAGACTGATTTAATATTTTTTATAACCAAGCAAAATCAATGTGTGAATTCAGATTTTTCCCTTCCAAGCAAACGACTATGCAACTATTATGTATGTTCAAATTGCTCGGATGTTTGGGGCAATCGAAGCAGTAATCTCTCACAGTTCAACGTCAGACCGACGAACGTTATCAGTTATTAATTCGACACTCCTAGCTGATTGTACCGGAGTTTTTATTCCATTCATATTAATGTCCACCAAAAAAAAAAAAATTTGCCACACTTTCCATATTTCGATGTTCTTGGCGTAACACAGCAGCACTGGCAAAAGGAGAACAGCAGCAATATTGCTTCTTGTAGTTTTCAAAGCTTGATCGGAAATAAAAAGACAGTTTTTACTCTCTACTACTTATTAGTGTAGTAACAATGTTTTCTTAGATAGATTCTCTTAAGTTAAACTAAGTATTACTATTATTTCATGTACACTTGACGAGGTTGACTCTGACAGCGGTACGAAGTTCAACGTTAGTCTTGTGTCCTTTTCTTTTCTTCATAATTGTCAATAATCAATAATAAAAGAAGACAAAAGAACATGTGCCCAACTTCATACCGGTCAGAATCAACCTCGTCTACATACAATCTGCCCCTTGTATGAATATTTGGATTTAGATTCACAATTTTTGATAATTGAAATCTTTTACTGTGGAAGTAACAGGTTGCGCATGGTAAAAATTATGAGCTCAAATCGTCGAGGATGTTGCTATAAATATTCACTTATTTGTGCTTTTATCGACAAACACCCTGCCAAAAAAATTGACTGACCGTCAATGAATACAATTACATCACAATAAACCTAGCTCTAGAATTTCTATATGGTAAAAGTAAATCATCAAGTGTAAATCATTTCTACAAGTATATGTTCAGTTACCAAATACTAGAGGGTATCTCTCGCCACAGGAGTGTAAACTGAAAACAGTTTATTTTCGTTTAAACACTTTTTAAATTAAACTTTCAATTTCTGAGATCAAACAAGTGTTTGCCATAGAAGCATTTAATTTATCGGAGCACATAAGAATAACACAATTTTTATTTTTCATATCAATAATGATACTGCGCAATAGTAACAAATGTTTTCATTTATTTTTCTTCTCTTCACACAAGTTATATCAGTTTTTGGTAAACAGTAATCTAAACACGACAGTTACAACAGTTCTGTAGTAGTTATTTTCACCATGTGATTACGGAAATACTTGTTATAACATTCAGATCTTTGTTTTATTGACAACATCAACGTTGGCATTTGTGATGTTCGATGAGGAGTTAAGTTATATGAAATTCTTACATTCCGGCTTCTTGTTCTATCTATTATTGACTGAACAGGCTTCGTCTGAATGCCTGCTGCTATTCATTCCTTTCATCTCCTTTTTTTTTTTTTTTCGTATTATTAATAGAGTAATTTTGCAAATCTCTTCACTTGACATTGTGACTTTTTTTTCTTCTAATTTCATAACATAATAAAAACATTCGTACAAACACTCAGTCTCGCTTTCTCTCTTGTAAAGACTAACAAGCCAACACCAGACCGTGTCGTAGTTGCCAAGCATTCAACCATTGAGCAACGAAACAAACACAAGTATGCAGAAGAGCACAAGGAAAGGAAGTACGATGAAGTGACTGATGGGATATATTCAAGATTCTATTATCCAAGGAAGCCGAATAATACACTGTTAACAAATTTGTTAATCAAGGTGTAATATCCTCACATTTTTCAAACAATTTCTATCATTCCTGACTTCATTGGCTGGTTTCCAAGGAGCAAAAACAATCATAACAAATTGTAAAATTGTAGTCAATTTCTACAGATTGTTCAACAATGGTTGAGAATAATCCAAGCAAGGCGATCCAGATGGTGTCGAGCTATTTTGACCTGATAGATTCGTTATAAAAAGGTGCAATAGATTCATGAGAGTTTCAAACTACTGTCCTCCTTTGTAGCTTCAACACAACCAGTACATTTCTTCAATCAAAGTAATATTCACGATGCCACTTTTTGAGTCGATATTTCATCGATAGCAAAATCATCTATCAAACTGATGAGGTACAGTTGAACTGTTAAAGTTGCGTTTAAGTTCATTGTACACATTTCACATCCGTCAAGTGGTTCTGTTATACATGTATTGAGAAATAAGATAATTTTGAAACATTGACTAGTACCTTACCCTTCATCTTTTCAAACGTAAACATTCATAAAATGATGTGAAGTGTGTTTTAATGTCCAAAGAAAATATTCGCATTTGTTCAGTTTACCATCTCATTTATTGTTTATCAGGTAAAAATAGTGAGAAACGAATATCTTGTATTGAAATGATACCATGTAACACATGACCGATCAGTACGATTAGAAATTAAAAAATGTTTAGCTTCTCGTTGGATAATTGAATCTCGTAATGTGTGTAATAAATAATGTCGTGTGATATGTTAGAAATGAAGGTATTCGAGTAGGTAATTAAGTATGAACAGTAAGTAGTCATATAATAGATAAAGAGATTATTCTAGTATACATAAATGATAAACAACACAAACAGACCAAGTAGTAAATAAAGAAAATACAACATACTGTATTATCTGTGTGCTACATCTCAAGCATAATTATTATCGTTTATAGAGAAAAAAAATGCAATTAGAAAATAATAAATTAATCAATTAATAATTATAAACTAAACGTACGCCGGCAGCGGTAGTAAATGGTTGTCTATCGAGCTTACAAAGTCAAGGTTCTGTCCGTTTTCTAATTGCTGGTGGAATGTGTTTGTTATTGGTTACTGATTAATAATGTTACTAGAATATCTCACTCTGGTTTGACTTTAATCGGATTTATGATACTGTTTCCTTTTATTTCTATCTATTTCTCTTCCTTTTCTTTTTTTTTTTTCTTCGTAGTTCTACAAAATTATATATTAATTATATTTATGCCACATATTTATATGTATATGTTTATGTTGTATGACTCGGTGAGTATGCATCCAAGAGATTGTTCCATTGCGAAGCATTTCAGATTAGGACAGATATTAGTAATTGTCTGTCTACTGTAGAGTTGCGTACAACAAAATACAGCTCACACGCATCATATAATTTAATAATAATTTATATAAAATGTAACTTTCGGATTTTTTACAGCCAGTCTCTGTATTAATTGGCATTTGGAATATCTAGTGTCAGTTTACTTTGCCAAATCCGAACTGTGATAGCGTGTATAAGAAAAAAAAAAAAAAAAAAAAAAAGATTACAGTGATTGATTAGGAATTTTTACGAAACTTCGGTTCTGTTTACTGCAATTAGTTGAGAGATTTCCTTCCCTCTTTTGGCTTCATTGTTTTACTTTAAAGAGAATGGCTTGTTACATCATCAGTAAATCTATAACGTTATTTATTTTTACCTCATGTCATGTATAGTATTTATGGTTTATGATGAATTTTTAATACGAATGATGATGTTGGTCAGTCAAAATAATAGAATACTCCAAGTTGCGAATAATCCAACTCAGTTGCCTGACATATTATTTGATAAAGAACTGATAAATAATCGAATAACCGGCGTCACGAATAACGTCATAATATCCGTTCAAAGAGTCATTGCTAACGATTAATGTCACACATGTTTTTTTTCTTTTTTTTTTCTTCTGCGCTTTGCGACGGTGCTGGGTAAATTATCAACACATATTAGTATGCAGGTCCTGTGCAATGTTTTAGGTCTTAGGATTCTGCAAAATCGTTTTCTGTGTTCGATATAACTGTTTAATTTTAAACACCATCACTCTAAGTAAGCTCTTCTTTCAATGAAACACTTCCACCATCATCTTCTTATCTTGGGCCTCGTTCCTCGACAAGGTTTTATCGGCAACTATATTATTATTTCTTTGAAGCCAGCTTCAAATTATCCATTTTTTTTTCTTTCTTTCTTTCGTCGTGTAGTAGCTGCGTTTTTAGCGATTGCATATTATTATCCGAATATAAATATTTCTGGATTATATCGAGGGGATTGCCAATGGCAAATGGATGTATCGTTAGATAGGAATTGAATGCGCGGTTTATTATCATTCTTCTTTGTTTTCACTCAAATATTAATATCAATTCAGTTATTAACAGTTGTCGAGGCGTGCTGGAGCCTCTCCAACTCCTCCAATGACAAAACGTTAGTTTGCCCCAATTCTGGCAGTTTTCCGGCACGAGCTTGGGCGAGTAATTCTGGACTAAACCATCTGGCTAACTGATTAGAAGTTGGTGAAAGATCTCCGCCGTTGCTCCCCATGAATCCAAGACCTGGTGATGTCTGACGACCCACAGGCATATTTATCGGCTGTGGTCGCATTGCTCGTCCATCTACAAAAAGACCTTCCACACTGATTTCCTGTTCGTTTATCTGTCTTTCGCTACTTGTGCCCTCTATTATATAATAATACAATGTTATCGTTTGTGTCACGGCTTGTTCATTCAATTTTCACAAACTAGATTCAATTCTGTTGGGTTTTTTTTTCGAAAGGATTGAATTGAATATCACTTGTTGCCATGGATTGCGACTTGTAAAAAATGTTTTTATGAATTTAAATATGAAAAGGTAGTGAAAAATGAAATGAACTTCTCACCAAGAGACTTTTATATAATATCAAGGAAGGAGGAGATAGGATTACTTATTTGAGTCCGTTGGGAACACGTCGATTTTTCAGGATATTGAGGAACGTCGCATAACAGAAGTTCGACATCTAGTCCAATTTCTGAGAACCATTGCATGCAATTTGTTTGGGAATTGCAGAGTTGCCTGAAGATTTTACACAAAGGTGTTAAAGCGAACACTTTACACCAAACTATTTTTAATCGACAAATATTATACTCAAGGAATAGTTCATCATATTATCTTCAAGAAACTGTAAAATCATTCGTGATGTTAATTATTTTCTGTAATAGAAACTCAATTCTCTCTACGCTAGCAATTCTACTCATGTGAATAATAAGTTCAAAGAAATATTTCCGTAAATACATATAATTCTCATTGATTGTTAAAAACTTTACTATTAAATGAAATTTCGACTCACCATTACGAGCAGAATTGTAGTTCTGATTCATAACGAGCTGTTGCAACTGAGGATTGACCGTTCGCTGTTGTTGTAAGTTGGAAAGGTGAGGCTGGACTTGTTGCGGTTTAAGTGGATTGTTAATGGAATTTGAACGTTGACCAATTATGGAATTGGGTGGAAGATTGAATTGCGAAGGATTTGTGACGTGGGACAAGGGAGATGCCATTGTGTGTTTTGAACGGGCCAAATTTCCGTACGCTCCCACTGCAACTCTTTGCTGCTGCTGTTGTTGTTGTTGTTGTTGCTGTGCTTGTTGCTGTTGCTGTTGCTGCTGTTGTTGCTGGTAATCAGTATTACCACTGTATTGGAATTGATTTCCACCACCACCTTTCACTATAGGCCGACCTATAACAGAGAATAAAAGATTCTTAGATTCTTAGTATGTGAAAGATGAGACCATACTCAAGCCAATTTTTTTGTTTCAATACTAAGACATATTCGAGTAAAAGATACAATCAGACCTGAGTAATATAATGTCAGATTTTGAGTTTGAAAATACGTCGCGAGATGATTACTTTCGGAGAATTGAACTCGGATTAGTTAATAGAATGAATTTATTTGTATGATATGTAGGAACTTTCACTGCAACCCGAATCGCAAGCAACGAAAATGTTGATTGTATTTATTCAGTAAAATAGTTACTAGTTATATCACAGGATGGTGAAAGATGAATAATTTATCAACAAAGGTTTTCCTAAAATTAGAAATATACATGTATTTTATGATTAGGAAATACCAGTAACCAATATTGTTAGAATTTTCAATAAAGCTGAGAGTTACAAAATATATGTATGTACTCAAGATTCCCAAAATCTTTTTGTACTCAATGCAATTCCGATTATGTACATTCCATTTCAATTATATCTATGTTAGCACAAACCTCAATCCAATTCCAGTTTTTCTCTCATTCAGAACTTATTATTAACATTAGTTCGAACTAAAAATTTGTAATCGGAAATTTGTAGTCACCATTCTTTTTCTTAGGATTGGTATTAATAGCGCAAGACTGATGTTAATTGCAATCCTTGGAATTATGAGCTTTATCCTTCTAGCTCTACTTTTCTAATTATGTTAGTTAATTCATTCTCGTGAATTAATGCTAATCAATCAGCTTGGGAAAAATACTATCTGCTCTACGCTGTGACTATTGAATACCTATACTTACGACCCATTAAAATGAATTCTCATAAAACTTCAAACTCAGCTGGCGATAAATCATTCTACCAATGAACAAACTAAGATGGTCTGGTAAACAATTTGACATCCAATAGTGTCTCAATCACAAATTTCCAAAAAAAGAACTAGATTTACACACAATAATATGAAATCTTTCAGCTAGATTTGCACCCTGTATCAACAACACGCAGGATACTCAATTACTATATTATAAGAAACGACATGTGATGTGCAAAATATCTAGAATTTCGTCTAAGTATAAAAAATTCGTGAAAAAGAGATGAAAAAAAAGAAAAGGGGGAAAAAAAAAACCTATTGAATTGCTTTGGCATGAAAGATAACAAGACATACCAGGATGCTGTTTGACAGTGTGACCAGACCACGATGGCTGTACCGGCTGTGGCCGGAGTGTACTATGCCGTGAGATTACACCCTGTGTAATCATATGAACAGCAGACTGGACTTGTTGAATATGGGAGACTTGAGACTGGCTGCCAATTTTCGTTGGATCACTGCTGCCTACGCCCACATACATTCCAGCTTATACTTCCAGAGATTAAAGACAGTATGGTGAAAAGCCAAGGAAAGAACTTGTTAGGCAGGCAATCGAGCAAGCAAGCAAGGAAGAAAGCAAGAATCACACGAGCAGAAAAAAGCAGAATCATATACAAGGTAGGTGAAAGAAGCGAAGTAATATATTCCGTTACAAATCTCAGACAAATTTCATAAATACTTATTTTCTTTATGGCAAATTTATTTTGCTTATATCGAAGACAAATAGAAATATTTCAAAGCAGAAATCTTCACGAAAATATGATCAAATTTGAGTAAGAAATAGATAAAATTGAGATCCGGATGTAAATGAGACTCTACGACATGCATTGGTACGTATTTAGATTTTTAGAAATATAAGGATGAGCATCGCATAAATTGTTGCAGCTATTTTTATTCTAACAAGATATTTGAATATTCCTGAGCAAAGATCTCCTTTGAATTGTGAACAGACCTAATACGTAATTCCTAATTGAAGTCTGTGATAAAGGGAAAATAAAGAGATAAACTTATGAAGGACATACTCATAATATGGTTTTTATTATTAAAATCTTTCCAAACTTACTTAATCGGGTAGAGAGTGATAGAGAGGGGGAGAGAGATACTCGCCTAAAAACTTTTATCAGGAAAATCATCGGTTTCTAATTTCTAACGTACGTTTTGGGTATTGAACAAAAAAAAAACTAAACTGATTATTTAAAATCGCAAGAATCACAAGTCCTTAGCACATGTCACGTAAAAAAAAAAAATACAAAGAAAGAAAACAAAAAACATGGTCGACTCAGTAACGTCAAATAAAAATCAAAAGCAATATAATACGAATAATTTGCTCGAATACCACAAATATAAGAAAAATAAAATAATCTTATATTTTTCTTAATCAATTACACAAATCGCTACGTTTGGTGAAACGAAACCGCCGAATAAAGTTCCTGTTCTAATAAATTCATGCTTTAAAAGAAAAAAAAAGAAAAAAAAATTCCCTATGACTGTTTACATTTCTTTTTGGGGTTCGCAGCACATTGTACCGTAAGCTTTAACCAACTGATTGTCGGTGTTCTGGGAAATGTTATTATTTTTTTTCTTCTCTGAAAAAGGGGTACGTTTAATAGACGAGTCAATTTTCGCAAGAGATTGCTGTTGCTGTTGCTGCGATTTGGCATTAGGTGAAAAAGTATTTACATTCAAGTTAACCTGAAGTTCTTTTTTGAGTTTAGCATCAATGATCATTGGGCTGTTATTATTTTTGTCATTATTAGCAGCTTGAGTATTTGACACATTCGGGTTTTCGTTATCAGAGACTGTCTTGTTCAAAGTAATTTCTTTTGCCCCGGTATTAACCGAGTCAGCGTTATTATTCGCATCTTTTTTACGTCTCAATGATCTACCGGAACTTTTATACTTAGAAAGTGTATCTTCTCCTTCGGAACCAGTATTCCTATTTGAAATATCAACCTTAGGAAGTCCAGCTACTTTTTTTAGGTCATTACTACTACTAGTTACTTGAATTTTACCATCAGGATTATTATTAATAATCTGGTTAGAAGAATTATCGAAACGAGTGCGATCCGATTGAAAAGAAGCATTAGGAAATTGGGTATTGGGAAAAACGTGATGGCGAGCGTTATTTTTCAAAGCATAAACAGAAGCAGAATAAGAATTAGAATTAAAAGCAGAAGCAGGCTTAGATAGAGTAAGTTGTATGTTATCAGACTGATTCGCACCCTCGGGTTCCTTCTCGGCAGTCATCTTGCGGAGAACTGAGGTAGGTGTAAAGGCCAGAGGAGTTGGACTCAGCTGTTGTTTTGCAGGAGAATTGACCGGGCTAATAGCCCTTTGAGATTGCTGTTGTTGTTGTTGTTCCTGTCGTTTACGAAAATTCTCTCTTTGTTCCTCTAACTTCTTCTTGATCAGCGCATTTTGTATTATCGACTGTGTATGCATCACAAGCTCACGTGGCGATGGCACTCGATGAGGAATCACTGTTCGAATGGATAGTAAATTTAAACTAAACAACGTGTTCAGTTATTCAATTATTTGTGAAAAACCAGGCTAATCACATAGATAATTCAATATTTCGCAACAGAAATAAAGACGAAACAGACGTTATTCGGAGAATGAAAAGAAACTCTTCTAACTTCAATTAAAAATTAAGATCAAACAATCAAGAGTACGCAAATGTGGAGCCTAAAGAACGACGTACTTTTATGTGCAAGGTGAATAAATATTGATTTATACTGAAGTTTAAAAAATTACATGCATCTTCGTCAATCTGAATAAATAATACATTTCAATATGAAAAAGTGGACAGAAATAATCATAATAAAAAAAATTAAACAGTCAAATTCCAATCTATTTTGATCTGCGAATTATAAAACATGCAATAATTTCTACCCCATAGATAATTCAATTATTTAAATTTGAAGAAAAAAAATTATTATATCATCGGATAACAGATAGTTATGTATTTCTGAATTGTGAACAAATCGAAATTGAAAGACTTTGAGGAAAGCTAATCAATTGATTCTGCATTGCAATTGGATATAATTTTGTAATTAGGTAGAATCACGACAACAGATATCGTAAGTTTATTTTAAATCACGAGTATTATTGAACTAAATCTTCCCGAATATTCGTAAAGTTTTCAACTGTCATATCAAACTTGTTTGTTGATAACTCGTTTCTTATTTCTAAACACCGATAATCGGAAACGAGTTTTACCTGGATGTTGCACCGTCAATGTATTAGGGCTAGCAGCCAAATTTGGAGATATTATTGGCGCAGGGCAGTAGGCTGCATTCCCAATAATTAACAGTATTCGTAATACGTTTAGAAACTCAAGAAGACCGTCTTTGTTCCGTGAATATTCAATATTAATTGGAATTTTGCATATATCTTAGAAACTTTCGATCAAACGTTCGAACACGTAAATATTTCCACAAGCAATGGCTGGTCAAGTTTCGATAAAAAATACATTTCAGCCTCGTATCTAAGACTACAAGCGCAAATGGATTCGATCATCTAGCTATATGAAAACGAAACTTGAAATTATCGAAGATACTAATATCCAAAATCTTTCTAAATGCTCATTTCATCTGCCTAAACATTAACGAGAGAGCAAAAATCAGTTCGCTGTTCTAAAAATGCTATTAGAATAAAATCCTGTACTCACCATTATTCATAGGCGAAGGTATTCTCTGCTGCTGTTGTTGCTGCTGTTGTTGTTGCTGTTGTTGCTGCTGGTAGAGCATCTGTTGTAATATGTGATCCTGAGGTGTGGGAGCATTTGGATGAGGACTAACTGTCCGTGGTGTAGCACCGCCGTACATCTTCAAGATATTGACCAATACTTCTCTATGACGATGTTGCATTGCAGGATTCTGAAATGAAAAAGCAAAACTTCAATCAAGTCTTTGTTTCTTTCGATTTTTATCAAGAGATTGGATATTCATGGAAATATATGTACACTTTTGCACAAACTTCTGATTTGGCTAAGCTAAATTTGAAATCCATCAATATTATTTGAACAATCTCGATTCTGGGGAATAGCTATAAACTGCTTCACATGATATCAACAGTCAATTCATTGTCAAATTGTTGGATATAAGAGAGCAGATGATTGGTATGTTAAATATTAAACAGTTGGAAGAATTCAATTTCAAAAAGATCAAGTTAGATAGATAATTACCTGCAGCTGTTGAACAAGATGTTGTTGAGTGATCTCGCCTTGTTGCAGACCTTGGATAATGGCCTGAGCTTCTGGTCGTTGCAAGAGTTCCCTGCTGGACGGAGCGTTATTCACCATCATTTGCATATCAGGTGGCAATGGGCTTACGCCAAGCATACGCTGTCCCCCCATCATCATGGACAACATATCGGTCTGCTGTTGGTGCCTCTGTTTCTGTTGTTGCTGAAAAACAATAACAAATCCTTGTATCAACTTTGCACAAATTTATCAATTTTCATACTCTATTTCATACTTCGAGAACATATACAACATTGAAAGATAAACTAGACTCCAGTAGAGTAAAAACTGAACTTATTCACATCTTATTATTTCTTTGCATCTCCATTAAAAATGAGAATCAATGTACCTACCTGTATCTGCAATACCTTCATCAAATTTTCGTGCTGCATTTGTGCTTGATGAGGATGTTGCGTAGGGCCGAGAGGACCCGCGTGATTGAAGTTCGGCGCATGCATTTGCTCGGCTAATTGCTGCTGAGCAACATGTTGCTGAGTCTTATTTAACAGCTGCAAAAATTCGAAGCATATTTAGATATCGGTAGATAATCGTCACACGCTAATGTATTTTCTACTCTTCAATTCGTTATCGCAAGCTATTAAATCATCTGATATTGAGTCACAAAGATTGAAATAATTAATGCTAGTTTATTAATTCTTAGCGTTAAATTCTAATCAATTTGAACACATGGTTTACGTTGAAGTTTGAAATCACAACAACATTTGTTCTTGAATCTAGAAATCGCAGATCTAAATTAATCCGATAGTATAATTGCAATCTAGTTATGTTTTACTGATGAGAGAACATCAAAAGTCATAGTATTAGCAGGATGATTAGCGAAAATGGCACGGATAATAATTATGGAGGTTTCACTCACCTGCATAAGTGTAATTGGTTGTGTTTTCTGAGCGATCGGACCATTCGCTGCAGGAACAGCTTGTCCGCCAGTCACTTGAGCCAACTAAAACCAAAAGTTGAGTGTTAGCTAATCATTTTTCCGTCCAACGAATTTAGCGAAGAATTTTAGTTTTCTGCAGATTCATTAACGGCGATGATTGGAAATTCTTCTATTCTACTTCTGCATTTCAATAAATTGTTGAGAATTGCTAACTCTTCTTTGGCTGGATATCAAAATTTACATGCCGCTAATTGTAAGTTGAGAAATTCATCATTAAAAAATAATATAATAACCAGTTTCTTGAAGGCAGAAAGATCCTCGTCGGTCTTAGTAACTCTCGGAGGTTCAACAGCAGCCGGAGGTGGAACAGCCCCTCCTCTCATTCGAGCTTCTAATTCCTCCAAACTGTGCACAACCTTTCCACCGACCTCTGTAAATTATATTTATCAAAATAAACAGCTGCGAGTAACAAATCAAGATGCATAACAGGTTCGTCCAAGATTAGAAAGATCAGATAATAGATAAAAATGATTCAATCAACAAAAATCTGATCAAATTACGCACCAGATTAAAAGATTTATAGATTTCATTATATCTCGCAATGATAGAAAGATCATAAGATTATTTTAATTCAAAAGCTAAACAAGTTCCTGCAGCTTCTTACCCATGTCTTTGATAGTAGAATTTTTCATCATAGGAACAACATTATTGGCAACGTCGCCTTGGCCATTTTGATTAGGTTTATTTCCACGTTGCAGCATCTCTAGAAGTTTAACACCGGTCGTAGGAGTGGTATTGTTAGTTGTATTAGCAGGTGAAATTGGTGCGAAATAGGCATTAGACTCGGTAACGGAAGGAATTTGAATATTTGGCTCAGTAATATCGTTCAGCAAATTATTCAACAGTTCATCCTGTATGGAAGCACGACGACTGTCTAACTGTTGGACGGGACTTTCCCTCTTAAACCATTGACTAAATCGCGATCCTGTTCCACCGCTAGTTCCCACGCCGTTCTGCAAAATATTAAAGAAAATTCGGTTATTTCTTGTTTATTAGAATAGATTCAACAGAATAGTCACAAAAAAGGGAAGAAAACTTACAGTCAAAAGACCGTGAACACCAGGGAAAGTATCAGACTTGAGAAAATCATCGAGATTAAAATCAGGCTGATTCTCATTCTGATTTTTGCCACCAGTTTGATCATCGGTTCTGGAACTTGGTACCGTAACAGAATTTTGTTCAACATCAGGTTTCTTTTTAGCCGAAGGAGAAGAGGGTGGTTCGTTCTGTTCAGATATCGGCGAATGTGGAGCTGGAGCTAAATTGGCAGGTTGATCAGTAGGCGTAGGAGTACTGCGGCCTTTGGGTCCGGTAGCGTTATCGTTAACTTTTTCATCTTTTTCCAAGGCGTTTTTCTTCCCCCTTTTTTTCTGTGCTGGCGATTGTTTCTTCCCCTTAACATTATTGTTATTAAGAGCTTTATCCTCAGGAATATCTTCGAATCCCCTAAGCTCTATCGTATCGTGTTGAGAAGTTGGTCCAGAACTGAACCATTCGGGTTCATCAGCCTCTCTATTATCGCTGTAAGTTCTTCTTCGATCGTTGCCAAATCTTCTGTCGCGACCACGATCCTTGTCTCGATCCATTTGATGGTTACGATCCATTTGATGGTTTCGATCGTGCCTATCGTTTCTATCCATTCGATCGCGGTCCCTGTCTCTTTCACGGTCTCCAAAGTCTCTCCCAAACGAACGCCTCTCATACCTCTCGTCTCTTTCTCCCCTCAAATTGTCGCGATCTCTCTCTCTGTCTCTGAGTCCTTCGCGGTCTCTACCCACGTCACGAGCATCTCTAACGTCTCTGTCTCGCATTGGCGCTCCACCAGTCGCACCAGCTCTAAAGCTAAACTCGGGACGGTCTGGTTCAAGCTTTTCATTTTCAGGTCTAAAGTCCCAAACGTCACGGGTCAGGATACGACCACTGCCTATACGTCTTACGGGTTCTCGATGGCTGACCTATTTTGCAAATGAAGAAAGTATCTTGTTGTTACTTTATTTTTTATGATGGATTGCATTATAGCAGTTTCAAGGGATGTTAAAGTAAGAATACAACATAACAGAAACGTTGTTATTAGGTTTCGAATAATGCTTTTAATCAGTATTCGCTAATAACGAAAAAACAAAGCATCCTGAATATCCAAACAATTTTTAGAATGATTTGCATCGCTACTATTGCAAAATCAAATTGCTCACAAAAACTTTCATCAGACTTGTGGGGACTTTGAAAAATTGGCCCACAATCAACCAGTGGTAAGTAGTTTGGAATTAGTTTTCTTGCTGCTGTGCCTCCAACGTTTCGAAACAAATTAATTCATGTAAAATGGATTGAATCAAATATATAAAATTAGATTTATTATTGATTGATGGATGTTTTTTTTTACCTCAGGTTTGTTGATAGGACTTTCAGGACGTCGCGGCGGCAGTTGACTAACGTTAACAAAGCAGCCTGAGTTGAAGTTCCGGCGTTGAGGACTTAGCACTATCCCGTCAGACTCCTTGCGGATCCGTTCTCGAAAATCACCGCTACGACGTTTGGTGTGATTTTCAATCACTTGATCGCCGCGTCCGTTTCTTTCGTCTTCAGGTGGAGTTTCGCTACGTTTTCTATCAAGATGCCAACGTTCGGGATCCCAAACCCCTCGTGAACTGAGAAAAATTAGAATTCAATGTATTTATTACACAATTATTATTGATTATGGTAAAAATTACAATGCAATAAAAATACTCTCATTTAGAAGCAGAATTACATAGTTTTTCGCTACTGTTGGAGATAAGAGATATAAATTATTAATTAATATTATCAATCAATAAGATATCCAAATAATAAACTTACTTGTTATAAGCAGAATCCAAACAATCTGGTCGACGCTTAGACAAAGGTTGAGCTTTCATTTCCATCAGTTCTTCCTGTAGTTAGAAAGTCATGAATAATACATATCTCTGATTAAAAGTAAGATAATAAGTGACTGGAATACAGGATAACGTGAATTTCATGGCTCCCGCTGTACTGGTTGATCAAAAGTGTGGTGAGAAGCTTAAAGAACGAAATCACCACTAGGGCGATAAAAACAAGTAGAATATGAGCAGGAGTGCTGATAAGTGTGACGAATAATGGGTACAGAATAATCAGTGAATGAGGTGATTGTCAAGTGTTACTAATGATCCTCTTAGTCGAACATTGATAAAAGAACAGAGAACAAGTAAATCAATATGTTTGAATAAAGGCCTTTGCAGAGCTTGCAGTGATAGCGCTGGATGAAAATGATAAGTTTGATAAAAAATAATTAGAGAAAAAGGACATACGAAAATTGATACAAATAATTTATGTGACAAGTGTCTTTATTTATATTTTACTTATATCGACTTGTATGATTCAACGAATTGGGAGACATCTGTTATCCGCTCATCTCGCAATACAAATAATGGGCAGAATTACAAGTTGCTGTTTTGAGTCAAGTGCAAAACATTGAATTTTATCAGAGATTCATAAATTAAATGTTAATGAACAATTTATACAAAGAGAGAAAAAAATGGTCCTTTTTTTTCGATTTAGACATGGAGAAAGTTAATTTCTCTGATAGGAAAGTGGTTGACATTTTTGTTTTCGTCTTTTTTTGTACTTGTCTTGTAAACAAGTACAAAATTACTCTTCAAAAAGAAAATGAGTGAGAAAAAAAATAAATAAATAAATACGTAAATTAGAAAAGTGAGCAAGTGGAAGAGCTAAATTATTCATACTTACTCGGGTGTACTGAAACTGAGGCCGAGACCTGCCCACCTCCACAATGGAAGTGTCGGTCACCTCACCCAGCACGGACATTGCTATTATCGCTTCATCCCCTGCAACGGAAAAAAAAGAATTAAAAAAATTACTACAAACTGGCATGATTAATTGAGTTCTAATACGAACTTCCCTACGTGCGAGTAACATTCTTATACGTATAATTCATATACATGAAGGAAATAAACCGATTAAAAAATCTGTAAATTGTGACGCAATATTTTGATTGGATTTCTCGAAATTCGCACGAATTTCGGGATACCCCACAATTTTTAGCGGATAATTGTAACTGCAATTCGGTTTTTTTAAATTTCGATTACTAGTGTTTCCCCACAAATTTTTTGTTCGTTAAATTGTTCGATCATTTCTCATAGAATCTGCAAATTTTAGATATTTGAGATTGCGGGAAAAATTCACAAGAACAACAAAACACGGTTAATTCCAAAAATATTATAACATCGTTACACAGTCAACGTCGTGACCACGCGTGTAATTCTCATCGCAAAAATATATCCGTAGTTTATTATTCGGAAATAATTCGTGTCATTCGACATTTACGCTGAGTACGCATTAGCAAACGAATTCCCTGTGGCTAAAACAGGTCATCGGATATCCCGAACCCGAGGGTAGACACACAGATACAGGACTTTTTCAGCTTTGAAAACGAAACCCAAAATCACTCGATTTAGCCGGAGCAGAAAAATGTCTTTAATTCAAGGTATCAATCAGTAAACTTCATTTAATGAAGCAGTAAATGAATCCGTCTGCTTCAAATTCAGATTTCAATAGGCGGATTAAACCTCAGCCAATAGTCAATATCCTTCTCGGAGACACAAAATTGGACTGTTGACACGCATATCCGTGTTGTATGTAGTGGTAAAATGTTTTGAAAACCGATTTGAAGTTTGTTGCGAAAATTCTATACAAGAAACGTTCGTCGCCATGATCGACCGTTATTTTTCCTCATTCAAGTATGTTATGCCTGATTTTTCAGCTCATTTTAATATTGTTTTCTTTCTTTTTTTGTCTTTCTGGCGTAAGGTCAGCAAATAGTTTATAATTGGGAATTATTATCGTACTAATTGATCAGCAAATAATAGATAGGTACGGGCTTATATGGGAGCTCGAATGTATAGTTATAGATACACGGCGAATCCTGCGAACAACGGAGATCCTGACCATAATCCTGAATCCATATTCGTCGGGGGGATGATAAAAGCCCGCCTAATAATAAACCTTTATGTCTTACCTCCTCTCTGCCCGCGGACATAAATGTACAAAACACGATTTCGGAATCGTCTAGAAGTACGTGGAGCGAAATTAAAACGCGTTACGAATAAATACAATCGAATATGTCCGTTCGTTCGAAGTGAAAAACGGAAAGAAAAAAAGTCCCCAATGATAGTCGAGAAAGTGTGAAAACGAAAATGAATTTTGAAAAACGAGGTACGTATATTTTTTATTTAGCGAATAAAAATAGCTAAAGACTCACGAAAAGTGACTCTTTTAACGGGATTCGTTGAACGATTACGTCGGGCCCATCGAACTCCTTGATTTTGAACAACGATGGAATCCAAGACACAGGAACCAGTCGGTCCGACCAGCGGGCGACGACGTGGACGCCGGTGTCGATACGAACCGACGATTGTCTTTTTATTTTCTAATTTCATATCGTAATTGGAAATAATAAAACAGGCGGTTTTATCGATTCCGATATATGTAATACTGCGAAGATAAAAACCAAACGTTGCGAAATTCGGAAGGAAAAAATACAGATTTTGCACGATTAGAGATTTTGAGTCTCTCTCTGCATCAATGTATGTACGAACTGATTCCGTCACGAATAACGACTGGCAAATTTCAACTCTCGACAAATCATAGAGCGTCCCTCGCACTTCGATGCTCCTGACCGTTGTCTTTGAATTCGACCGTGATGTTTACTATTTGTATATATACGCAAAGGGCGCAACAAGCCGTCTCTAGGTGCCAACCGGTGCGAACACTAATCGTATATAGGCAATGTTGTCGAAGTCGGCAACTGATATCTAGCTTCTAACGAATACAGCCGACAAAAAATAATGACGGTTTTCATTTTTCGGATGAGGTTGAAGTTCGTAACGTTAACGCGAAAAAATAATCAGAAAAAACATTCTGTATTTCGTTACCTGAACGGTTACCAAACGGCAAAATACAGTGGATGATTTTCCGAATTAAGTAAAACACAAAGAGGTTAAAGTTCGAAAAGTTAACGTAGAAAAAAAAAAAAATTACAAACTGGAGATATTCTAAACATCGGAGATCAAACGTTTCAGAAACAGGAAAATACGGTGCAATGTTTCTGAAATTGAGTAAAAAATATCTTATTACGCGTATTTTATAATTATAACAACATTTGAGTCATGAAATTGTGAATTTTTCTCCGAATATGTATTCCGTTGCGTCAACGTTATGAACCTCAACCTCATAAAAATACTTACCTCGTATATTTGGCAATTCTAACAATTACATTTGAGTCATGAAATAGGGAATATTTTCCAAAAATTCTGTCAAATTAACTTTACGAACTTCAATCCCATTTCTTTGGAGAGAAATATGTCAAACATTCGTAAATTCTTTCAGAATAAATATGTTCTCAATATTGTGATATCTGGCGAAAATGAGCCACTACTTAGTTTCTTGGCTGTTTAAACCTGCGGTCATCGTGGAATATGAATTATCTAACTTTGTCAGGAGATTTTAGTAGTTTCCTGTTCACCCAGGAAACGGGATTCGTAATTTCTTCCAAACCACACAACTGATAAGTATGAAACTTTTGCGATTGATGCTTCGTTTTGACAAAGATAGACAAATCTCGGAATTTTAGCAAAATTTATCAAAGTGCACAAAAAGAAAAAGAAAAAAGGAAAATTTTGAAAAAGAGAAATTCTCAGTCACTTTTTGCCTAAAGCGGAAACGAAACTAAATCCCGGCCGAATATCCGTTCCGATCGGTTGTTGTCATTTGAGAGAAATTACCTGTTTATAAAACATGGCAAGATGAAGAAGGAATCAATAATAAGAAGAAAAAAACAGTTCTGCTTCGTGCAGATGGGTAGGAATATAATTGAAAAGAAAGGAATAAAAAAATTAGTTTGTTCATCATCGGTTAAAAATATTCGCTGGAATTAAATGTTTCCACTTGGTAAGTTGGGCCGCTTCTTAAACAATCGAAAATTTCTCTAGGGCATATTATAACATCGTATTTAATCACAAATTCCCTGCCCTTTACCTTTGGGATGAAAATCTGTAGAATTCGCAGCTACAGGGGGAGAGAAGAAGAAGCGCGAGCGCGACAAGACCGTTTTGCCGCAAGGGGAGTATTGTATGTATGTATGTATGTATGTATGTATGTTGTATGTTTCTCTGTTCGCTCTACTATGCTTTGCCTACTACATGCAGGAATCGAGGGTACAGGCCTACCAAAAAGTTACTTCCCAACAACTGCGACGTTGCACGTTCCAAAAATAAAGCCAAATTTCGATGACACTTTCATTCGGACGTGTCAGAAAAAAAAAAACAGATGTCAATAGCAGAGACATAAAACATAACCGTGATCCTCAAATTGTCGATAAAATATGCAAAATTGAAGAAATAATAAAAATAATAAATAAATAAAAATAAAGAAACCAAACTTGGCAGAACCGCAAACTCTAGTATTATTTTATAGTTTTGATCACGGCGAAGGTTGTTAATCCATTTAAAAAGGAAACGTCGAGGAGGCGAACCTTGGCGGTTGTTCTTTTGCTTTTCACGTAACGTGTTTAGCCTTTGATACGTAAGTCAAGGGCTGAAAACGTTTATCTACTATGTATGTTTGAATAAAAGGATGAAAAATTTCTGCAGACTTGTATATACGTTGCTTGAAACGTACATAACCATTGAATTCATTGAACCCAGAGCCAGGAGTAGTAAATGACACGTCATGTCTTGTAACACAATGATCAACAAATCATTTACATTTTATATGTAGTAAACACTGGAGTAAGATGAGCACATGTTTCAATTCTCTTTTTACATCGAATCCCGATCTTCGGGTAGTAAGCAGATATCGTATAGCCCTCCGAATAAGAACAACGAATTTTTTTCCTCAGAATGGTCAATTTTTCGATGAAAAACCGTCAGCGATATCAATTCTCAACTATATCGACGACGAGTAAAACAATCGGAAAAAATCGCCACATGCTGGGGGAAATTCATCGATAGTAAAAGACACGTATGCTCGATAAAAATTGACGAATAACATTGAAACTTGGATGATTTCGAAGGAGAGAGAGAGATGCGGTGAGAGCCGCAAGATTTAGGGCGCCAGATTGATTTCGCATATAGGTGAGGATCATTGACAGGATCCTCGAATCACAGGTAAAAAACTAGGAGGAATAGGAAGGCTATTTTAGGCTTGGATCAGTTTAAGTTTCAATATCGATGATAAACTAATGTATGTTATACCTTCGGACTTCGGGTCTGGCTGCTGCTGCTGCTGCTGCCTATCACTTGACACAGATTCGGTAGACATTCTTCGAGCTTGGGGCGCACTGCGTTTAGTCAATCAGTCTCTTAATATGATACACACAGAAAACTTTACCGGTATTTAAAAATCCCGTTTTCTTTGTTAATAACTTATATATTTAAGTGTCACGCGCTACTACCAACTAATATTACACCTAATATCTTAGTACTGTTTAATATCACAGACTGGTTCTCGCGAGTTGAGTCTCTCACACCGTTACTTTTACTCTTGTAAAATAACAGTTTGGTAATCAGTCGCGTTTTCAGTTCAAACACATACGATACGATACGATACGATACTATAGAATATACGATCGTCGTCGTAGTCGTAGTCGTTTTCGTCCTCGTCGGTCGGTCGGTCGGTCGTCCAGCACAGATTCGAAATAAAATGAAAAGAGGAAGGAAAGAAAAAAAAAAAAAAAATGTTTACGTACGTAATGAGAAAATTTATAGAAATGAATTGATAAGGTATGAGTAAAAGGTCACGTCGTACATTACACCTGAATATCGAAAACTCATAGCATCCCTATCATTAACAGTTTATTAACAATGATTATTCAATTTATCACACAAAATGTACACATACAACTCTCACTGCTATGCAAAAATAGAAAATGGCGTGCGATCACCACCGTTGTTTCTCACAGCCTTCTGTATCACGCGGGGACACAAACCATCGAACAAAAACGTATGAAAAACTAGAAACTCCTGATGCTGCTGCTGTCGCTTCCGCTATTTAGAAAACAAGGATACTAATACCGCTAACTTTGTATTATCGATACTATTCCCGACGGTCACACACGTTGCGCTCTTATCAATTTTGTATAAATAACTGCTCAACGTTTAAAAACAAGATTAGTTTAACCCACTCAGTCCACAAGAAAATACGTCAGTTGATTCACCACATCACGTTGACTAGCTACGCCATCTGTACGATATACAATGAACTTTATATTCCCATGCGCCATTGTATGCGCGAAAACTGCGACGCGCGCATTTGTTATTATTTGAATTCAAAACCCGTTCTTTTTTCGAAACATTTATTTATAATTGTGAATGGCTGTGATACTTGATTTGAATATTCGAACGTTTTCGAAATAAATTTTATGCAACTTTTAATTAATATTCGCCATAATCTTCGAAAAAAAGATTTTTTTTACACTTTCAGGAAGAAGAATGAAAAGCTTGATCCCGGAGCGAAGAGAGCGGATTTAAAAGTCTTGTTGATAAATGCAATGATTATTTTATAACAATTTATTTGGAAAAATAAATACAAGTTACACAATACGTTCACACATGGTTTCCCTTTCTCAAACACGTGTTCGAATATCACCGAGTGGTTGAACCCAAACTTTTTTTTTTTTTTTTATATAGACTACCTATGGATACATAATATGTTCGAAACATTAACAGTTCTAGATTTGGTGAATCTTTTAAGGTAGCATTGAGTAATTGATAGGAATACCCTAATTTTGATAATTAGAAAAGTGCGCTAGGTACAGATGGCAACAATTCGTGGCAATCAATGCCATTTTTATTCATACTTATTCAAAATTTAACACAAGGTATAGTCAAGATCTAAGAACACATTACTTTTCTAATTTATATTATACTCAAATTATAACAAGTGTGAAAAAAATACGGCAGCTTCTATCGTTATTCGGCATATCACCTACAGTTATTTATGTATGTACATTACCAGAGCTAATTAAGCTTACGTAAAATACATTGTAAGTAACTTATGAATAAAAGAACCGTCCTTGTTCGTTGAAACGTAAGAAACAACGACGTTATCCTAAGTCAAGTGTGATTCAATTAGTAAAATCATTCACAAGTGATTTCAATCGAGGAATGTCGTTATTTTGTTATTATTTATCAAAGACTTCGGATAATCTGTGATGTTGATTTTTTTTTGAAATTTTCAACGTTTGCTGTCGTTTATTCAATTGTATGAATTTTTTTTTTTTTTATCGTTCTCAGTTTTCAAAGCAAACATTAGTGGAACTTTATGCTCCATGAAAACTCTTGAATAATTCACGCAGAGCGTACTACGGTCCATACATGTGTGATGGTATTTTGAAAAAAATAAACGTAAGAGATATTCAATAATAAAATAATTAATAATAGGTATTAACAGTTAGTACAAAGAAGATATTAGCTGAAAATCACAGCACAAAGAACAATAGGCATATATGGCTCCCTGGCACATTAAATACTCCGGCTTAGGTACGGTCCTGCAGTATGTTTATTTTGTGCGTTTTGGTCTAATCTCCCACGATGAGAAAACGTCTAAATCACACACTGCTCCGTCAAGTATTTAACATTCAAAGTTTAGAGCCGGTCAATATTTTCTCTTTGTTTTCCTTAAATTTTCGTTATACATACGAAATTATCCCTGCAGTTGACGCTCGCACCATTTTCAAATTAACAAAGGTCTTGAAAAATCGTGTTCCATTTTCGCTCATATATTTCTATACTTATGTATATCCAACATCAGTGTTTGCGCAGCAATCGTGTTAATTATTTTACAATAGTTCTAATCGCTGATAATTAACAACTACCTATAACTGTGCTACGATTATCAATTACTAGTTTTACTAAACTCGAGTTCGTATCGGCTGAGGGTAATTCACTCCTAAATCACCAAACATTTCAGAGATACAACGTATTACTATGCACAAACATCTGGATAAATATTAAATCATCAATTTGATTTATTTCTGGAATGCTTCGCGACCATGGAGTGAATACCAATCAGCTCTGACGCAAAGAGCGCAGGTAGAATGTGGCATTCTTTAGTCATATTGCAATTTGAGACATCGTATTGTGTACAATATATTACTTTTTCAGTTTAGGAATCCTGTTTATTTTCTAATCATAACGTAAAATTGATTCGCCTGATACCTAGATATTTTTTAGAATTTTTTTTCTGTATGTATGTACGTGCCATTAAAATTTGCTTTCATCCAAACAATTGTTATTGTATCTTAAGGTTTTTTTGTACCCAAAGTTAATTTTAAAAATGAAAAATCGTTTGGTTTGTTTAAAAAAAAGTATAAATGAAAAATTTTAGACTAGACAAGGTGATGTTTTTCTAAAATAGGAGCTCGGCGCACCTGGTCACACCTGTTTAGACACAAGCCGAAGCTATAGTACTGGTAAACTCTTTGAAGTACGAGTGCTAAAAGACCTACGTATTTTTTAGGGTATTAACGGTTCTTGAATTGCTGGGGAAAATCGTTTTTCAATCTCCAGCCAGCACAGATCTGAAACAGGGTAAATTACTGGTTAAGAAAATATTACCATTAGTAGAATTTCTGGTATTCAAACAACATTTCGACCACATACCAATGGCTTGCGACTTCGTTTACAATTGGGACATCGACTCCATCATCTTCCGCTGTTTCAGCACCGGGAAATTTAGTCTTGAAAGCAGTTTTCCCTTTCTTTGTCGCCTGTTTTCCTTTTCCCTTCTTAGTTTCCTTCGGCTCTTCCATATCAGGCTCTGGTTCTTGCTCCTCGTGATCAGATTTCCCGTTTTCTACAGGCTCGTCGGTGTTTCCATTCTCCTCATGCTCCGACTCAGACTCAGCAGTTTCTCCATGACCATTCGCAGATCCGTTCTCAGAGTCGTGAGCTTCCTCGGTTTCCTCCTCTTCATGCTCTTCGGTCACCTCAGCTGCGGCTTTTCTGGAACGCACTGTCTTTGCAGCTACTACATCAGCGACTTTTCTCTGCCGTCCACGTTTCTGCGGCGCCGCCGCTTCTTCGGGTTCTTCTGTCTTGTCTGATTTAGCTGCAGTCTTGCCCCTGCTAGGCTTAGTTGCTTTGGTCGCTTCCGCTGCATCCTCTTTTTCTACTGGCTTTTTAGCCGTTCTTCCCTTCGGCTTCACTTCTTTTTCTTTGGCTTCTGAATCTTCGGCTTTCTTCGATACGGTTCTGCTTTTGGCTCCTGCCTTCTTTTCAACCTCCGCCTTTGCTGGCTGCTCATCGACAACCTTCTTACCTCTTCCTTTCGGCTTGGCTTCTGCATTTGAAAACGAGTTTTTTAGGCATTGCTATTTTTATGATGTTGCTATGATTGGGAATACTATCCAAATCTCTGTGTTTATGATCCAAAATAATAAATTTGGCTACGAAGTGACAATATTCTGAAGGAAAGAAAACCAAATTGAGATTCGACGAAGGATATTAACAGTCCATAGAATTTTGTCAACTCACAATTTACTCAAGATTAAGATATAGAATTGCAAATAGGTTATTTGGATTGAAATGGGTAAGATTCTTCATAAGAGGGATAACATTTATTCAGTAATACTGAATGTACGAAACTGCGTTCGAGTCACATGTTTCAAACAGCCAGCTAATGAAACTCCATGTTACGATTCAAGTTCGATGACTAACGCCCGGTTGGCATTTTCGTTTGATTGCGATCCACGTATGATGAAGAATTAGCAACAAGATACGATAATGAATCAAGTTATGTGAATTTTTTTTACCTTTCGGTTCATCTGCGTTGGCCGGAGCTTTTTTCGACGTAGTTTTAGCGCGAGACTTTTTCGTCTCTTCTTCTTCTTCAACGGTGTTAGTTTTTTTAGTGGCCCTCGTTTTGACCGGCTTCTTAGCCGGCGCTACGACTGCAGGCTCGACGATCGGTTCTGGTTTTTTATTTTTAGCTGCCCTCGGGAGTCTTGCCTCTGTCGTGGTATTTGTTGGGACAGTTTTCGCGGTTTTCTTTTTCTTTGGTGGAGTAACATCGCCGGCTTCAGCGGCTACTTCGACGGGTTCGTCTTCGACACGTTTTGCGTTCTTGCGCGGAGCCATATTTGTTTGCCGGTGTTTTTGGCGGGCTACGCGCCACGAGGTATAACGATATTATATGAAGCTAGAAATTCACTACGAAACTCTTTGCCGTTACGCGAAAACCTTGGAGCGGTTTACGCCGGTTATTTATTCGTCTTTGATCGAAACCAAGGATTTACAAATGAAACGATTTTTCTTTATTGTTTACCACACGCTGCCAGCACGCGTCTTCAACTTATCTGCCTTTTCAGTTTTCGTTCGTCCTATGACAATCGAGAATCGATTTCAAATGACCAAGCGGAAGAAATCGTACCGGGATTTTTTTCACTTTTTCACTCCTCAGCCAATCACGGCTTATGTACGTTGTTGATTTCAATCAAATTGACGAATTGCATTACGCTACGTCACATTACTTGAAAAATCATCTAATCACATTGGTCAAAATTGAACAGAGGTCAAATTAATCACCGTTTATCACATCATTGGATTATTATTCTCAATAATAACTTCTACCGCGATTAATCAATTTCGGAATAATTCAACGACGTGTATATCTACAACTGTACGGACGTTTTTCACGATCTGCTTAATCCCGGCGCAAATTGTTTCATACATTTTTGATTTACATTCAATACATAAACAAGACTGTTTTCTTCAAATCACTTCTGCGAATTTTGTTTTATTTATTTATTTTTATTTTTTTACCGCAGAAAAATTAACTTACACGAATGGATTAACGATTAACAATTAGAGAGGTTTCTTTATTTCCACATTTATTCACATTTGGGAAAACGAATATAACAAATAAAAGAAACAATAACAATAGGAAGAATACATTTTCTTGAAAGACGATATTTCCTTCGAATGTCGAATCGTTGGCCAATTTTTCCGGAAGCCTTGATTTACAATAGCGGGAAAAACAAATTCCATCTACCATTCGATAAGACCGGGAAGATATTTTTCTATAAGTCCTTCGTAGTAGGGCCACAATTTTTCGATGTCAGGGACTGTGTCACTCTTCGTGTAAAGATCGTATTTGCTGTTCGAGAGAAAAAAAATGTAAAAAAAAAATAATAATAATAATGATCAATTTGCTAAGAATTTGTACGATAAATATCGTGCCATGCATGTTGTAAAGATAACTTACTTGAATTCAAGCACCCATTTCATATTTTCCATGTCTTTCTCGGTACAGAAGTGAGAATAATCTCCACCCGAATGCCAAGGGTAGAAGGAGTGGTAGCGAATCATAAGAAATGCTGGTTCTGGCAATTTCGCTTTGTTATGTTTGAGAACACGATAAAGAAACTCATCGTGACCCCATGACATTGTTAAATTGTCCAGGCCACACTTGGGCTTGTACATCCCATACTTAGTGCTGGAATGAAATTTTTCTAATCAAATGAATCGTCACAAGACTTATAATGCTTGTATGCAGACTGGAGATCAAATAAACAATGCGTATCTAAAACAAAGCGATTGTATATTATTACTTGTAACGACTGTCCTTGCCGTCAGGATTGTCTTCAAAACTGCTATCTCTGTACACAACGCTGTCTCCCCAGAGACATCCAACAGGAAATGTATCTCCAACCACAGCCCACTGTGGCTCACCATAAAAAGCCATCACCTAAAATTAATAAAGGAAGATTCACCCCAAAATCGATTATATGTGTACTGATTATTTTTATGGGTTCTGAGTTGATCTCGGTTCATGTATCATGTGCTGCAGTCGGGCAATAATTAGGTTCATGTAGATTTATCTACTGCTTATAATATTGCCCAGTAGAAGATTTATGATCTTTATTGCCTGATGGAATTATTGTTATACCTTTCCAAGATCATGAATTAGTCCAGTCAAATGGAACCAGTCAAGATCTGGATGGTCTGCTCGGATACGTTCTGCTGTTTGAAAGGCGTGTACAATATTGGGGAGCTCAGCGTCTGGATCACTTTCGTCAACGAGATCATTCAGCTTGATCAATGCATCTTTCACAGTCATTTTGAGCTTGTTGAAACGAAGCCAGTCCGCCATACGAGCTAAAAAATCATAATATTGTTTCTTCATGGTGAACGTCAAGCAATTTAAACATACATGACTCGGCTGGATTGATTAAGACCTTCCCTACAACATAATATTGTTTCATTTTTGGTGCCAGAGTATACAACACAGTTATACTGAAACCTCATGTTCGAAACTACAGGAACTGAAATTGGCCTGTTATTCCTCATATTTGTTCATCATTAGCTTGAAATAATTTCTGGCTTAGATACTATGAGCAGTCCACATTTCTCATAGGAAATATCCTGTAATTCTAGTTCGTCATGATGAGTAGAGAGTTCTTCGTCTGCGAGATGGTCAAACTGTGTTTTTACACAGCATAAAAACATGCGGTATTAGTACTTTTCCCATACAATTTTTGTGCTCAGTTATTTTTTGAAAAACTGATACATCATTCAGGTTTATAAATAGAGGTGAACTCATTCGATTTGCATGGGGTTATTAGGAAGCGAACCACTAGTCATATAGTAGATGTTTACAATTCCGAGGAGGAAAGTGTTCCCGCTTCGATCAGAGTACGAAGTATATATGTTATACGAATAAGTTTCCTGCACTGATGCCATAATGAGAAATGTTGGGAAAAACAGATTAGTCAGAGTACAGTTTACAGAATTGCGATTCAGTCAGCCCTGAATTATTAATCAATATTGTGTAGATTTGAATAAAAACTATAAACACTTGTATGAGACGTACCAGTCATCAGAAAATGATCGATGAAAAAATGCAGTAATTATAGTAAACTACGTGGCTGGTATGCCTCATGCAATAAGTAGATAATACTCGGATTTGTTTTTCATAATTAGCATAATTAGTAATTATTTTCTGTATACCTTGAGTAATGTAAAATTTTCAAAAGCTGAGGAATATATTTTCAATTGCTAGTAATTGTTGTATGCCTAATTTGACCGCAATTTTCAAGAAACTTGAATAGCATTCCACAAGTCTAAAGCTATCTGTTTTCCATAATGTTGAGCCATTTATAGCTGACAATTCACACAATACTTTTCAGTACCTAATATATTGAAATGATTCAGTTTCAACCCTGACATGCGAACCTATGTAAACAGAAACGTTGACTGAAGAATCTTCAGTCAACGACAGAAATTAGGTTTTACAGCTGGTATTTTGTACTTGCTATGCTCATGCTATTCAATTTCAGAAAATTCGCAACTTAGATATGTTTGTGAATTGCTATTAATTTCTCAACTCAGATAAAACCATGCATGTGTTAGGTCTCGCAAGAAAGACGAAAAAGCTGGGTGATACAATCTTGTAGAACCGGAACGAGGAAATTATCTTTCTCCTGTTAAGATTTTATCATAACAAATCATTCTATCAGGAGATTGCTTGATATAGAGATGCACTAATTACATTATAGTGCGTATATAATTTACAACAAAATTTTTTATCCAGAATCTCATTATAAATACTATTAAAAATATTACAAAGCAAGTAAAAAATGAGTAGTTATAACGTATCCAATGATTTCACATCGAAGCATTTTTTAATACTGAACCATGATTGTAATTTTGCCTCTGTAGTTGTCGATATCCAAGTATCACAGTTGATGTATCTTAATTCAAAAATCGAAATTTAGGATTCAATAATAACAATGGTTCGAGGTATTCAATATTTATGTTTAATCCACGGATATGTCATCACAGGTGAGCCTTTCCGGCTAGTATATTTATACAATAAATGGAGACATTTTCCAATTTGTATTATGATAATGTGAAACCGTTATGACCTGTCGCTGATACCAGAGTTATCCACATTTGACTCGACAATCATTAAATATGCGATTCAATGTTGGATGAGAACTGTGTTATACATGAGTTATATATGTGTGTACTAAACAAAAAATGTTTCTGCAAATTCGGAATTATTTTGGTGATATAGCAATGCCGGAATAAAACATTAATATTAATACTAACAGCGTACAAACTCAACGGTTTGATTAGTATGCATATCGAGGTATGTTTTTCTGACTCGTTCCTTAATGGGATCGGTTGGATCTACGGAGTAATCTCTGAACTGATTGACCGATTTTCCCGCGAAAACTGGTTCCGGTCGGTGGAGTTCCGACGGGTCGAGCATTGTGATTGTCGGCCCAGGGGACTGTAATTAAAACGACAATCATTAAGATATGTAATTAAACATATAACTGCCAATTTTACTATAAATTATCACAGATATGCATAATGCATGGAAAGATTACGAGAGAAAACAGTTTCTCGGAGTTGAATAGATCTTTTCTCTAAAAATTATCTCATTTTTTGTTTGAAAATTCGTACGGACACGAATAGAATCTCAGCGATTCAAATACAGAGCCCGGACTCTTGCCTGTCCCTATTTATGGGGATTTTTATGTGACCTCTAAATCAATTTCAGTGATTTTGAAAATATGTAAAAGAACTGGTGTTATAAATTTCCAAGATATTTATTAAGTAATTCTTAGCAATGGATAAAAGTTCAAGTTTTGAATTTAACTGAGAATGAAGCAATAATTAACGGTATAAGTTGATTAATTTAGTTGATCTCATCAAATGGGAATACAAATAATAAAAATCGTTAATATATTCTTACCAGGCTGCTGGGCAGCACGATAGGTCATGATAGTGAACATGATCGAATGCTGTTGAGTTTTACGGGGTGTTAAAGCGGAGGGATGTCAGGAGAATTCTGACCCGAGAAAATACACTTTTCTTATTTTGAGAAGAATTTTCGAAATTTAAATATGGACATATAAGAGCACAAAGACTTTTGTCTTTATGCTAAAACTATGTCTCTGCAGGAGTAAAGACAAATTTAACGACACCCTACTTCCTCTAGGCGCCCACTGGAACTGAGCTGAGGCCTGGAGTGACCTGGCTTTATAGCTTTACCCCCCTCAAAGAGTAAGGTATGATACCGACGTTAAAAATACGCCAGATAGTCTGCGTATAAACAGCCTCCACTCTATACACACAAGCTTCTTAGTTTACTTTCAACTCCCTGTATTTGTAAAGCTCCTATGTATACGTCAAGCCACACACGCCTAAGGCTTTCACTACGTCATGGTCAGTTGGGATGGGCATATGCTTTGCATGTGATAATCTCTTAGTATATATGGTCATTTATCTTGCTATATACTTTGTGAGATAATTGTATGGTGTTTTATCTTTTATATTGTTACACATGCACATGTGTATATTTGATTTAGCTGGAGTTACTTATCATTCTTTATTGTCTACATATATGAATGGAATTTCACTAGACCTCCCATTAAACAATGTCTTTCATGGGTCATTATCTTCATATCCTACCCTATGGAGAAATGTAGATAATTTCGAATCGAGATATCCCAAGATTAAGCTTGTGTTCATCTTATAACTGTTTTAACCGTTGGCATATGTTATATTTTAAGTCACGTATAGACTGTTCCAAATATGATACACAAATTGTTTTGGATGAATATCTTCATATCCATACAATTTCCTTGTATATGTACTTCATTTCTAAATTATTATCCATAACTGTAGAAAATTTTGTATTTATCTTTTTTCCACGGGCTTGGCTTTCATTTGACAAGGTCTTAAACAGTCGCTATAAAAATTGATTGAATATTTAAACATTGAGAATGTTATTAGTTATTATGTAGTCAAACAGCTAAAAAAGTATACATGTATAACTCTATGTACAACATGTTAAAAATACAAAGTTTATACTTGAAATCAGAGAACGTTAGCATTTCGGAGCTAATCTGAAAACACATGGCTATTTGACTATCAGGATTCTAAAAATATGTTAACTTTATATCGAGGGCCAAGAACCAAAAGAACATAAGCTCCATTTTTATAGATAGAGCTCACATCCTGCTGGTTCCGAGTTCCTAAAGTGCGTCAGACGTTTACAAGTTTTGCAAACCAAGTCCTGACCATGTGAATGATAAACTATAGAGAATATAGAATTGCTTTGCTATTATATAAGAATGTTGATGATAAGTCTGTCGATTTTCTATACCTTGGATTTCTCACACATACTCAATGATTGCTATATTGCGAGTAAAATTGTCTAGCAAACATCAAATACTTTTCCGTTTCAATCAAGGTTTTCAGTTTCAGTAAATTATATGGATGATATGACTGAAAATTTTTCGTTATATTACGATGTGTCAAACACTTGTTGGCGAAGGTTGATCTACATTTATTAATCATAATTTTTATTTCTTTAATGGTTTTTAAAGTATCATCCAGAAGTGATATTTTATAACGTTAGCAGCTTGTCTTAGATACACATGTGCCGCCTACGCAGTTGCTAGATGTAAACAGAAGGATGTGCAATATTGTTTATTTTGTAATTTCTTTTTTCCAAGTCCGCAAAGATAACGGTATATGTAACTATAGCTTATATTTGAACATTACGATATGAAATCAAATGTTAAATTTACTCTGGATTGTTTGTGATCAATATGAGCTCTGGGTTGCTGACTACATACTTGAAATCTATCCCCCAAGTGTGTCTTCTGCACCAATTATCCAAAGTCATCAAAAAAACACAATTGACTAAATGCTCTGTTTTTGCAATAAAGAAGAGACGTGATAACGAATATCATGTTCAATAACACATCAACTTGATAGAACTGCCGGGCTAATTCTTCGATGGAGTTCAACGATGTCAAAAGGCATTTTTATAGCTTGTATAAATCAGCACTATCAGACTTAACGAAAACTGGCTTAAACTGACTGGATCTATGCAATACTCGATAATAACAAGAGTTTTGACGTTTGATTGAGAGACATTTTTGTCTAACATGAAGAATTTATCCAGAGCAATATTCTGATAGTGTTATTATCTTGTATTTGAATATGTGCAGAAATACCCTAATAATTTATTTTCATGATGGATTATTATAAAATGATATTGTTTTACGTACAAGAACTTTGGACGTCATGCTGGGACTTTCTGTTAGTTTTGCAGTAGAGTTTATTACACTGACTGACCAGCTCTATCGTCCAAAGAATTTATAAATCTGAGCCAGTGTCACCTCTGACACTTCAGATGGTCGCGATATTATCACATTGACGATAGTAGTTATAATATATCGCATGACATTCAGCCAAGCGAATTATGAATTGCGTAAGCTTGGAAGAACAACACAGAATTTGAATGGATTTTTCCATTCACCTCTGAGGGCATGGTTCATAATTTTCGAATGAAGTTTTGAATGTTTTATTTTAATGATTGGAAGCGCAGTATTTTTGCCCATTATGGCAAAAATTAATGTACAATTATGAAACAAATTGATTTTCATAATAAGGTGATCCTCTTCTTCAAAATTCTGGGGTCCATTCGCCGCAATCAAACTTTTACTGCGTACTACGAGAGTTTGAGATTTTTGTTTGAGCTCATCTACAGTGTTTATGGAAATCATATACATATCGGTCAATAAAAACAATCAATATTGATCTAGCCCTGTTAGTTCAATCAATTGGCAATTGGCGTTATGTGAAAATCACATTAAGTTACGCCGCCAACTAGTTAACGGCACTTATTTAGGCTGAGATTATTCTTATAAAGTATTAAACGCCTCTTTGCGACGTAAACAACAGCGAGAACAAAAATTCTACGTTTTTGTAAAATGATAAGAATTTGTTAGATCATGCACAAAGAGAGAAGTTTGTAATGTCACAGCCTGCATCAGATTTCATTGTAACGACTTTGTGAATAGCTCCGATCTCTTTAGTGTCAAGCTTGTTAAAGCTAAACGGTTTTAGATATAACTGGACAGAACTCCACCGTTATAACACAGATCAATGTGATGCGTTAAAAGCCCTTGGACCTGACTATTTACCAACATTACATATTTTTATTTCTTTCTTCAGCTTATGAAAGATGACATACAGTTTCTTTATCTCAATTTGCAGAGTTATCAAATCTTACAGATTTGATATGAATAAATATTAATAATTGCGCGTATTGCTCTGCATTCCCATATGAATATTTTTCTATGATCTTGGCAAAAGTTCACACGATTCCTGTCTGTAAATTAACAGAAAGTTATCAAACTTTTCCATTTCTATTTCGATTCGTGCATGTAGTTATGAAATCTGTGGGTAGTTTAGTGTTGATAAAAAAATCTTCAATTAGTATTTTTCCATTTACACTGGTAACATTTTTTCATTTCACAACAACAGATATTCTGTAAAATTTTATGAACCTTCTGGAATTTATTTAGCTGATAATTTCTCATACTTACATAGCAATTATCACTGAATCGTTATAACGTTCAAAAAGTTTCCAAGGAATGCCTAATTTCAACGAATTTGCGCAGTTTAATTCAATCGTACGATAACACGCGTATATAATCTCAGGTCAACAGTTTATCTTATCAAAGACCTCCGGTCATAATAATCATTGTTGGATTAACCACATGAAAAATTACACAGACTATTATGGCGTGCCTGGATTCAACGACACGAGCATTTTATATTTTGATTATTAGTTAGAAGTGAGAATCATGCTAATGTATAATTATTAAATTAACGTCTGGTTTTCATAATGATTTAAAAGAAACTAATCTAATATGCGAAAGATGTGAATTCCTGACTTTGCACAAATGTAGAAACGCATTTTATTGCCACTTATTCGGTACAGATTTTTGTATTTTATTTTTGGCCAATGTTGTGCTACATTAATGTGTTTATGTATCAATAATTAATCAATATGACGGTCGATATTTACAATTTTACATGTATAATTATCTAGATATTGGTTGATTCAATATTTTATGACGAGCCAGAATCCGATTCGCTCGAATTACTCTCTTTCCGCGAGTGTTTAGAAGAATGTCTATGTCTGTGCGATGGTGTGTTTGAGCGTGATCTGTGTCTTGACGATGATGATTTTTTACTTTTCTTAGATTTGTGTGAACGGGAACTGGAAGGGCTGTCGCGACTGAAAAAGAAAAAGGAAACAATTCGAAATTGTAGAAACAGGACACTTTGAATGTCTCCACCATATCATATGATATCATCATCAGAAAATGATGAGCCAGACAGAATTGCGAAAAAATTTGAACAATATTACAAATAGAAAACATTCTATTCTGGAAGAACTCTCTAAAATTATGATTTTTAATCACCTTCTGTGGGAGGTTTTTTTCTTCTTGTGTTTCTTGTGCTGTTTACTTCTATCCGAATGACTCCGACTTCTACTCCTACTCCTAGAAGACAGTCTGGGTCGTTTGTTGCCCAAATCCGAACCCCTGAGTCGATTCATTAGTGAATTTCCATTCGTTCTTGGATCAGGATCATCTGTGATAGTCGGTGTTGGCGATGGAATGGAATGAACCTCGTCCGAATCGTTAGCATTTTTTCTAGAGCTACTAGTATTAGGTACAGAGGTATTTTTTGACGTAGTCGGTGCTTGAATTTGGCTAAGAAACATGGCAGCTTTTTTTTTCCTTTCCAACTGTAGTTGTCTTTCGCGTGAATTGGCGAGTTTGTCCCTTGCGGCTGATGCAAGTTTGTCTTTTATTCTCTCCTCGGCTTGTTTATTTCTGATTTCTTTTTGGCAGTCTTCGAAAATATCTTCAGTTAGATCGACGAACTCCTTTTCGTCCATTTTACTTTTTCTATCAGACTTTAACGAGACCTCCCTTTCCCCTCTTGACGTTCTACTTTCGTCGCTACTACCTTGAGGAGAATTGGACTTAGAATTAGTCTCTTGCTTGCTATCCTCTTCGATGTTGTCTTCATCGTCGCTTTCCTCCAATGGCAAAGCACTTCGCTTTTCAATTACAGCCGATTCTCCTTCTTTTGGTTTTTTTATAGAAAAAGAAACGGTAGTTATCTGTTTTCCACTCTGTTCCTGTTTAACGTCGCCTTTCTTTTTTGCCTGTATCATTTTGACCCTCTTCTGAACCTCTTCCATTCTCAGTTGTTTTTTCTGTAACTCTTCCAACTTCTTCTGCTTTTCTTCTTGGGGTTCTTGTTTCTGAAGTAGTTGCTCTTCGGTTAATACTTTGGGATCTATAGCTCCCTCGTAAATAGTCAATTTGTGAGCGTAGTACCCATGGTACTGATGCGACAATTCCAAAAAATTGAATCTTGGATCACCCTTGCTCTTAACAATTGCTTCAAAGTCTCTACCGTTCTTAGCTACGTAGCTAGCCATTTTATCAATAATTATTTGAATGTCGGCAGGTGGAACGATAAACGAAGGTCTACTCAATGGCTTTGGAGGTGTTTGCCCATAAGGAACAAGAGGAGTCGATGCATCTTTTGTCTGTTGAGGAGCGTAACTTTCGTTCGGTACAGACGGGGTAGTCACTACTTGTTGTGGCGGCGACTGCAGCTGACCATTTGGACCATATATTACTGGACCATGAGCGTATTGTTGAGGTGCCGGAGGATGCGACACTGGATAACTCTGTAAAGAGTTGAAAAATGGAGTTAGAGAATGAATCAAGCTAAAACATTTTTCTACTTTGAATTTTTTCTTCTAACATGATTTTCCGCCTAGATACCAGACTTTTGATTCCACTTCAAACTCATGGACGAATCAATGATATTGGTATAGATACATCAATTCATTGGTAATAAAATTCAAGGTAGAATCATTTTAATCCTTAATAGTGATGATTAGAATAGTTTAATACCTGCGGAGGTATGGGAGGATAGTAACTAGCTGGCGACAAGGGCTGCGAGGGGATATCCAGTTGTTGAGTTGTCCGCGACGGCGGTGGTTTACCAGTTATCTTGTTGACTAGCATGGAATAGGCACAGTCAGCCGACGGCTTATATTGAATGCTCGGAATACTGGGAGCCTGTGAATCAATGTAATTTACAATAAGTATGTAATCCTGAACCAAACCTTACATTTATACTTTCCTATCCACTGCCTACAGAAATAATATCAATATTTTGTTCAAAATTGGTATGTGTGTACGTCACGGTACACCTAATTAACATGGAACATTGCATACAGAACATTTGAAAGAATTCCATCGAATCGCTGTAAACAATATATGTACCAGTGGTAACGGGGAATTTTGTCATTTCGGCTAAAGTTATCGAACCGGCAGGGGTAAAGGTAAGAAACCGTGTAATGGAAATAAAGAAGATTGGATTATTAAGCTGAAAAAAAAATTTCAGACCGTATAAAATACCATTTTTATGGTAAAGATTATCGAGGGGTTTTTTGTAATCTAGATAATATGTTAACCGAAATACCGAATTTCCGTAGAATAGATTAAGTTAGAATAGAGTAATTGAATAATAACGATAATATGAATATGAAACGGCAACTAGAAGTCGTACATTTGAGTACCACAGCTATTTTGCAAATAAAATATCCGTAAAATAATTCAAAGATCTTTATATGCAAAAATCACACTGCTCAGTGTCGAGTAGATCATTTTATAAACAAAGGGGGCACAACGGACGATCCAATGCATACCAGAACCAGCCCTGGAAACAGAAACATTTTACATGTAAGTTAGTATCGTAGTACGTTTGGCAAAATTCGGACATCCTCCTATTGCTATTTATGCGATTTGTCGGCACGTGCAAATGCAATAAATACCTATGTACTTTTTTCAAAAGCAAAATGTGAAGAATCTCGTTTTCTTTAGACATAACACTTGTAAACTTCGTGAACATTGCTTGAGCACAAACCCACCAAATCGCAGTAAAAATCAAATGTTGCAAAATTCACTAGCTCCAAACTCACCTATTAGAGACCAGATCGTTTTCCAAACATTTTTTAATAACAGTAGTACTAAAATACTTAATATTTATCTATTCTTATCAGACTTACCGATTCCACTTTACTAAACGATGGCGCGAGACTTGGATGGAGGTAAGATTCTTCGTCGCCGTCCGAGTCTTCATCAGTTTCTACAAAATTATATGATAAATAAGATAGGTATATCAATGATGTTGGAATGACAATGATAGACAATAAATGCAGATATTTTCGTATTATTGTTACTCACCAGATTGTTCCTTCTCAGGTTGTTTTTCAGGATTGTATTTGCCATCTTTAATAGCAGCGAGAACGTGCCTGTAATACGGATGTAGCGGTCCGTCGATGGAGAGGAATGAGAACTGTGGATTATTCGATTGCTTTGCCTTGATCAAGATCTCCATCTGGCCACCTTGCTGACTTATAAACAATGCAGTTTTCGTTATGATTGCATTCAATTTTTGTGTTTCGGGCTGCAAAGAAGAAAGAACAATCAAAATCCATGAATACCTTTGATACCTAATTAGTATAAGTTATTTTACAATTTTATGGGAAATCTATGCATGCCAATGAACGAATTTTAGACTCAAAGTTGAGATATTTACCAAGACCATGTCCTCAGGAATTTGAAGTTCAGGCGGAGCAACAAAAGCCTGGTCTTCCTCCTCCTGAGAACCGTCGGATGGCTTTGGACTTTGAGTATCGTCACCCCCTGCTGTTTGGCTATTTCCATCTTCGTTGTAATTGTAAGCTACTTGACCGTAGGGATTTTCAGAGTCCAGAGCTTGATGCAATCTTTTCATTTCTTCTTCTGTAATGAGAAAATGATATGACGATGCATTCAGTAATTTATAAGAGGACAATATCGATTGACTAATAATAAATATCAGATCTATTTTCAAATCTGAGCAGCTCCGTACCATGGTACATTGTTTCTTCCGCATCGTTGTTGTAAAGAGAGCGGTATCTTTCCTCGTCACAGATCTGTTCCACTTTTCTTTCATCCTCGGTGAGGACTTGTCGAAGATCAAATCCACCAGGTGGCGGTTCGTGTACGCGTAGATCGCCCAATGCTCCACGTCCATCGTATCTATCGACACATAACGATAAAGTTAGATAATTTCAGAGAAGAGACATGCTTTTAATAGACAAGAAATCATCAGGTGTTGAGAACGCTGTCGCTGCTTCGTAACTGAAAAGGAAAATTTCACCAGTAATTATTACATATATCCACAGCGGGGCAACCCTGTGAAAAATAACAAAGATACATTTGTACATTAACTTCCAAGTGATGGAACCAATTCGGTGAAACAATATTCTTTGGTTTTGAAATAGGTTTCGCATTTTATATTTTCTCATTTTGTCAAATTAAACATTGCAAATACTGAATAGTTTTGCATTGTATGAAAAAACGTATGCTTATTTTTCAACAGTCTGATACTTTAACACAAACAAATATTGAACATAAACATTCATCGGTTAAAGATAGTGAATATTTGAAGAAAATTCATTTTCTGTTCACAATATCAGTGGTGGTACAATATTGTGTAACACAAAAACAAAAAAATTACTTAGGGGAGTGAAAATATAATATCATTTTCTCTGATCTTTGGCATGAAAATTAGAAGATAAGCGACGGTTTGGGTATTTAATTGGTTTGATTATGAGCTACAGAGGATCTGCGTGCATATGGTATTTGATTGGTCTGATATTCGGGTATTCCGACACACATACGCCGAGTGCCGTTAGTTAACTTTTTGGGTGAATGATATCGTCTCGTTTAGTCGATGAAATAAGTGAGTTTGAAAGATGATAATTATTGTCGTTTTGTAGTAGTGAGTAGTGGATTGATTCGAAATATATACAGAATTGATTGATCCCATCACTGGTGATTTTATGCGTAGATACATACCGTGCTGAGTGACCATAATTTAAAATGATCATCAGCCGTTGTTTGTCTCTCTGCGGTGTGTCTCACCTTGCTGATGTATCGCTGAATCAGCTACAACACGACTTGTATTCATTCCCAAACGCACTGCACTCGTAGTGCACTATGCGTTGGTGGCTTAGAGATCGAGTTGATGGAGCAGCAACACCTGCGGAAACCTTAAACAGCTTCCAGAATGCTTATCCGTAGACAAACTGCTTCGGACGAGTTTTTTTATAGTGAAAAATTAAATGGCGATGTATCGAATGTCCGTTTTTTTCCTTGAGCTTTTTTTTGTCCCTTTTTTTTTTAATTTTGTTCCGGGGAAAAATTATGACGTCATCGCTTTTTCTGTAGCGTTTTAGAAACCAGGCATTACGGGTATGTAGACAAGATGATAGTAATATAACGAGTATATCCTAATTGTGAATAAAGTTTTTAGGTTAGGGGAACGGACCTGTCTATTTTCAATGAGTTATCGGCCATCCATGGGATCAAATGCCTCCCTTGATCAATCATTCGCGCCTTCTCATCGTCCCGAAACAATTTGCAGCTATATCCGAAGACCAGCAGCTCCTGCGGCTCTTCTTCACCATCTTTTTTACGAAGAATTCCCGAATCAATCATCCAGCGTTGTCCCTTCGACGCCATTTTATATTTTAGAACGAAATTTTTACGGAATGGTTAGTTCGGTTCACTGTTCGTCGTTCCTTCTTTCAGGTTTCTTGAGCGTTCTGATTGGTTAAAATCAAATCTTCATTCCATCATCCGCGTTCCGTCTGCTTGGTTCAAATTGCTCGTTCCATATACCCGGCTTTTTCAATCTTCTGTCACATTGTCAACAAAGAACAGAAAAAGCTTTTGCTTTTTATAGTGAATTATGTCTTACAACAATTGTCACCGCGCTTTATTACAAGCGATAATGCAGCGTGGTGCCGTGAGTAGTGCGGACGTAAGAGAATTAGTGATTAAATTATTCCGTAAGTTCTCTTGCCAATAGTATTTGTTTGAAATAGATACTCAGTAGGTTATGTTAGGTTACCTGTGTATCTGTCTTAATACTCGAAATACACGAGTAAAAATAATATCACATGCTTTATTTCCAGAGCAAAACGAGAGCGCGCATACTTACATGCATCAAATCAACAATAAACTCGAACCCCTGAATATGACGCTAACCAACGTAGCGTGTGAAATAACTGGCAAAAAGTATTGGGTACTGGTCAGCACTATAATGGATGAAACTGCTAAGTATGATCAGCGGCTGCTAAGCCGTAGATTCATCGTTTTTTTCCACACATCTTTGTTTATTCATTTGTTTGTTTTTACTAAGATTTACTCAGAATCTGTTACGGAATAATTTGAAGGATGAGTTTGATTCAGAAAATGTAAATTGTGTTTAGTTCTGTTAGAATTAATATTCTGAATGATAAAGTTGGTGTTCCAGATAAAATTTCGAAGATGAAATTTCCTGTTTTGTTTTTTTCCATATAAATTTACCTTTTATTTTGGTTTCACAATTATTTCCAATACTTTTGGGATTGCAAATTAATTGAATCCAGTCTCTTTAATAGAAGGAAAAAAGTTTAAACGTTGACATTTTTTTCATCAAAATATTGAAAAACATACAAATAAGAATTCAAATAGAAATTAAACGAAATGAAAATGAACGGCCCCAATAAGAATACAAAGATTTTATACTAAGACAATAAAAATATAATGAAAGATTCCAGACGGAATTCTCAGCCGCGCAACTAGAGCTACTGAGGAAAATCTTGTCTGAAATAGTAACTTCGGTCGACGGTTGTATTCCCAGCACCATATGCTTGAATTTATGTTCTACGCTCGATAGTAAGATGTCCAAAGCAGATGCGGAACATTTTCTAACTACCATGGTTGACAAAAGGTGGTTCGTTAACCGGGTATGGTGATTCTAAAAATTTCTCATATTCTTATATCTAACAATAAAATGGCTCCGATTTTATTTTCTGGATTACGAGATGATTGAAATAATAGAAAGCCAGTTGCTTTGTCAAATTTCGTTTCATAGAGAACACAAGATTTTCTTACCAAACTTAATAGTAATTTGAATATTGGAAAACAAAATTAATATTGATTCAGACCCGTTTTCCAAACGTAGCTAGACCGATAATTTAGTGGAGTTCATTTTTTGTAGGATGGAAAGTTCTATATAGGTGTAAGAAGTATAGCCGAGTTAACACCGTATTTTAGATCTACATATGCTGAAGATACTCTCAATACTTGTTCGCTTTGTCGCCAAGTAGTATTTCACGTAAGTAACTATTTTGAAAATATCTTTCAAGTTTACCAGGTGACTTCCATCACTAATTAGTCTAATTGATATTTTTTGTGCAATAGGGAGAACGGTGCATTCATTGTCAGGAAGTTCTGCATCTCGCCTGTTTTGCAAATAGTGCCAGGGTGCAGAATCCACCAAAGTGTCCAAGCTGCAATAATATTATGACCACAGAAAACATAGAGGGTACGATCTAATCACACTCGCATAATTTTCAGGCTTCAAACGTTATTTTATATGTAGCTGCAAAAACTAATTAACGTTGAATAATCGCGTAGAAACGTAGCAATTACTAATGTTTCATTTACACATTTCGAAATCACGGCTAAGCTAATCTAAGAAAGTATTTTTTTCCCACTAATTACCCAAGATTACATTTTATTCTAGTGACAACTTCCTCAGATATTGTATTTCAATTCATATTGAGCAAAATATGGGTCAAAAATAATAATCGATCATCATCCATGGACTTTATTTACATTTACATTACGTTTTTTTGCTTTGCGATGGGAACAAACGCTTTTGAAATACTAAATCATACTGCTGACTGCATCATTCTGGAAATTTTAAAGCGAGATTTTTTCTCCATCTTGACTTAATTATTTCATGGTGTTTTTCCTCGTTTGAAAACTAGTAGAGTTCGTGTGTTTTGAAAGTTCTTTTTGTGATTACAGATTTTGAGGGATACAACGACGATAATACAATGGATTTCCCAGGATTTGAGTCCCAACAATTAAATAACGACAACGTGAAAAAACGTCGTCAGAAAAAAACGTATGATCACTCAATGGATTTGCCAGGGACTAGCTCAGCATCAAGTCACGACGTCAGCATGGCAAAACCGTCTCAAAAAAAGACTCGCGGTGATTCAATGAATTTCCCAGGGACGAGCTCACACCAGGCAAATAATGGCAAAGCCACAAAACGTGGCCAGACGAAGAAGCGCGATCATGCGATGGATACTTCAGACGCTAGCGAAGACTCGATAGACGACGATTTACCAAAAAGACGTTCTAACAGGAACAAGAATCAGAATGGACGATGAGACATTGTTCAAAGAACGAAAATCGTGCTTGAGAGCCGGGCCTTTCATTCATTTTTCGTCTTGTTGAAAAATTGATGTTATTTTGAACTTTTCACTTTGTAGAGAAGCTCAACAACGATATACTCAACTTCTAATACTGTTTATTATTTCTTCATTGGAAAATTCTCGGCCTTATTGAGAATCATTAATTGATAAGATCGAACAAAATATTTTAAGAATAGATACGATTTATTTTTCATACTAGACGTAAGCAGATGTAATTTTTCAAAATAAAATTGATAAAAGTATTTGCTTCGTCGTGTGTAATTTGTTCCTAAAAAATCACAAACTTACCTCCTATCTCTTGCATTAGCAGACACAGGAAATTTAATTCATTTTGGATTTTTCTACAATTATTTCTTTCGTTCAAAAAGCACAAAACGAAAATTCAACAAAGTCGTCGGTATGATAGATATCTAGGATTTTTAGCTCAACATCATACCGACCGAGGGCATCGCACTTCTCTCCCCTTCGCTACAAGGTACGTCAATATTCCGCTAGATGGCATCCCACGTCTCGTTACATTGGCGCGAAGCTGGTTAATGATTTAAAAACCTGAGTTTCTTCGACAGCAATCGAAGCTTTTAGTTTCTTTAAATTCGCAGGAAACGAGTTATTAGCTTATGTCGAGTAATGCAGCGTATTATATTCTTTCAATTATACATTTTTCGAGGTGGGAACGTCAGAGAGATTAATTTATGTAAGTTTGAAATGAAATTCCGCGGAGATTGCAGCATATATACATATAGGGGGGGGGGGGGGGGGGGGGGGGGGGATATACGGATGAATTTTGTCAGCCGAGAAGTTATCCCTAGTGTGATAACATTATTACGTATGAATTATGATTAGCCAAATTTCATTTAGGGTCTTGTCACTTACGGGTTGACGCTTCGTTAATTATACCCTCAATTAATATGCGCGCCGTTCCGAGCGCATGCTCCTAATAATAATTGCAATTAGGCAAATGAGGAGAACACGAGGCTGTGCTACGGCTGTGGCCGTATTTGCGGAGGATAATGACAACCATATTTGAGCACGGGAATACATTTCAGAGACGAAGAATTGACGGGTTTTCTAGATTTTTATTTATCATTCATCGTCGCGGCAGCTGGAATTTCATTCCACTTCAAATATTAAACGAACCCTTATTTAAATATTTTATCCTCCATTAGCGCGATCCGTCTCCGCGAAATGGGGAAGTAAAATAAAATGAGTGGAGATTCCTCCAGATAACAAAGAATTACTATATAAGAACTCATTTCTCGACAGACTTAATTGACTTTAATCCGGTTCAATTCGAAATTACAAAAAAAAAACCTAATTATCAACTTGTTCAATTGATGTAGTGTTTGATGGTCTGTAATCCAGAAGAACGCAAAGAAGGAAACACTGCTCTCAAAAATATTTTTCCAATCATGCTTTCAATAATATACAAGAAACCTATACGAAAAGAGTAGCAGCGTGTGTTCCGATCAAAAATATTTTGAACCAACGAATGAAATTCGCGAAATCAAATTTCATCTATTTCCAGTGCAAAAACTAAAACTAACGAAGAGAACTGCAGCGAGCGAAGCGGTTGTAATTTGCGATATGTAACTAGAAGAATAAACTGCAGCGTCCCAGTCAGCCAATTTTCCCAAAAACGAGGAAGTACAAAATGCGAATTAAAAATCTGGGAAATAAACTTATTGCCCATTTTTGTTTTCACCAAATTCTTGGGTAAACAATCATCTTGCATCCCCGCATTCACCCTAAAATTCGGAGCTAGGGTTGTGTCCTAAATCCTCATCTCTCGGGGTAAAATGCTCCCTCGGCATTCGCCCCATGGACGAAAGAGCAGCCCTGACCTTCTGGTAAACGGTGGCGTGAAAAGGCCCGTGTTAGAACGATCTCGCGACCTGAGTCGTGGGTCTGGGGTCAGGGTTTGGTGCCACTTCGCATCCAACGGCTTGGCAATAGGGGTTGGCCTGGGGGTAAATATCATTAGTTCTCCGTTAATTAGAACGTTTGGTCGGTAATTCTGGGTGGCAGTGAGGTGCAGGTAATTTCACTCGTCGTCTACGGTCTATTAAAAGGACAGAAAGTTCTTCGTGGCTTCGAAAGCTGCAGTCAAGAAAAATTTTCTTCATCCCAAGTATTAGTTTTGCTCACGTCACATTTTCCGATCGTTTTCTGCTAATTGCACAATTTTTATCCGGCGAAACCAATTGCCGTTTTGTTAGTTTCTTCAACACTTGATATCCAATATTTTCTGTATAGTATACAATGAATGTCGTCTCTTTCAATTAGCAATCTTTCATTCACACGAATCTAATGAAAACGTAAAAAAGATTAAAAAAAAACCGTTTTCATTTTCTTGATTATGAATTTCGGCAAACGAGAAATTGCGGCGGAATAAAAATGTATAATAATGTGTTGAATATTTTGATGAGTTCGAAAGTGAAAGCATTTTGAAAAATAATTCCGCCACTTTTTTCACAATCAGCGCTTGCGGATTCAAACATTAAAATATCACTGATCACTTTGTCTTTCGCGAATAGGTGAAATACGTGTGATCTTTATTCTTTCAACCACGAACACATTTTCCAAGCAACTGGTTCCGCCATTCGACAGTTGGCGAACAAAACTGCATACGAATTTACTTTCAAATAACTTGGATTCTTTGATGTTGGTGAAAAAATGAAATAGCTTTTATCAATTTCTGCAATAAAAATGCCAAAAGCATAAGACCCGGTTCCTTTAGCGAGCTCCTCGGATATCCTGCGACTGCAGTTGTAATACTTTCGAATAAAATTTGGCATTAAGACTCAAGTAAAACTTGTCATGGACTGAATTTTTATTTTTCGAATTGCTAAAGAACATCCAATCATAGAACGCATACGTGGGGTTCTAAATAACAGTGGAATGCAATTTTGATAAAAGTGATATAATGAAAGTCTAGACTCAAGGACCCTTTCGCAACGCTACACAGGAAAAATTCTGCGAAAGGTTCTCTGTGTCTAGACTTCCGTTACAGAGGATTCTAATTTTGCTCAAAAACACATTCCGCTATATTATCTAAAACTCCACGAATTCGTTTCTTGATAAGACCTTTTTTAGTAACTAAAAAAAAAAAAAAAAAAAAAAAAAAAAAAAAAAAAAAAAAAAAATGGAAAACCAGTCATTGTCAAGTTTCAGTAGGATCTTTTCTCGCGAGCTTCTCGAATCCGGGAAAATATTTGACTCAGTTGAAGACATACCTTCAGTATATACTTATAACATTGCTAATTCGGAAGATCCTTTCCGAATTGGAAGCTCTGAAAAATTGTGGGATAGGTATATTTCGAGACGTGAAAATAGTCGTCCAAGCCAATACCGATCGATCCTCGATCAGAGCTTTGCTCAAAACCTGGCGAGGCTCGATCATGGAACTTTATAGTGCCTGGTATCGGGCGCATGCCTACCGTTTGCCCTGTCGACGACGCCGGGGCCGTCGTGCGGGCGCCGCAGTCGCCCAGTCGGTCTCGGGGTGATCGTCGAGACTTGGTGGGGCGTTTCTATGGAGAAAACGCACATAACGCTTGTCCACGGGCCGCTGCACTACAGTCCGACTTCGTCGCTCGTCGTCCTTCGTTGGTCCTCCGTTGGTCCAGCTTTGGTCCCGTCTCATTGGGCCCCCCTCAAATATCCCCTCACCGTAACCGCAAACTCAATGGGCATCTAGAAACCCGAATTTTGTCTATTTTATTTTATCGAGACAAAAAAACGGAGTCGCCGAAGGAGAGGCCAACGATAATTAATCAATCGACGACTGTACTTAATTAATTAATTGTTTAATCAATCATTTGAAAGGGAAAAATTCTCCATATTACACCAACAAACGTGACAACGTAGTGATAATTATATACAAACTTTAGATAAACACCATCGTCTGCACTCGAAATGATCTTGAATAGATTCTTTTTTTAAGTATAACATCCGGGATAAATTAGGAAGCTTTTATCATTTCTTTGATTTCTTCAAATCAATTCGAGCTTTTTTCAGTGATATTTGATTGGATTGTCGTTAATAGTCACTCAGTATTAAATTTGATTTGAAAAAAATGAGTAACAAAATGAACAGTTTCGCGGCTATAACGTCGGTTCTGGTACTGGCAGCTGTACTTCCGGAGCGGACGTTAGCCGGAAGCTGTCGAGAGGCGAATCTCTGCTGTCCTGGTAGAGACTCGGCCTGCGTAGTGCAGAAAGCTTCACCTAATGCGATTATCGAAGTACTTTCCGATAAGCCATGCTACTGCGATCACGCGTGTCTCAAGCTCGGCGATTGCTGTCACGACTTCAAAGAAGCCTGTGGAGGTAAGCTCGATATTCTTTACGCACGTCACCTTTAATGCAACGTGATTCTATACCTTAGGGTAGGTAGTAGGTACTTGCTGGTTGAGAAAGGTACTTCAATCGTTAGTACCATGCGGCAATGTTGGTCCAGCAATTAACGTTCTGCTCGGTGTGTTTTCTGTTTTCTTTTAGGTATTACTCAATTACGCTGAACCATAGAATATAAGCTTTTTTTCAAGTGAGCATACGAAACGTACACGTTTTCTATATGTTCTTCTGCAGTCATGAAGCTATTACGAATGAAATCATTACACGGCTGCTATCATTTGCTCTTTTTCATTGATTTTATCAGTGTCTCAAATTACTTCCACAACGATGGAATTTAAAATTCGATATTAATGTTTGAAAGGAAATAACTATACGTATATCTAACACCTTTTCATTCGTTTATCACTTTACTATTCTGATTCGTGATTGTGGAGCGAGACAATTTGGTTTAGTCTCATCCTCATAGACTCTGGTCTCGATTCATATTCATACCAAGATTTGAACCAAATTGAATATTGCATCTCTTCAATGCAAAACGGATCCCACACAGATGTATATGGAGAGTTATAAGTTCTGGACGAGCACTTTGTACAGTGCAAATGTTAATCTGACTAGAGCTTGCATTGGCTGCCTGGTTTTCCGTTGAATAGTTGAATAATCGCTATATAGTTCCTGTTTCATTCGATACGAATTTTCGATCGATGTCCGTTTACTGAATCATGCAGAATTTCCTGCTGCAAGCAGTAGGTTCTAAGTGCAAGAGCATAGTTGATATGCACGTTCATTTTCTCGAGTATATCTGTATATACCTATACCTATGTAGGTATCCACGTACAGAAATGGGATTGTAGAGCTTTTGCGGCTTTTGCAGGAGGACAAAACGCAGTTTATTCCATTGTGCCTCACGATCTTAATAACCCTTTACTATTCTCTCTTGTTCCCTTTGTGGTCCCGGTCGTTGCGCTAGCTTTGTAACCATCTTGGTGACCTTGACAATTCTACTTGTTGCGCGTTCCAGTATACAAGTACTATGATTAGGTCCGCGGAAAAATGCGGTTTTTACGCAAGTTGTTGCTGCAGTAGCTGGTAGAATTCAACGGAATAATGCAATTCTCAATCTTCTACGTTAAGAGGGAATCTTAAGAGGTGTTTTTGTTCGGCTATAACTTTTGTAGTAATGAAGGAATATTTTCATTATCAAAAGGGGGTAACAGCGGTTAGTTTAACGAAAAAAATGAGATATCACAGAGCTCTGTAAGTCAAACCGTCATTGAGTTATGCTTATCGAACTAACCTGTACGTTTTATACTTTGACAATGATTTCAGCTGCATCAATAGTCCGTAAATGAATTTTTTGAGAGATTTTTAACCAGCGAGATCGCTGCCATCGAGGTACGGAACGGGTTTTCCCTTCATCTCGGTTTCTAGTACTTTTTTTTTGAGCTGCAGGTGAAAAAACCCTTAGAAATTAAGTTTTTTTCTTTCGGGGAGACAATTAATTCCTTATGAAATAAGCAAGGTACGAAAAAACCGCTGCATATTATACCATATAGTGGCAGATTTAACGAGCGTGCTCTGCGAATTTTACCTCATTATCTTGAACGGTGCATTCGGAAGATAAAAAAAAAAAGTACAATTTAGGTAGAACTAGCGTAACTTGCAGTAACAGCTTGCGAGACAGACACTTCATTTTCTTCCTTAAACTATCCTCTATTGCGCCTTTCAATTTTGAAAAGCTTTCTTTATCAATACAGAAGATAAGGGTACCAAAAAAAAAAAATACCTTCTTAGATGGACAGAGAACTCGTAATCCCTTAATGTCCAGCAAATAAAAAAAAAAAAAAAAAAAAAAAAAAAAACGCGATGTACTCTAGCGACATCTGATTCTTTCGAAAAAATGAAAAAACTTTCGTGCAGGGATTCGTGAAGGTTTTAAAGACCGGGAGAATCGTTCTCGCATTCCCGCACAAACACATATATTCGAAGTAGAATAAAGTTCCTTGTGTATTTGACAAACGTCAAAGAAGAAAGGCGACAGACGACAGTCAAGGTATCCTGTATACAACACCATGCTGTGAAAAGGGAACGTTAATACAAAGAGAGATGAAGAGAAAAAGAGAGAGTTGGATACTCGGAAGATGAATTGTCGTACAAAGCTCGAACATTTTCTCGCAAGCTCGCTGAGCAATACAAAGGAATAAAACCCCTTCGGCTACTTTATCCTTATATATTCGGGTCCGGGCAGAATAGCAGCGTCTTGTTTAAGAGTATATCTGCGGACTTTTTTTTTTTTTACGTCGCGGAAAACGACTTGCGGGTTGTTATATATGCGTGTCTATATATGTGTAAGGGCGAATGCGAGTCACGTCACGCTCGCAAGCTTATCTCCCTTTTCTGTCATATGTGCGGGTGGGTATAGCCGACTGCCACGGCAGTCGTAAAATGAAATACTAATTTATGTATTTCTCTGTATATATACATACACAGGATCTAACAAAACTCGTGGACCATCTCCACATAGTCGAATTCCTTGTTGAAAATAAAAAAATACTGTTCTTTACAAAAATCTTCTCCAACGCTTAGTTCAAACGTCAAAGCCGATAAAGATGCACCAATCGTAGAACAGCTTTAGAAAGTATGTACAAGAATAGCTATGGCTATCATCAGCATTTTCTGTCACGATATGGCGAATTCGGCTATTAGTTCCTAAAGCTGATCTCTGATTGGTGCGTCCTCATCGGGCTCTAGTGTCTAAACTGAGCGTTGGAAGGGATTTTTGTAAAACAAAGCCTATTTTTTATTTTCAAAAAGGAATCTGAACGTACGTAGAGATGGTCTGCAAGTTTTGTTATACCCTGTATAACCGACACGTAAAGATACATACAGGAGTCCATGGTTTGCGAGGCGGAAATATGGCGCTCTGTCATTATCAGTTATTCTCACCGCGTCTAGTCGAGGGTCCATTTCCATTTCCATTTCCATCTCCATTTCCATTTCGTTTTCAGTTGGACCATTGTTGTGCCACTGTTGTTGTCCGCTGAGCAAGCAGCGCAAGTTTTACCCCTACGGATCATTGGAGTAGGTACCTCGACGAAAACCACATGAACTTTCCAGGATTCACGCTCGTTAACGACGCGTTCTCATCTCATACCCACTACCCTTCATATAGCTCTTTGTTTAAGAGGATTTTGTCTACCTTTCATTTCCGTGTCCTGGTAAAATACCTCGTACCTCATACACCAGGCGGGCTCGTTCGCCATGGACTGTTGGCTATTCACTGCAGGGAAGTAGAACTTTATCAATTTGCAAATTTTGAAACGCGATCTTCCCACGTTGAAAAAACTGGAGACTTACGATAAACCCACAGTAAAGTATAGGGAAATCTTTTCTACCATTTGGATTTTTATATATGCGCATCGGTTTATCTCATGCTGTTTTTAAAACCGACCACATTTTGACCTTTCACCTGATTTTTAGGTTCTCTCGATTTTCTCTGATCACGCGTTGTACCAAATCTTTGGAAACCTCTTCAGTGTTGGATTTTTTTTTTCGTTTAAAACTCTAGTTTCAAACCTGCACTCAGAGGAAGTATTTGTAGAATAATCTTTACGTCTTCGTGAACAAATATTGGATATTGTACCATCGACCAAAGTCTCGGATATCCAAGGAGATCGTTGAACTCGGGGGAATCACGACTTCGCTTGGCTATAACTTCCGAATAAATTTTTCAAAAGACTTTTACTCTCCTCAAGACTAACGCTGCCTTTCGTGGGTCTCAAGGAAGTTAAACGAATATTTATGGACGTTGTTACACAGCGGGCCTATATTCTCGCAGTTGGATATTCGGATCTTGTCCACATTATCCCCCGTCATCGCGGTAAGGATAACGCGTGTCTCTTCGACCCGAAGAAATAAGTCCATTTCTAAATTTCTGTAGAAATCCTGCAGACCCGATAATCCTGTATACTTGCGATATTCTTTCCTAATAATCAATGCGTAATCAAAACCGGTCTAATTTATTATACAGTATCGAATTAGGGTCCCTAGGTCTGTCAGAACTAGAAATAATTGCATCGATCCTTGGCCCCCCGATCGCCTACACGTACCATTATCCTCGATTTTCATCCATTTATTAAATGCGTTGGAAAAAAATATAGCCATTTTTTCGTTATCCAATTCCTCCTGATCATCAGCGTCTAATCGATCGTTAACTTGGAAGAAGAGCGTATACACATTTATATATGATTCCGTCACGTATGCGAGCCAGGGTAAAGACCAGGAGGTAGAAATAGGTGGAAGAGGTTATTCCCAGTGGAAGGACTTTGAGTAGGCTGTTAGAGAAAGTTTATTTTTACTATAATGTCCGTAGTGGTTAGCCGGGTAGATTAGGGTCTTCTTCTTCCCTTTTCCTCCCTTATTTTTTCTTTTTCTTTTTTTTTTTTTTTGAATTATCCGGATCTCGAGATGAATATAACTGGAAAATTTTAGCGATCAACCAGTCGGTGCAATTTTAGATCAGCAGAGTCTTCGTATTTTTGAGGAAAATTTTACGTTTTATTAATTAATCATTCGAGGTATATATTACCGATAAAATGACAATAGACTAGCCTTGATTGCCCCGGGGGTGAAAACAACGGGGCTTCCAAGTTAAGCTCTGGAAGGCGCATTTGCTTTCGTTAGTATTTAGAGCGACGCTTATCGGTCTTAGGGCCGATGGAAATTTTATGTAAATCAACCCCGGTTTGCCCCTTTGTCATACAACCTCTTCCAGTTAATTTCTAACATAGTATTTCGGCACTCGGTTGACTTGGTATTCATTAGGATCAAATTTACATTTTTTTTCGTCTCTTATTCGCAAGAGGCGAAAATTAACCGGAAACGTAACGTCGACGACATTCAATCGTGAAATCCTCGCAGACTGATCCTTCCATTAATAGCTAAGACCTTTTTCTTCGGAAAAAAAAACCTTCGCCTGTTATTTCAATTTTTTTTTTTAATTTATATTATTCACCAAGTTGTAACAAGTCGCGTTAACACATTTTGACCTCGCCCAGCGATTACTCCGGCATAGAATCTGACGAAATGCATTATAATTATACCAACGGGGTTGAGATTCTCTTTACCTCACTAAAATTAACGAGGGGAACAATCGTGAGAGTAAAAGCATCGTTTCCTAAAGTTTAACGTTCTTTAGCCAATGATTCGTCCTTCTCGTCGACCCTTTCTTGCCCGCAGGCTGGTCCCGGAGTATAGAAGCTTCGGCTCATGCTTGTGCGGTTTCTTCTTAGGGGGTAGTAAAAGGCTTTTCTGCAGGGTGTAAATCGCCCCTGCGTATTTTAACGGGGAGTAATTTCTGGATAATTTTAATCTGCCCGAGCTAAAGTGTGATTAAAACCGCGGAACTGGATAGATAACTGTAATCTCCAACCCCCACCCCCACCAGGTTTTACTTCCATTTATAAATCCAAGAGAATGTTTATTACGCGTTACGCAGCAATCGGCCAACAATAATTGCGTAATACCTTATCCCGCACGTGTTTAGCAGTTATTTGTTACACTCGTACGTTATGCTACTTTCGTATGGGTTGGGTGAATGACGATAAAACATGAAATTTCATCAGGATTTATCCACGTTTTGACATCATGTATTATGCATAACGTCTACCTACATGTGAATTTGTATATATTTGAAATATTAGTATTTTAAATATATATTCGCCTCCTGAAAACTCAAGGGGAAAATTGTTCAATTTTCATTTTTCAATTCCGCAATTTCAATTCCTATCACAGATCAAATCAGCTCCTTAACTTTTCTCCACATTTATTGTTAGATTCGAGACCAGGTGCTCTTGAATAAGTTTGGCTTTCTGCTCTTTCGGGTCTACACTGCAGCACACAGAAGGACCCGCAGGGCCGGTTATGCTAATGGATAACTGAGAAGAGGTTCTAGAGGTCCATCCACCCACCAAAATGTTTCGTTTTTCGTTCTTATCTCCCCACACAAGTCCCACAATGGGCCAATAAAAGTTGTTCCAGCTGAAGATATCTTGGTATAGGATATTTCTTGCCTTGTGCGATATTCGTTCAAAGGTACAGATATACATATATTCAACCTAGCCTTGCAGTGGATCTTCTCTTGGAGTATAATGAAGACAATACATTTCAGGATAATTGGTCTCAGAGGACCGACAAGGCACACGTCATTAATTTGTGACGTTCATGAACGAACAACGGAGGGTTGGGTTTTTGATTATTCAAATTGTCAGAAACGGAGTATAATAACGAGTGCTTATATGTATAATTAATCAAGAGTTAGAACCCCTGCTGGACGTGTTTGCAGTTGTCGAGAACAACGGTGCCAGCTGGGTAAATGTTGAATGACCAATTCGTTTTCAAAAAATAAAAAATAAAAAAAAATGACAAATAGAAACAAAAAACTACATTACTCGTATTTAAATTCCGGTGTTTTTTTTTGTTGCTTCTTTCGCGCTTTTGGATTCTGTTGGTTGTATAAAAAAAAAAAACAGACGGGTTTTTTGCCGACCATGAGCCAGCCTTTGAACTTCTCATTTTCAAACTCATTTCGAGCTGAAATAGTGAAAATTCTATAATTAGAAGAAGAAAAAAAAAAGGGAAGTTATTTACACGCGAGACACGTCGCCTCATCGTTGTAAGGATAAGCCTGGTTCATGCTGCAGGATATAAAGACAAATTGAAAACAGCAATTAAAAACTCAGACGAATAAAAAGCAGCAGAGTTATAATTAACGTAGTATTCGTCAAGCCCCGGTCATCGTTTCTTGAATGAAATGGAAACTGCAAATTAGACTTTCTGCGAAGTGTGCTGATTTCATTTAGGATAGAGTAGATTGAAAATAAAAGAGAAATGTGTCGGATAGAGCAACGTTTTTTTTTCTGAACCTTTTTACTCTTTTTTTTTATTTTTCAACTCGAATATTTTATCCGGCTGTTCTCCATAGCCTTTCGTTGGCTCCAGCTTGTGTATAGGTGTATAAGAGTTATATCGTTGAATACCGAGCTTTCTAGGCGGCGCAGAGAATAGCTGGTTAAAATTCTTGCTGGACTTTATGCTATATAAGCTTCTATAAAATCTCATTAATTTCAATCATAGCTTGGTCGGATATCCGTCAGCGTTTTTGAAATACCTTTACGGTATAATGAAATTTAAATAGGAGATCAATACTCACTCGAAGCGAGCTTTAGAAAATGATTGATTATCGAACGACTCTCTCCCCTTCGCTTAAGACCGTAATGCTCTTCTTGTCCATTTCTTGTTCCTGTGATTCTAAGACTTTAAGGATTATTCCACGGAACGAAACCTATACTCACAATTAGAGGACTGTTCATCGATCGTTCAACCATTCAGACGAATGTAAAATTTTTAATTACCCCTAAAGAGCTCACAGAATCTCCAACAATATTCTGTGGCATCGGGAATTAATCGATTTTCTATTTTAAACGGTTTTAAAAGTACCTGTATGTATATTGTTTGTACTTTCGAATGTGAAAATGCGGCAATGACACTTAAATCTCAACTATTTTCCGATCAATTGATATCGACCGACGCTTTGAACTAAATTATGAATCTCTTCACAAGTGCATGTATGAAGAGAAATTCCTCAGACACCAGTGTTTCTATTTGAAATTTTGAAACTTAATTGATTGTCGATTCAAAAACCAAACTTTTTACTGAAAAGCAACATCAGTTAGGTGTCCCCCTCTGATTTTCTTGCAACTCATGTATGTTGTAGAACATTGAAAACCAAACACGTATTTTATTTTATCGTCGGAAAAACGGTTTGAAGGGGTGAAACCAACCCCCCAAATGTCAAGGGCCGATTTGCCAGTTTCATCTATAAGCAATCGACAGATTTCAATGAATCAAAATCGAAAATGTTTCTCATGAAAATCTATGAAAAACCCACCATACTTATGTGAAAAAAAAAAATTGAGAAGGGAGAAAAATTTGACATGCCTTGCTTTTGGTGGTGGTTTCACCCCTTCAAACCGTTTTTCCACGGATTAAAAGAAAAAAAAAGGTGTCTCTTGGTTTTCAATGTTTTACAACATATATCAGTTGCAACAAAATTGGAGGGGGACACTTTGGGGTGTTCCCTTATGAGTTACTAAAGGTTTGCAAGCGTTTTGCAGTATGGTAAATGGCAATAACACATGTTGGATTATTGCGGATGCATTTTTGCTATACATGATTATATACCGCATTGGACGCATGGTGAAACGTGCTGGCTCGTTAAGCCTATATACTTGCCTTTTAATTAACAAACTGAACCCTTTGTCTGCGGTCATTCTTGCCCGTTGCTTTATAGTTTAAATTAATTGCATTAATTTGCCACTGCATTGCCCACATTACAGCCAACGAAGTCATTTCAGTCGATTGACCGAGTGTCATCCTCCCTTTTTCCTTCGTCTTTCTCCCTATAGTCTGAGCGAGCGTAGAGAATAACCCCTGCTTGACCATCGACCCAAGAGGTTACGGAATGATGTAGCCAGACGAAGGCTTTCGACAAATTCTGTCACAGCTTTGTTCACGATTAATGACTTCATTATAAAAAAATCTCTTTCGATTCTTCAATTCTCTATATCTCACTATCTCCAATTATCTATCCACATGTTTTCTTCTTATTTGATAGTAAAGATTGGGAAATATATTGACCGAAGCAAATTATTCAGAAGTTACCATGCTGCAGTTGATGATGTCATAGATAAATAAATATATATATGTATGTATGGAATCGAATAACGCTATTCGTGAAATATTTGCTGCTTGATTTTTGTTTGGTCTCGTTAAAATGATATTGCATCGGCTGCGATAGTATCCTCGTTAATTAATGACCTACTAATTGGTGGTGCGGCGAACTGCTTTCCAAGCGAATATTTTATTTTCTCAAGTCTCGTAGGCGTTCAAGATCGCAAGTACGTTTTGCCTTGCATATATACCAACGTGACGCCTCCTCGTATAATTCACAACTTCTCTCAAATATGTATAGGTACTATATATCCAGGCCATCCTGGTCTCTCGAGTCGACAGAATACCACTTGATCTTTATGCTGCAACTTGAGTGAGCAAGAACTCCTCAGGTCGGCGATAATTAACCTCTTATCTTGGAAATCTTCTTCCTTTATCTTTATTCATCTGAGATTCGCTCTTTCTATGTCGAAAAATTCTCACAGGACGACAGCGGTGCACGCCAAGAATCTCCCAAGTCGCATTATATCCACAAGAACTTTAAGTATGAGAATTTTGGTTCTTCTCTGATGGTTCTTTACCCGGTAGTTCCTTTGATATACTCGAGATATTTTTTTTTATCCAAGGGATGAGCGAAAAGAGGAAATCATAGCATGTAATTAAGCTTTGAACACGATGAATTAATGTTGTCTGGAATGAATTTCTAGCTAAAACATTACGAGGTATATATCTATGTATACAGGGAACGAAATAAAGTATGATAAATCCTCTGCTTGAGCGCTTAAAATATCATTAATTATGATATCTTTATAAACAGCACCGCCAACGTTCGCTGATTTTATTTATACATTCACTGGATTATGAGCCTTTCAATTATGAATATGTAAATCTCGTTTAAAAAAAATTTTAATCTCTGTTCAGGAAGACTGATGTTCAAAATCGATTTTTTTTCGAGTTTAAATTACAGTTATTCTGAATATATTCCTGAAAAACTTTCTCTCTATAGTCATCACGGTGATGGTATGGCCACTAATCGAGTACCTATCGACTTACCAGAGTTTAGGTAACCGGTGAAAATTTTGACAAACTCAAGACGACGCACGTGCGATGATCAAGCCATAGAAAATTAAATGCATGTTACCTCATGGTTTAGGTTTTCGAGATTGAAGTACCTGCAATTACGACTTGAGTCGTGGAAATCTGCAGGTTAATTATACGGTTTCGTGGAAGTGCTAATTACGGTACACAATGTGTATATGTATAATATTGGCCAAATTGCTTCCGGGAGGTTTTCTCGTTTCGTTAGGCAATCGACAATTCAGTTGAAGTATAGAGAATTCCTCCACTTTCCCCAGTTTTTATAGAAATATGTTTTTTTTTTCACTTACGTGTACTTCATTCGTTGATTTTATCTATCGATTTTATCACTTCGTTTCAAAGTAGAACAATTCAAAGAGAACTGCGTAACCCAGTTGTCAGGGAAAACGTTAGAATTTTGGATAATAATCCGCTATTCATGCTCAGAATTTATTCCAGATTTGAGGGGATCCTTATTTTTTTTTTTCCTCTTCTGTTTTTTTATCGAAGGAGAATTTTCTAAATGAGTTGGAATTGTAATACAAATCTATGCTCGCGTACGTGGGCCTACCCACTCGAAATTATTCAAATATGTATAACGATTGGGTCAAGCAACGTATGGAAAGTCATATTTACCTTCAAGTGTACTTTGGGAGTTGGGCAGATCCAAGGCAAGATTGACATTTCAAAAGGAAAATGGAGCTGTTGAAATAGCGGAAATATTATAATCGGAAACTGCTGGGCTGTTTGTTATTCGGAAGAGGAAAGGGCCAAAACGCAATGAAATCCTTATTTTCAGTCGGGATTTTGTCTCAAAGGTATAACATGTGTGTCCTGTTACAAAATGTTGAAGAACACTTGTCACACGACTCTCGGTTGAATCTTAACCGTAGATCTAATCAGTCAGCCTAAAACACCATCCATGGGTAATCGGATAGCACTTTCGGGGCTCCCTTTCCGCGAAACATCATTCACGATAAGTGGCCGCTTTGACTGTACCCATGGTGTATAATACCAAACAAGAGGCCTACCAACAAACAGGAGCACTTAACCTGCCTGTGGTCCGTCGACGTTGCTTCCTAAGCAAACACACCTCCATCGTCCAACGTATGTGTTCGACCTCTGTGTAGCTCCAGGTGTTTGTGGCCGATGCAGAAAGGACGCTGTGTGCTTCACCCTGCAGCGAATCTCTTCTTTGGTGTAAAATTTCCCGAACATGGTTTCATCCCAGAAAGCTTTTCCAATCGGAAAAAGCTTTCAGAGCTTCAGTCAGTAAGTTAGCATAGTAGTATTTTGATATGAACAAATCTGGTCTCAGTTTTCATTTCATTGATTTTGGAATTCCAATCAATGGGAAATTATGATCCTTTGGCAAAATTAGATCTTCAATGTTGTAAATCGTCTCATCCCAAAACACCTTTGGAACAAATCGTATAGGACTATGTAGGCACAGCGTTGGTACGTCGATTCGACTTCTCTTGGATCCAGTTATTGTTTAGAAGTCATGTCGTCGTAAATTCGGTGTGGTAAATCGCATCGTCCTGGAAGATGTGGTAGTGGTCAACGACATTGAATACTGAAGTTCAAAATTTCGGAAGTTCCGAACGATCAAAATTCTGAATTTACTCGAGACGCGATTCTGAGTTTCTAGAAACGTCAGAATTCGGAGACTTTGCAAATTTCGCAAACGCGAAATGCAGACAGCTTGAAGATCCGAAGGTTCAAAACTCAGTCAGTCCAAAAATCCGCAAATTTGAGGGAAGCTCATGTCAAATCTGTCGAATAAACGACGTTGAATTCGGAGCTTTGGCATTTAGTATCTTTAGCTTTCGGAATTTTGATCCTTTGGTGATTTTCGATTCACAGTTTTGCAAATTGGCTACGGGGACTTTCGGGGAAATATTCTTCTTTAAAACTGTGAGTCGGTAGTATAAAAACTCCAGATTTCGAATTTCTACTAGTTCGCCCTGGAGCGAATGACAAAGCTGAAAGTTAGTGTCGGAAAAGTGGAGAATATTGATTAAAATCGTTTCAGGAATGCCATTTCCGTAATTTTCACCAAACTCAAAATCTAAAAAATTGCGGTATCGCAGAATTTCAAGCCGAATCTAATAAGCTCACGGTGATCATTGTTAATTTAGTAGGTCGCTAAGGGGAGGATGACAAAATTTGAATATAATGTCAAGAATGGCGACGGTTTTTTGGCCGCAACTTCCGAAATTATCGTGATATCAAAAATCCAAAAAATCGCAGCATTGCAGAATTTCAAGCCGAATCCATCGAGCGAACGGGTTCATCGGAATGTTAGAGGCAAGTTTGCGGATTTGCATAAGCGGAAATCGAAGGATGAGTGCGGGAAAGAGGGATAGGGAAAATAAGCGAAGAGAGAACGCCGGTCGCACCCACTCGATAATGTCCGGTTGGCTGGTAGGTAATCGTAGGCGTTGATCGCTCTTCGGTTTATCCTTTTGGATTCTTCGTCTTCTGACATCCTTGCGGATTTTTTTATTTTTTTTATTTCCGGTTTAAACCGCAGCTGCTGCTCGTCCCGCACCCAACACCCACTGCAGGCGCACTCAATGAATTCGACGACGACATCTGCGGTGCACCGATCACACCATCGCGATATACAATAAAACGCCACCGATTCTCGCCGATTGCTGCAGAAACGGCAAAAAAATCACTTAGGTATACCTATACCTTCTGCGAATGGGTCTTGCAGTGGAAATTCTTGAATGGGTCGGACTGATGTGTTAGCTTCGCGGGCGTTTTGTACTGCTCGGAGAAACCTCATTGCGTGTTCATTGTGTGGAATAAAAAACCACTGCGATTTTATCGCTCCTAGATTCCTGGGCTATTGCAGAGTCTGTATCTGAATATACATGGGTATGTATATCTATGATTGTATGCAATTATATTTTTATAAAGAAGCACAAACTTATATACTCTATTCCACGTGTTATTCGACTTGATACCTATGTTTTATTTATTTATTGGAGAAACAGAAATTCATCAATTACAAAAACCGTTCCATAAGCCTATTTGGATATTTAATTGTAATAAAAATATCTGTTCGGGAAATTTGATCAAATATTTCTTTGCTACAGGACAAACGCACCGGTTTATCAATAATCGAAATAAGCCATTCGTTATTTCTATGTAGCAACATGAAGTTTAATGAGCTGAATAGCATTTAGTCGAAAGTCGCGGATTTCGTTGAATCGAAGAAATCGCCAATATGATAAATTGAATAACAATTTTTTTTTTTTTTTCCACAGTCAGTGATATTTTTGCATCTAATGATGAAATAATTTCCGGTTGAAAATTCTGCGCGACGGAATAGGCCGGATGAAATGATTTCCAGGGAGGTGAACCTTATCTCCGATTCTCTGGATCCTGCCCATGTCGGTCAGCGTTTGAAATCAGACGGATGTGAGTTAGGGGACACGTTAAGGGTCCGGCTAGCCCGAGCTACCTACCAGATATTTCAGACAAAGCTCGTGATCTCCATACCAAAAGCTCGGATTTGGTTATCCTAGGATTTGATGAGACGTGTTCGTTTAGGAAATCGCGGTCTAATTGAACGGGGACTATATGTACGTGTCATTCCCACGAATGTATATAGCTAGGTATACCTATAGATATATACATAGTGAATCCCATAAATCGGTGGTTAACACGTCTGTCGTAAACATGGATGTAAATATGACCACATGTGTTTACTCGTAGCGAGTATAAGACAGTCGAGGAAGAAAAGTTGAAAAAGTTTTATCCCATAAACTGAGAAAAAGAATATGATGAAAATTGCGAGCGAAGTGAATCGTCGTTGTCGAAAGAAAAAGCGTGGAGAATTTTGGGAGACACATGGGATCGGTGATACAGTTTATAGGTGAATATAGCATCGAATTTTGAAGTGAATTTTTTGATAGAAAACTCGTTTTGTTTCTCTCCCTGATGACTAGAGGGTTTTACAGTATGTGAAATATGAAAAGTGCGAATAACGGTAGAGAAAAACAGCGAGAACAGAGACGATTTAATAATTGAGACACAGAGTATTATAGGTATGCGAGAAGCGTAGCTCGAGCTAATGCTCTGTAATTAGCAAGCTGCTAGTAATTTTAGTAATTCAATGAAATGCTTCCGGCCTTTTCGCGTTAATTGCTTCTGGAATTTGCATTCGGCTTTTTAATCAGCAGCCATAATCGGCCATAATTCCAAAATTGAAAGCTCATCGATTACGACGAGGACTGTGAATAATTTCCTAAGTATTTCTATTGCCATTTCATTCCTGGGTTCATATTTGCCTCAAATTACGTTTATATTTGTATGTATAGGTACATTTCTCTCATGAAAAGACAAAACAAAACGTCCTCGTTCCTTTTTCTTTCTTTCATTCTTCCTTTTTTTTCCCTGTTTGATATACTCGGAGAGAGGTGCTCCTTTATTTCAGACTACAATGATCGTAACTGTTTCTTTTTCACTCAGCAATGAGGCGTAACGACGAGATGGGGAATAACCTGAGACACCGTAGCAACGCCCGAGGTATAGACAATCGTTGGCGTAACATTAGCATACAATATGTCGGCTTGCATCAATTTGAATGTCTTTTTTATTTTTCTTCGTCTTCTTCTTCTTCTTCGTTTTTTTTTTTCTTCTCCACGGTAGAGACCTGTGTCATATACCGTTTTCTGGCAGGAAGCTATACGGGAGAATTTTGAGAGAGAGAGAGAGATAGAGAAGAGCGTTGGAAACGCGGCTCAAAATCACCAATAAACAATTCAGCCCGCGTGTTTCGCGCGTGTGATATTATGTAAAACGAACATCCGCCCCGAGTTGCAAAAAGTGAACGAGCCAGAGAGCCGAGGAAAATTTTACAATTTTTAGAAAATTCCTTTCGCTTCAAAGAATAAAAAAAAAAAAAAAAGAAAAAGAAAAAGAAAAGAGTCAAGAGCGTGAGAGGTTGAATTATTCCGTGCTGTATTCACGATGGCGTTTCTTGCGCAAGAGTTCAATAGTATTATAACATTTCCGTATGCGGGGAAAGAAAAAATTTTACATTTCATTCCACCTTCGGATATTTGGAATTCTAATTAACGTATTTGTCGTGTATTGCATTCATTATTTGTTCATATTCTCAGATATTATGTTCATCATTTTTGTGACGTTAGTCAAGAATAGGCAAAACGCTTGTTCGATATTGATGTATAGAAGTTCTAACTTCTGGACACTTAAAGAATGTCTAACTAGTGACTGAAATAGGAGAGACTGTTGGTAGCAACTTTTATAAAAAATTAGAAATTTACTGACACGTGGGTATTTTGAGTAGTAATTCATCTTCATGCTTGAAGAGGTGAATAATAATTAATTCCTTGAAAACGAATTTCTGCTCGAGATGCTATTGCGTGTCACGAATTTTCTAATTGTTTTAGAGCTGGCTGGCAATTTTCTATGTTTCTAAATTAGTCCGGTAAAATAGTGACAAATATTTACAAAATGGACTTAAACGCCAATTTTCTGACGGATTGTAGGAAGTTGCAGGAGGTGATACTATATGCACGAAGATCCAGCAAAATTTGGCTATAGAATCACAGTCGTCTTGAAAATAGGGGTAAGTTCCGATACATCGGATCCTATTCTGCAAAAATTAACTGCAGATCTGGATGTAGAACAGATTTCTTGCCACTCTACCAGTTCTTGTGAATGAACTTCAACACATAGATTAGCACATATTCAGTCGCAAAACATTATGTTCTGTTGGGAATTATCACGATGCTCGATAACATAATTATATCAGTACTGGCTAGGTTACCGTGTTTTCAATAAAAGTGCATTTTGCGTAATACGCAATGCAATTGTAAGTAAATATTACATATTACGTGAAATCAGCATAAGTTTGTGTATTACATCAGCAGTGGCAAGACCATGAAGATCCTTAGTACTTATAACATCTATAAATTGCGGGCAGCGTTTTCTGCAACAATTTGCACATGTTCTTGAACATATGTCCAAAAATTCGTACTGATTTTTTACAAATTTTATAAAATACTAGACTGGAAAAACAATAATTTCTGACTCGGTCTCTCGACGTATGGACGACCGTGCATTTCTCTGAGCCGTCCAGCCATTGGCACTGATCCTAAGCCCTTTATAGCTATAAGGTAAAGTACTAGTTATAGCTGGATAGCGGTAAGAAATGTACGCTGATCCAGTCACTGGTACCTTTTTTGAGGTGTCCAGCTGCTGATACTTTTACCGAAAATAAAATCTCACAAAAAATCACCTCGATTTTTCCTACCGTTGAGCATCTACCTCTAAACCTTCAGATTTATCCACCTGTTCCCTTTTTCGGGGTGGGATTGAAATTCCGAATTTCAAAAGCTGCGAAAGATCAAAATTGCGAATTTTTATACTGCCGACTGACAGTTTCCAGAAAAATGATTCTCCGAAAGTCTACATAGCCACTTTGGAAAATTTCGAATCGAAAAACACCGGAGGTTAAAAATTCCGAAAGCTGTAAAGATCCAAAAGGCCAAAACTCTGAATCTCGCATTTCGCTTATGCAACATCGTTTATTTGACAACTTTGTCATGAGCCTCCCTTAAATTTGTGGATTTTCGGACTTTCTGAGTTTTTAACTTTCGGATCTTTGAGCTGTCTGCATTTCAACCTTTTGGAATTTCCAACTTCTGAACTCCAACGTTTCTAGAAACTCGGAATGGCGTCTCAAATGAATCCGGAATTTTGACCATTCGAAACTTTTGGAATTTGCCCCCTTTTATCTTTCTTTTTTTCTTTCGGCCCTGAAGTTACGTACCATACGACCTTCAAATTTATCTCCTAATTTTCTTCTCGCTCTCGGCTATTTCCTCCCTCACTAAAGGGGAAGAAAACCCTCGGCAATTGCTTATTTAGAAAACACACAAGCCAAGCCATGAGCTATATATATATATATATATACAGCCGAGTTTAGAGATACGTGAAAAATGTGACTGCTTAAGGAAACTGGCAAAGCAATGGCATGGACAGCTGTCACGACATCAGATCCAAGCCAGGGGACGATGTCAAGGTTCTGAACTGCCACGTTTCGTGGAAAGAAAAGCACAAAATATACCCATAAGGGTGCGAAAAAGAACGAAAGAAGTAAAGAAATGAGGTACGACGGAAAAAAAAACCAAGGGTTTCCCAAAAAGTTTGTAGCAACGCGTGATCCAGAGGGGTGGCTGCTGGTGTATGGGATGGCTATATAGGTAAACTCGAGGGGGATCAAACTCGTAAAAATCACTCGTACGAAATCAATTCTTTTTGGTTTTTTTCTTCTTTCTCTTTCTTTTCTGTTTTTTCTTTCCTCTTCTCCTCCTCCTTTTTTTTTCTCGTCTCTTCCTGATCCAGCATAGCAGAATCTTTCCTATATATAGATACGCGTTTCGGTTTCGCCTCGCACTTTCGGCGACTAAGATATTCCCTAAATTTCGTTTCTTCTATTGAATAAAACATCAAACTGAACTGAACTGCTGCTCCTGTGCCGCCTGAACGACCGCGAGATTCTGTCGGCACTAAACCGCCAAGAGATTATATATTCGGTTCTATAAATACCAGGAACCTTATCCTCGCGATTGCATCCCCCCTTCCCGGAATCTATACTCGTATAAAAAATAGAAAAAATGAAGAAAAAAAGAAAATCCAACCCCTCGTTCAACGCGCGTATATTCCGACAATATCCATACGGAGGGTCCAAACCGCGATTGTGAAAACGATTCGAAACTTTGAGATTAACTGCAAATATTTTTGCCTCTGATTCTGATGCTGATGCTTCGCGGGATGCCATGCGTTATGGTTTTTACAAACTTTTTGTTATTTTATTATAGGAAAGGGGGGTTGTTCTCGGTCCGTACTTTTGGGTATCAGATATATCGATTCATAAATCGATAGGCATCGTAACTGCTAACAATGTGCAGACCTCTTTCAATCGATTATACCTTATGATATGTGCTGGATATTGTCTTCACAATATCAACTGGTATCGCGCATATCATATGCGTAAAAATATAATTGGGGGATTATTTTATGATCCAGTTCAGTATCCAGTATGTAAACTTGGGATGATGAAATGATTATCGTTATTCTAACTGACCTACTTACACTAATTACCTATATTCGTCTAAACCCAACGTTCAGTTTGATCGAAAGATTATTTGTCACGTTTTGTCAAAGTATAGTGCAGCTTGGCTCAGTTCTCTATGTCTCTTGCTTTGTGATTTGTGCTTTTTATTGATTAGTGAAAGTCCATTTCTTAGTTCGCGTTTTCAGTTTGTGGCAAACCCACCATGCAGGTGGAAATTTTCAAACGAGTTTAAATTCACATACAGCCAAAGTCTAAACGGAAAGTATACGGGGGGTATAAGTTTAATTAGCGTATCGCGTTGTCCAAGACAATAAACTCTTAAGATCATATTCCCTAAAAGCTGAAAGCTTCGGTGCGAGCGGGCAGAGGGTGGAGTCGAGTTAAGGGCAGAGGATTACATTAATGGAAAGTTTTCTCCTTATTTTATTATTTCTCTTGTGTTTTTTTTTTTTTGTGCAATTTTTATAATCGTCTCTGTTAAGCTTTTCGGTACCTGCCGCACAAAGGCTGCTTTAAAGCTTCGTTATCAACCCTCCATGCAAGAGGAATTACGAAAAAAAATATCATCCCGTAGGGGAAGGTTTCGCAGAAAATAAAAAGAAACAAAAAAAAAATAAAATACCCACGTGAAAACTGGCGTATAACATTTTCGAGGTTCTATTTAACGGAGGATTCGGCGGTTCTAAAAAGTATGAAGAATTAATATTCTTGGACCGTATACTAGCGAATACGTGGAATTCGCAAATCCAGGAATTATATTTGCCATTTTTTTTTCACTTCTTCTTCATTTTTTTTCCCTCGTATTCTCATAATTTAGCTTCGCCATATCCTCCGTCGACATTCGCAAGCTTAGGTTCTGGTCGAGGCTTCTTGGCTCGTCATTTTTACCCACACATACATTGTTATACTATAGGCGACATTCGGGTATCCTGCATATATTAGCATCTGGATTTAGGCGGGCTTTTTTTTCTCGCGAGTTGAATGTCCTCGTTGAACGAATGGACTCCGGCTTGCTTGGCTGCAGCAGGGCCGAGGGAACGTATGCGGTCGTGAGATGAATGTACATACATACATACATACTTTTTTGCATCTGCACATTGAGTTGTCCCATCATACTTACTTACTACATGTGGGAAATTTTAATAAATAACATACGACCATATTATAGAATGAAGAAAAGTCTGCATGGTAGGTACTCGTTAGAAGACACACGCGTTAGTATACCGCAAGCTGCAGATGACAAATTGACGTCATCGGGGCCAAGTCAATTTCTGAACTATTTATTCGCCTAGAGAATAAGTAGCGAGATGTTATATGATCAGACAAATGGAATTGGATCACGTATCTTCTCACGACTCTTCTTTCCAAGATGCGAGTATTATTATTAAATGACTTTGCCACTCGCGAGTGCAGTAGGACGATCAGTTTAACTACCCTAGGTATTAAAAATCGTAAAAATTTCACACTCGTTCACTGGATGTGCAATTTTACTGGTTCATAGTTCATAGTTCACGGTTCAGAACTTGCGGTGGAAATTATCCAGATGCGCGTTCGTCGCTTATAGCAAAAGAACAAAGTGGTATAGGTTAGTTTGCAAAAAGTCGAACTTTACCGATTTTTCATTCTTGCTGCAGGGTTACAAATTCAGCAACAGCGACTCAGCTAACTTTCGTTCGTTTTCTATTTCTTTTTCTTTCTATTCTTCGCTTCTTTTCATTTTCTTATTTTATCTATACTTTTCGGTTCGCTAGGCAAACATATATACATATATTACTAAACCCAACTTGCCGGCTTATGTTTGTTCATATCATGGAAACCGAGGCGAAAAATATACTCAGACCCCCGTTGGCCGAAAATAGGATTTGGCAAAGTGTTCTATAGAGGAAAAAAGTCTGGGCTTAAATAAAGCGCAGCGTCAAATACCAAAAACACACAGAATTCTGCAAAGAATTTGGGGTCAAATCACGACTACGAATAGAACTAGGATTCCCTAATTTTTTTCTTTTCCAGAGAATTATCGCAGTTCTATCCAACTGTCCGTAAATTAATCTTTGTAGATTGTTAATATTGGAACAAAGATGCCAGAGAAAAAACAAAATATATTCTAAGGGTCGAAATCTTCTATGAACATTGATAGTTTCACGCCTCTCTTCTTCTGACTCAATTTTCTAGTTCCCTGGTCTATTCCCTTGTCTATTATACAAAAAGAGGTAGAATGTTGGAAAACTTTTCTTGTAACACGTAACCGGTAACGGGGATGATGTTTCCGTGCAATTATATTCATATTTTCACTTCGTATACGTTTTATAAATAATTCAAGAGTCGAGATTGTTAAAGCCCGCATCGAAAATCATCCGACTCACGTACAACAGGCGTTATAAGATATTGACTCGATCGAGGCACCGGATAATACTGCGATTGTATCTTGGGTCAGAATCTGATCGACACCTTGAGTCGGGCCATTGAATCAGGTTGATGGTTCGTCGTTAGGTGTCGATTGGTGCCAGGGTTCGATATCTAACGGTTTGCGAAATTGACCTTTGACAGAGAATAAATCGTCCAGCATATTTTGAAAGCGGACTACTTTGCCATTAGACATCCGGGTGGGTATTCAAATATTCGACACACTTTTCGACCCTATTATGGTAATCGCGATCTAGGTATGTACTCATGACTAACGTAAACACGATGTTATAATATACCTTGAAATAATGATACTTGAATAGGATCTTCAGATTTAAACACCAATCAGTTCAGCTATAGCTCGTTCGTGAATTATTGAAAATTTCTGAAACGGGTCTCAATAATTAGCTTAATTTTATGCCTACAAGCGAATGTCTTGAATAAAATCTGCCATGAACACATGAAGGAACATGAACAAATCATAGGAATATCGTCTATCCGTTCCAAACTCCAAACACAGCTCGGAAATGAGATTTTCTTTCAAAGTTCGCATTTTTTGGAACATTAATTTCGCAAGATTTCGAGCCCATTGTTGATTCGCTTCTACTATTCCTCGATCAAGTTTCTCTGGAAGATTTGAAAAAATAAAATAAAATTTCATTCTGATTGTTTCGGAGTGGCAAAGTTTCTAGAAAAAAAATTACAAAATTCAGAGAGAGAGAGAAATTTTCAAAGATTCATGATCACGGAACAGCCAAGTATAGATAATTCGTTTCAGAATCTGAAAATCCTACACAAAAATCTTGACAAAGTAGGTACCTATATATGTACATTGACGAATTGACATTGATAATTCACATTGATAAATCCCCAAATTAGAAGTACATCGATGACCACGAAGTCGAAAATTGTATTGGGTACTTGAAGGTTCGACCATTATAAAATTTATCTTCTACGTACAGACATACGTAGGTACGTAGTGTACTGTGGCGAAAGCACGGATAAGCCGTAATTCTACGTGACCGATAAAGGGAGGTGTGAATTTCTCGACAACAACATACGAGCGAAGTAAAAAGGAAAAAAAAAAAAAAAAAAAAGAGTGAAGTTGATTGTGTATTTAAGGTTAGCACGTTTTCTCAGCATAGCAGGAAAAGCTTGATCTATATAGGCGTGGGGTGTCTGGCCCTTCTGCGTTTTGGAACGTTGAATGTACTACGATATTATGCGCCCTTGCTTGGGACTGTATTATGCGAAAACACTAGCTGGTCTCTCCCTCGCCAACCTGCATTATAATAATAGACTTGGCAGGTAAAGCGGGCCTGAGATAAAACGGCAACGGTCTTCCGGGTCTCTTGCCCTTGCCCTTAGCCTTTGCCCTCGCAGCTTCCCTTCGCCCTCATCTCCGTCCTCTTCATCCGTACATCATCCTATCCGCATCTCTACTTTCATTGAGGGGGTTGGATCATCATCCTCAGTCCCCCGTAGGACTATGACAAATAACTGACTCAGAGATAACCGAAAGATTTGACAAATTGTTACAGCCATTTTCGCACATCTTTCGCTTTTTTTGCAATTGAGAAAAAACCCTGGGGGTCATTTCGATCATCTAGACATCAATGCTGCAGTTTTTCATCTTGAAAATAATGTTTTTTTTTTCTCACAAAGACAATTATAGAATTATTCTCAATTGGCTAATTATGAAGAAAAGAAAAATTAAGGAAATTCGGAGTTTTGGGTTTCGGAAGGAAATAATGAATGGGAAAAAACGAGACATCGAGACTGTGAGATGTGAAAAAGAGAGGAGAAAAATAGAGAAGAAAATATTATGTTTCGTGGAATGAAGCTTTTTTCTCCAAGACAGGAGCTTGCGGTGAATTTTTTCGAGGCTTTTATATGAGAAGTGTTTCTCCTTTGAGAGTAGGATAATTTATAAATTAAATTATTCAATTCATCAGCGTCGTATATACTATAGTAGGCATGTTAAAAGAGAACCTTTTCTACGCATTTGTGAATCTTTTTGTATAAGAAAAAAAAAAGAAACAAAAAGAAAGAAAAAAAAATACAATTTATATTCTCAAAGCTGAAACATACCCCGCCTTTGTTATACGGCAGCTGATTCCATGGTTGGACTAAAAATTCCATTTCGTTTCGGAGATGTTTCTGGAAAGGGCGACACGTTTCTGTGTTACGACCCCTGGGCGGTTTCCGGATCGCGAACAACCACCTCCAATTCTCACCCCGTTTTTCAGCTCTGCAATCCCTAGAGATGATATCGTCATAAATCTGTACTTCGGTTGTTCGTGCCACACTCTGCAGCCCTTTCCTCATTAGTTTTTTCTCGTTAATTAATCGATTGACGAGGGTGCCAGGTTTTTGCACCGTCGTCGTTTATCGCGTGTGTCTATATAAATTGATACCGTGATTGAATCCTCAGGAATTCCGGTGCCATAAAAAATACGAAACAACAATTTTCACTGAAATTTTAATTCGAAGAGGAAATTCATTCTGTAGTTATTCGTTTGAGCAAATATACGGAAAATGTCATCTTTGGTTCTGCAAGTTTTTTAATGTATTCCTATAATTTCATCGGCTTTGAATTTTCAGACGAGTAACTTCAAAGCTCTGCAATTTCTAAAAGTACTTCAACGTCGCAGTTCACGAATCATGTCAGTCATCAAACGTCATGAGTAATTAATTTCAGTCCATTTGAACGACTATTACCTACCGGTTGGTATCAATGGCAACGTATTCACATTGGCCACTACGCGGTAAAAGGTTTAATCTAATTTTCCAACCACCGAGCTGCTCCCCTCTACTTGTACACGGTTTTTGACTCGCAATTTCAATGCAAACGAATTTCATCAGCTCGTTGATCGGAACCGCGATTGATTGATTTTATTGTGTTTAATACACAACCCATATTGGACTCTGGATTCTAAAAAAAAAAAAATTTGCGTTCTCGTAGCACGAATTATCGTATCGATTTAAAATAACGAATCGAGCATTTTGAACCCGACGTACCCAAAAGTCAAATAGATCTATCGATTCTTACGTTAACTTTCGTCTACCAAAATGGATCTTTTAATTAATCACCTCTCAGACGATAATTCAAAAATCTACCACTAAAGGTGATAGACGACTAGCCGGGCCGACCTTCTATCGATCTGGTCTGTGGTCAGTAAAGGACTTTAAAAAAATGTCTAAAAATTATTCTGTCGAATTTCTTCCAGGGAAACTTTTGCCAATTGAATTTTCAACGTTTCATCCCGCGATACTCTCGATTTTCCGGAGATCTCCTTCATAAATATAGATTCAAATATTTTCAAGTAAAACATTGATTACTAAACTCGGTTCCACAGTGTCGAAAAGTTTTGCTTTATAAACAGTCAGAGATCGAAGAATCGGGGTATTTATAAGTGGTTTCGGTTCGACTATATCCAAGAGTCTGCGAGGGATGTGACTGTGGCTTAGAAGTGGAAACTTTGGCTCAAATCTACTTCAAAGGACTATGTGTAGTATGAACTTCCGCGATAAAAGTGTAGCATAGAAAAATGTTTGGTGGGGATAGACCAGGGTTCGACTTCCCTTTCAAGGCGTGTTTACCGGTTCTGAATGACATCGAAAATCGGTGTTCTTCTTGAATAAATTCATGAATATCATTGAGGCGGTTCGACGCTTTGGAATAACATCCGTATATCCACACCGAGGCAAAGAAGAAACGAAAACGTGATGTAGTACGGATATATAGGCGAGAAAAACGAGGCGACAGAGTCGGCATATCGAGCAGATATGCTATATCCGTATATATCGTCACCCCCCCCCCCCCCCCCCCTCAGTTTCCGAGGGATTATAAAGTATAATGTCGTAGGTGGATCACGCGTGTCGTGTTATGTGAAAGAATTTCCGAGATCCCAGGAATCGAGCGAACGAGTTCATCTCGACGAATACGTCGATTCCCATCCGATCAGTTAACCCTGGGCCATAAATATCCAGCAAAATTCATGACGTCACACAGTAGGTATAGGAAGAAATGGTTTGAGATGAGATTCTAAAATTTCCAGAGCCCACTGCAGTTTCGTACGATTTGCTAATTTTTTATTGCAAAATAATCAGCGTCCCAATATTAAATGACTAATCGTTCCCGATTTATGATTTATCAACAAATAGACGATAATTAATTATGGTCAACTGGGTTCCATTATTTTTGTTTCTGTTTGACCCGGACCTTATGGCTTTCCTCGGTAAAACCAGTCGGGGTCAATGTTAATATGACATGGTAATTCCTCATCATCAAATCAAAAGACAAGCTATGACCCTGTCAAGTTTCATAAGTTTTTTATTCAGCCTATGCCTCATTCGATTTCAAGTTAAGGTGATTTTGGAGTCTGTTCGAAATTCCGTTTTTACCAATTGTTGTCACCTCGAAAACGCGAATCGTAATTTCTCAATGACTAACCAACCGATCCGAATGAACCCTCGATGAATGAATTCAGTTTTTTGGCAGAAATTGGCTAAGTATTTTACTTCCTTGAAAAAACTGATAGGATTCAAGTAAAACTTATGTTTTTCATGTTAGCCAGGTTGAGTTGGAAGTGATTTCTGCTATATCATATAAGTTTTCCATTTTTTCTGTCCAGCTGTTTCTTAGAGCACCGGGTTCATCCACTTTGGACACACCAACGTATGTTCAGAATCAAGTGTGGCGTCAGCTGAATGATCGAAAAGTCGAGAAGCTTTTGAATTCATCTAAGTCGTTTTTGACATGAAACTAATACTCTTGCATCCCTTACGCAATGAGGAGTAAAAAATACAAAATTTCTTTTGAAACTCATTGGGAGAATTCGCCGTATTGTGTTGTAGAGGTTGAATTACTCGGTTTTGAAGTAGAAATTGAAAATTTGCAACCCAAAGTTGAAAATCCAAATCTATGGGGTGCCGGGCGTTGATCCTCATACTTGTGAGTGGTCGGGGGTCGCGAGGACGCTTTCCGTCCTCTACAAGCGCCTAAGGTTCGTTCCTATTTGTCTTGCGCCTAAACAAAGGGCCGACCATCTCGCAATAAATCACCTGAGAGCTTCGGGTGTAATTCACCTGCGGGAGCATTTCACCCGGGCCCATTCTTGCCTCTGGATGGCTGGATGCCATTCCGGACTTGAGGTTTTCGAGATATTATCCTATATACGCTCCGAGGTATAGTCTGTAACAAGGAAACTGGACAGGGACTCCGAATGTTATTACGATCTATACGAACTCGTCGCATTTCATATCATATTTGGATCATCATAAGTCGATTGGCAGCTATCGATTGCATGATTTCCTCTATGATTTGTCAATTAGATCTATTAAATTCAGATTCCGCGAATCTACTACGATTTTTGCACTGGCTGAGTAGCAGAAAATGCCAATAAATCTCACAGTTGATTTAGATTCGTTATTCTTATCGATATTTGGAGTATGGTTGTTTTCTTCGACGTTGAGACGTCGTTTGGATCTATGCAGAAGTTATCGTCATGGCACACGAGGCGAGCCATGGGGATTGAGAAGATTTCAAAAGGAAAATGGAAAGATTTTCACAGTGGTACCTGTGCATGATTCATTCGATGAATTCAAAGTGCTGTAGAGAGAATTTCTTTATTGCAATTTTCGAATAATATTCTGCGTTAAGTTGACAAGTTATATCGTTAATACCAACTGGTGTGCAAAACTATAATCCTGCAACAGGTTGTAAATAAGATACGAAGCGAATTCAATTGCTTTGCAGTTCTCATTCTCAACGAATGGCCTGCAGTCGTTAAACGGCACCTTCCGAACGCTTTTTTCAACAATTCGAAACTGACGACGTCATGACGATGTGAGCAGAGTTCGAATATCTGGTTGCAGCTCTTCAGGTATAATATACACCTTCAAATTAGTCGATATTCTGAAAAGTAAATCAATTTTTCCCTACCACTTGAGATCTCTCATAAAATCCGTAGAAATCATCGTTATTGAGTTTGGTTTCACCTTCATCATCCATATTTTACATCATGCATTACTTGTAGTCTAATTGTGGTAAGGCTAAAGATATAAAATCACGAAATCACTCGGTTATCGTAAATATTCAGGACTAACGTTGACCCGATTTTTGAATTTTTGGTCGTCAATTGTTCATCAGAGATGCCTCTATCAGATGAACATGAAAATATTTTATAGCATAACAATTACTGAGCTATTGAATTTCTTTAATTTTCATTTATGGTTGGCTTTCAAATTAGGTGGTATTCTTTTTCTATTATCTCGATTGAAAATAGGTTTAGGTATCAAAAAGTTCTATATTATTCTGATAGAGGTTCATCTCTGATGAACAACTGAGCACCACAAATTTCAAAATTGGTTCAACGCTGTGATGTAAAATATGGTTGATGAGGGTGAAAAACCATCCCCAAATACCATGATTTTTTTGGATTTTCTCAGAGACTTCAAGTGGTAGGAAAAAATTGATTCCCTGTTCAGAATTTCAACCATTTTAAGGGTGCACATACCCCTTTGAGGAGCTTTGAGCTCTTTCCGGTCTCATTCGGGCGACGAAGATACTGTACAGGTGATCATAAACTAATATTAATTATCCGATACGCCGGATGACCAGGCGCTATGTTTTTTCTCCGTAGGTCAATCAACATTCCTGTACCTGAAAATTCTCCAAAGATTTTTGTACAGAATTTGGGTCGTGCGCATTGATTCCTCGAACTCTAAAACCGAGGTGTGTAAAAAACCCGAAATAACCAGGTTGAATTTTTTTTCGCACGTTTTTTCCCCTCATCGTTAAAAGATTTGAAAACTTGTGAAGTCACTTGACGCGTCTGGTTCGCGACGAAAAGAACTCATGAAAGAACTGAAGTAACTGAAGGAACGACGACAAAACCGCATACGGTTCTTTATTTTCTGCTATCCGGTATGTGTATAGGGTCGACACGAGTTTCCACGTTTAAATTTTCACCAAGACGAAATAGTCCAGGGCACAGGCTGGATTATTCCACAGGGCTGAAACCCTCGCGAATGGCGAGGACGGATTTGCCAAAGCTAGCCAATACATTCACTCTGTGCTGCGGAGTTCTAACTGTACAGGATAAATAAGAACTGGTCCCATGCAGCCGCTTGGGTGCGAAAAGGTACTCCCATCCCTTTATCCGATCTCATCCTGGCTACAGGGTGTCAACAAAAAAATTTAGGATTTCACATCCGAAATGATTACTGCAGAGAAAAAAGCACGACTTTTCTAGTGCGTTATCGATTTATTTGAATCTGGAAAATCGCTGCAATTTTTTCGGATCAGATAACACATTTTCGAATTTTTTTTGTTCGGTTTTGTACCTTTGTAGGATAGAGTCCTGGACCGAGACACTTTTTTCGAGTCTGGTGGTTCCAAATCAAGGGAGCATCTGATTACTCATTTGGAATGCTCCGAAAATTCTAATTTTTATATTTTTCAAAACCCGTTGAATACTTTTTGAAAAATTACCAATCTAGATTGGTGCTCAATCCAATTTCTTCGATTCAACCTTATCGAATGAACCTTTTCTCGAAACATTTTATCGTTAAAGTTCAACTTCCGCGATTTCAATTAGGCTCAAGAATCCGGTGATTACGGGGAAATGAATGGCTGTGTTTCCTGATGATTTCGTCACCCTGTATCTAAGGATATCTAAGTCTTTTTTCTTCTCAGTGGTTTTTTTTTTTTTTTTTCTTTTCTAAACAACGAAAAATACCGGTCGCACGTGTTACTGGACGTGACGTCCTTTTCAAACACTACAAGGGTCTCTCAAATTCCATTGTCCGCAACCGCGACGTTTGGAGTTCTCCGATGTGTCGGTGAGCTGTATAACGGAGCTCAATATATTTTCAAAGGATTCGCACAGGTGAGCCATAGGTGCATACAAGAGGCTTTCGAAAAACCGAGAACAAGTAGCTACGGTATTGGAGATTCGGACAATGAGATTCCGCGAAAAATATATACGTATTTGATAGATTTTAGTAATTTGATTTTTGATTCTGTTTTTTTTTTTTGTCGTTTCTGAAAATCGCCAGGTAGCTATTTTACCTCAGGTATCTTGACTTATGGTTAATCGCAACGTACTCTAAAGCATAATATTTCGCGTTACTCAAACAAGGAAAATTTTCATTGCCCCGAGGCTCAAGTTACCGGAAAATCAAATTAATTAGCAAATGTTGGCACATGCGGAGGTGGCTCTCGCCACTCGACGAAGAAGAGATTGAAACGAAATCACTGATTAATTATAAGTTTTCATCACGATCTTTTGTTTGAGTTATATGTATTATATGTATTCCTACGTACGTACATATACATACTTACGTGAAATAACAGCCCACTAGATACGCAGGCCTTTCGAGTCAAATCCGTACATCGTATATTCAACTTTTCTCATTAGGAAATCTTAAGGTCTGTATATAAAATCCCGGATCTTCGCGTTCTTTCAAACCTCAGCAATCTTCAAGCCGTCATTCATCGTTTGGATTAAAAAATTTTCTCTGCTCATTTTTTGCAATAACTTTTCTCTGTTCAATCGAAAGTTTATGAAGAAGCAATTTGAGCTTCATATTCCGAGAGGAAGATTTTGATAGAAAATTAACAAAAAAAGACAGTAACAAATCACCCTGTTTCGTTGCAAATAAACTACACGATGACAGTTCTAAATGCCATGTGTAATAATGACGATTGACAAACAAACAGTTGTATGTACAAATATAAGTACCAAAGTTCACATGGAAAATGAAACAGAATATTGTTTTGGGACAAAATTTTTTTTTCTGAAATTTTTGTTCGAGAGGGAGAAGAATAAAAAGAAGTTCAGTTAACGGATTGCTTAGAATCGGAGTCTTCGATCGTAGGTTGATGACGATGACGTTGATTTTTGTGCTGAGATTTCTGGGGTGGTTCATATTCGATGATGGGGATATCATCGACTCGAGAATTTGACGGGGGATGTAAACGTTGGCAAAGATTAACCATAGCCATTTCAACGTCTTCTATAGCAACCTTTTCCTTTCCCGTACCTTGGGCAAGTTTACGAGCGTCCTCGAGAGTCTCTTCGATCATGTCTTCGAGGACGGTTGATAAAACCCCTTGTGCTCGGCTTGACAGGGTGTATTTTCGACCATATTTTCCGTAGACACTCGCGCTGTTGTACCCTTTTCCTTTGACTGTAATGGGAAAACGTATTCCGAATCCCGTTTGAACATTTGAATTATTATCATTTTGTTTTATGCAAGAAATCTGGGATGGAATTTCACCCTTAGCTTCTCAACCCACCCCATTTCGTTTATACATCGAATACTTAGCCTCCTTTCCGCTAATTAAATTCATTCATGTTTATACATAAGACAGTTTTTTTATTTTTTTATATGAAAACTGGATTTTGTGTATTTCTCTTTCGGTTTTGCTAAGTTAATGGAAATTCTTTCTTCAAAACGAAAACATAATTATCAATTTTTTTTTCGAAGAAAAATTTGTGTGACGCGAATCTAGTCGAGTAGATAAATGTGTGGTATACCTACGTTCTGTGTATGTAGCATTTGATTGATGTAGAATGTTTTTGCAACTCCTACAGCCGGGTGTAATCGCCGAAGCGAGATAAGCCCTGTCGCGTTTCATACGTGACGGTGAGCGAAAACGAAAGAGATGAAAATAAACGATATGAAACCGAGTGGATTTTGTGCGTGAAATAGAAGTTTTGTCGATGGTTTTAGTTTTCCGGTTCATTCTCGCTTCTCCATTTAATCCAAGGATTACGCGATTTTTTTTTTCTTCACACTCAATGAAAAAGGACCTTCAGCTTTTGGTCGGTTCTCACAGCTCAACTTGACGCAGAAATTACAAGAACCAGGTTTCTTGGGCATTGAAAATTTGAGATTCATTTGCGATACGGGTTTTTTTAAAATTAGCAGTGACGGTCGATGGCGTTACGAATGATTTTTAGTTTACAGAAATCTCGAGAAGTCCTGAATTGGGAATAAAATGATAGTGAAGTTACCTCTTCCGCGTCGTTTTTCCTCCTGACATTTCCGGGATGTTCGCCATTCGCCTGAGGACGTTTTGCGCGTCATTTTTTACTGAATTTTCAATAGAATTTATCGCCACGACTTACGAATGTTGCTAAATCGATACGTACAAAAATGTCACATTTCTTCGATTGCGAAACAAAAATGGTTGAAAAAAAATCCGGACATTTGAATGACGGAATTATTTCATGGCCACGTCGAATCGTCCCTTTGGCAAAAATACCAGAAAAAGATATTCGAATGTCAATGTGGATATGACGTTTACAAACCAGCGTATCCAGTATAGATCGTTTTATTATTCACCGAGTATCGCGTCGACGATGATTGCCCACTCTGGCAAGTTTCTTTGACGAGTTTTCAGAAAATTAATTACTTCCTTGCTCGAATCTAAGCGGTGAAACTGAAATTTCCTTGATTGGAAGAGCGTCGATTCCATCAGAGATTAAACAACTTAAGTGAAGAATTTTAACGAACTGCTCGAACCTCGTTGAACACAAACACTGCGCATATATGGGCGACTACTTCTCTTGTACTTTACCCAAAAATTCAAATTATAATTCCTCCTCCTTCTCCTCCTCTGGCTCTACGTTGGAATTTATGTGAGGAAATATTTTTATAAAAAGTGACAAACTTTTGCGGTGAAAATTACTCAGAATCCAAAAACTTGACCACATATTTCTTTATTATATGCTTTCAGTTGTCGACTGTGTTGTCTCGGCCTGGGGTCCCTGGTCTACATGTGACAGCGAATGTGGTCCCGGGGCGCAGACACGGTCCAGGCTTGTGGAACGTGCTGCTGAAAATGGGGGAAAGCATTGCCCCCAGTTGGTGCAACACAGGGGCTGCCAAGGGACAAAATGCCACAAACGTAATCCCAAATCTGCGCTAAAAGGTAAGTGTAATATATGACAGCGATGTTCGCACGACCAGGGAGAGAAAGTGTTTTCGAAAAATTGAAACATCTCAACTGAATATTGCCAATTGATTGACAAATCGAAGAATTGCCAATTGATTGACAAATCGAAGAATTGTCAATTGATTGATAAATGGAAGAATTGTCCACTTATACTTGATGAGGAAGATAAAGAACTTCATGATGCTCCAATCATGCTGGACAACAAGATGAAGATGTCCAGATGTCCTCTTGTTACTTCAGAAGAAACAAAAATCGATTTTCTATTCAAAGATTTGAAAATCCAAAGTTGATGGAAAAATCGTCTTCTGGTTTCATTGAATCAAGGCACAACCCTAGTTTTGATAATTGGTCATCTTTATCTTCCAATTAGTGATTTTTTTGTGATATTTTATACCGTTTACTCGTATGCACTAAAGAATCGAGGGTGACAAAAATTGAGATGAATTTGTGGTCCAATAATAATATAGGCATAGGAATTACCTACTTGTGAGATTTAGTGGTCTCGTCAAGTGCGGATCAATATTTTGGCAAAGCTTTAGAAGTTATGCGGAAGAAGAGTGAACAATGGTTGGGTTTTGGCATTGTAGTGGTATAGTAGCTGATGTGCCATTGTGGAGTTTATTTCGAGGTCTGCAATGGGAAATCTCAAGAGCCGCGGGGGGCAGCCGTGTGTCAATTAAGTTTCCGGTCCAAAGGACACGTTGTCCCTAAGGACTCCTTTGGGCAACACAACAACGACCGTATATATACCAGATATATATATGTATATATTCAACATATACAGTCCCCAGTGATTGTCAACCTTTCGCCAATTTATGTCGATATAAAAATTCCTTAAATACAGCCTCTCATTTGCCGCTAGGGTGACATTACTTCAGGACGTTCAGGATTAGACCCTCGAGCAAGTCATGGGGCACAAGGAATTTATCGGCAGTAAACTTGTTCGTTTATATTAGCATTCCAATTATTCTTACAATCATCGTTTTTTAATTGGCCATAAAAACAGCTGTAGTTTATTCTCCTTTATTACATTGCGTTTGCCATTCTCTGAGACATCTAATTGTCGGATTACTGGCTCGAAAACAGCCCCAATTTATAAAATATATGTTTATTTTTCTAAAAAAGTTTACACTATACAGTTCTCAGGAAGATTTACATTCCACGTTACTTTTTCGAGCTAACTAAACCCGATTTCATGAATAAACCTTAGAAGAATTGTTTGAAAAGAAAACGATTATCAGTTATGAAAATTTGGACACCAAATTTCGCCCATCTGCTAATAATCCAGAGAAGATATTTTCCGATTTTTTTTACCCCTGCGTACAAAAATTAGGGTAAATATGTCGGATGGAATAAAACCTCGGGAAAATTGAATCGGATCAACGGTGCTCGTGAAACTTTACGACAAACTTGAAAAACGTACTTTCGCAATTTGAAGTTGATGATTAGGCATCAGGCAACCGGAACTGTGAAGACGGCGGAGTAACGATGTTTTGAAAAATTCAGGGTGTACTGGTCCCCTTAAACGACTGCCAATAAAAAAAGGGCCGAATAGTGGAGAACGCGCATCCTTAAAGGACCAGAGGAAAAAAAAAAAAAAAAAACAGTGAGGAAAAGCAGGAACCCAAGTTCTTTAGCTGCCCAAAAGGGGCTAGTCAGATTTAGTGGGAAGTTTAACCCCCCCGCAGCAGTTTACGGTGTAGCTGCTGGTTTGTTCCACCTGTTTAAGAATTTATTTCTAAGCCCAGTGAGTAAGTAAACAATAGAATGAAAATAAACTGGCTATTGTTAGGATCTGGCTGCGTGCTTATTACAGTTTCAACAGAAATTTTCGTCTCCATTGATAAGAACTAGAAGGAGGAGGAGAAATGTCGTGTGTCAATTACGTTTCCGGTCTAAGGAACACGTTCGTCCTTATAAAGAACCCTTTATACGTCCTCGACGACGGGGTTTGACAACAACGAGTATACGAGAGAAGGATCCAGAGATTTGGAGTCTGGAAGTGACATCGCGTGGACCATTTATAAGGATATCACAATTCGAAATACGTCCTAGATTGCTATCGGGTTCTGTATATAAGGGTAAGAGGAGATACATGCACGCCCAGACAATCGACTTGGCTGGCTTCAGCTTTTGGGGCGAGAGAAAGCCTATTAGCGAAGTCATTGGTCCGAGTATAGGTCGCTTTGTGGTCCGCACTGCGATCAGGTCAATGGATATAGAAGATCGGGTGCGGCTACGCGAAAACTAGGGGGAGGAGGGGTCCAACTGATTGCGATAACGATCGACATGGGAATCCTCTCAGACGCCTAATTCCCTACCTTCTCCTTATACCTTCCCTTATACCTTTTCATCCCCTGACCCTTTACACCCCTGGCTGCTCACTTACTTGAACTAGAACGTCCCGACGCTCCAGAATGCCTGTCGAAGACGCTTCCTGGATAGGCGCCACCACGACTTTACTAATTCGACCTCTGACCACTTGGGTTCTGATCTCTGGGGACAATCTGTCTCCAGATTACAAAGGGACGAGAGGGAGGTTTGTTCAACGAGAGATTTCCAGGCTCGCCTCTTAAACGTAACAACGAATTTCTCTTCGCCAGATCGATTGAATGCTCGTTTACCACTTGGATCTGATTGTTGAAATTTCCGGGGATATGTGGTACAAGTCGATTTTAACCTAATCTATAGCTAACATAAAAAAAAAACAAAAAAAACAGGAATTTTATTGGAATCCTATCAGTTTTTTGACTAGTACAAGTCTGTTTGAAATTTCATTATTACCAATTTTTGTCACCTCGAAAACGGGAATCGTAATTTCTCGATGACTACCCAACTGATACGAATGAACCTTTTACTAATGATTTCAGTTTTTTGGCAAAAAGTGGCCAAGTATGTCATGGCTTTTATTGTCATGGAAATTATTAGAATTCCAGTCAGATTTATATTTCATATGTTAGCTAGGTTAGAAAGTTAAATATTCAACTACTTCCCGCCATAATGATGCTGAAATAAAGTTGAAATTGTATCCGTATTGCGTCCTTTCCTGAAAGATTGAAAATCCGTTTTTTGAACCAGTTCAGAATATCCAATCCATGAGTTCCTTGAGTAACAGCATTATCGTCGAAGCGCATAGTTAAATGAATTTCATCGTCACATCTCGGCTGTACTCTATAATTGAGGCTTTTGCAGTCTGATGAAAAACAAGACCATATTCTTACCTGCTAAGCCGGCCTCTCGATTAATCGGTTTTCCTGCTTACTTCGGTTGAATTAACGCGAATTATTGGCTCCGAGAATTTCATTTCTCTCGTATTTCTATAGCTACTCTCACTCCCACATATAGGTATATAGATATATTGACGTCTCTTCAGCAAAGAAAATAATTCCTTATACGATCCTTCATCCAGAAGCTCACCTCGGCTCAGCTATCATGATCATATGATCAGCTCTGCAATGCCATGGGATTAGAATTTGATCCTAAACCAGGATGTACGTGAATATACCTATGTGCATTGTGCATACGTCGAAAATACATATAATACGTAGGTACCTACGTACGAATAATAAGGGTACGTCAAAGTTTCGAGTTTCACGTTGCACCCTTCTCATTTTGTCTGCGAGACGAACGTTTCTCGCTAAAGGTTCTGTGCGAGTAGGTACCTATAAGTAAAGCCGCAAGTATCGTATGCTTACATAGCATCGTTCGCTCGGTTCAAGCATCTCTTAACAACGGTAATGAGCTAAAGGAATGGCCGGAATGCCTTGTTCAAAGTTTCACGCAAGAGGAAGGGAGGGGGGGGGGAGGACTACCAGTGGAAATGAGCACAAGGAGTTAGTGGCAGAGTTTGGTGTGCCGAAGCGGTTTCTGGACTCCTGCAGGAGTATATAGGCAAGGGTCGCGCGAAGGGTCTCGACTTCGACGTTGGCGTCGTCGTATCCTACCCCCCCCCCCCGGTTTTCTCGTTTATTTCTTATTCAAGGAATATTTTTCCGTGCGCGTGCTGCCATAGTGATTCCGTGTAACCGGTGGTAGAACCGCGATAAATTCTCTTGGGGTTTTACGGGCGGTTCGTGGGAACCAAGATACTATATACATATAAGAAAGAAGGAGAGAAAATATACCTACGAGAAAGAGGCGTTGTTTCTGCGGCACCAGCAGCGGACATAATCATTTTTTTTTTCTTTCTTTTCTTGTCAAGGGTGAGATGAGCTGGAAACAAAAAAAAAAAATAAAATTAACGTTTCCTCTTATTTGCTTACCCTAAAAATTGTTCCAGGCTAATTATTCAGCAAGTTACCTATTCTCAGCCGACATTTCTCAGTCTTTGACATTTTTTAACGGATCGATTAGGAGAGATATAATGACCATCTTGTATTCGTTGGATTCGGCGTGAAATTCTGCGATGATGCGAATTTTCAGGTTTTTCGGAAACGCACGATCACGCAAAGGACATGCTGGAAACTGTGTGAGGGTAATTAAAATCGTTGTGTAGTATAAACGTATCATTGAAGATACTCTCTATACTCTATAGGATGTGAGAATTTTTTGTGAAAACTTTGCCACGATCCTTCATTATTTAACCAAAAATCCGCTAAGTCACGCACCCGAAGATAAATTTCGATGTAACTTTCTTGGTCAAATCGTCTGAGAAATTTCTGTACCAAGTTTTAGAAAATTCCACGGATTTCTTGAAAGTTTTTTCAACGAACTTCAAATTTTTCCTCGAACTTTTCGTACGATATTGTAGTTGTTTCTAGAAATTTGTTTTTTTGTTTAATAGAGAGAGAAAAAAAAAAAACAGGATTTCTTACGCTTTGTAAAATTTCAATTTTACTCGTAGTTTGTCCGAAAGGTTTCAATTGTCCGAAATTCTCATTTATTCGAATAATTTCGCCAATCAAGTATATGAAAATGGTTAGCACTTTTAAAATCAGTACTTCATAAATTGTAAAGAGGGTACAACTTGGTATTTAAAAAAAAACTGTAACTCCGAATTTCTCTGTAAGTTTGTATAGAAATTCCATGAGTAATAAAGTATTTTCACCAGGACTGTGACAAGCAGTTATAGGCACTCACAGTTAGAATTGTTGCTCCACAGGATATATCGTATTTTTCGAGTAACCGCGAGGTCCATTTAGGGTAGAATATCTTTGTATTATAACCCTGAATATTATAAAATATAAAGTTTGAATCGTTCTCAAATATAAAGTGAAGAGTCGAGGGCGGTCTCTTTGTTTTGTGCAAAATTAAGGCAATTCAAAAGCCCTTCAAAAGTTGAGGCACTTTCTGTTCTCGGAGAAAAAGTTCTAATTACCCAGCACATATATAGTTATGAGAACTTGAAGAATCGTCGGAATATATCTTCGCCGAAGAATATGAAAACAAAAATAATCAAATGGAATTTCGTCCTTTTCACAATTCCTCTAAATCTGCAATGTTTTATGTACGGGGTCCGAAACTGAAGGACATGAAAGGGTGGAAAAAGCCTTTTTCTACCCTAAAAAAGTTAATAACTGTAACTTTTACGCTAGTAAAGCGTATCATACGTCGCTTTCCAAAAGTGCCGTTACTTTCGCGGAGAATTTTGAAACTGGTAATATTTTTTTCCAGCGTTAATATCTCGGAATGAAATTTCACCCTTTTCACGCTCAACCCTTTAATTTCATGCCTGTGTATATTAATCCTGGTTTCTTCTCTGTGGACAGAAGTCGCCCTGCTGCTACCAGCCGAGCTGAGCGAAACACGCCACGTTAACGACAGCAACGACATTAGGAGCAACCTTCGTCTCCGTTATCACGATGACCCGGAGCACGATGCTTCCAAAGAGTGAGTGAACTGTTAGAAATTCGAAATTAATAGAAATGTGTATAGAAGCAGAAAATCACACAGCTTTACTATTTGTGTACGATGAGATTCAACTATTTGACTATTTGGGAATTCAGAAACATTACAAAATCTCGTATCCCATATTTCAAATATTATACAGAATTACAGATTCCTGATCGAATCTCAAAATAATTTCGGAATTTCAATTCAAGATAGGTAACTTAACTTTGAATAGATTTTTTATCAGTTTTTTACACTATACTGTGATTTTTAATCACGCGGTAATGAAATTTCGGAGACAGTAACTGAAGAATCAAAAACATCAGCATGTGTCTCGAAGTTTCAAGGCAGTCTAGGGGCAGGGTTGGAATTCCGATTTCCAAAAGATTCGAACGGTCGAAATTCCGAAATTCTTTAAGACGCGATTCTGAGTTTCTATAGAAACGTTAGAGTTCAGAACTCCCAAATTCCGAAAGGTTGAAATGCAGACAGTTCAAAGATATCCGAAAGTTAAAAACTCGGGAATTCCAGAAAACCGAAAATCCACTCCACAGTCTTGTAAACCAAGTAGAAACATGATAATACAGGAAGATAGTCATTCAAAACTCGGTAGGTACTTTCCGTTAACGTTGAAACACAATTGTAAAATGTCAAACAGTTTTCTGTCAATTACAAATGTTCTGATCAATTCTTCTCATTTCCAATTCGAACCCGGGTTAGAAGATTTTTTTCTAAAGAGTCACGAAACCGGGTTAAACTCTACCTGGATAAATGGGGAAGCATTATAACGTTTTAATGGGAAGGGTATAGGAGTGTCTCGCTCGTGTCAAGTATTTATCGTGTAACGGATTAACCCTTCGGAGTCAGTCTGTTCAAGTAGTTGAATGTCTGTGTGGATTTAGGCATTTGCTTTTGCAGGGTGTAATATAACTTGGCTAGGTATATAAGGATCGTCGAGATTCACTTGAGATTTATACGTAGCTTGGTAAAATTCGATTAATATATTGTCATTCCCTGAAATACGCTCTTAGCCAAGTTATGCCGACGATTTGTCAGTCTGGCAGAGACGTTCTGTATATAAGGATCTTGGATCTTCTGGGCGGAGACGACGACGAGCTCTTGAAAGCGTTCCTAGTATACCAACCATGAGCTCTCCTCAGTCTCTGGTGGAGAATTTTAATCAAGGGTATATACATCAAAGACAAAGATTACTGCCTACCAAATGACTTAAACTATCTCAGATGTACGAGTGAAAATTCAAATAGTCGCATTATTTCGAAGGATTTTACCTCCAGGGAGTTCTGATGGCTTATTCATCTGTCTGTCAAGCAATACGTAATTGTATTAACAATTAGTGACTGAACAGGTTTTTCTCATCTTTTCATTACTTCAAAGATACTTGGCCATTTGATTTTTCTCGTATAACAGTAAAATCTGACCGGTGTGAGGATTGGACGAGAAGTGAGTATCAATTTTAAGTGCAATGCTGTGTCGCGATAAAAGTTCGATAAACTTTTCAGATCGCGTCTTGGCTCATCCATTTTATTTTAATTTCATCCTTGCAGTCTAGTGTGAGGGTAAAATTTCTGTCTCGTGGTTTCGCGGATTATAGCATGACTTACAGTTTTGTAATTATTATCGGGGTGATTTTCGCTTCTATTCATTACTCAGTTAACGATTAATCCTGAATTCCGTAGGATTCCTTCAGACACGCAGACCACGTTTTATACGATTTCAAGAACTTCCGGTCCCCTGTCTCTCGAGTAGTCGTACACAACGTAATACGCCTCTCGTCTGTCACACGGAAAGTTTAAGTTAATTGGAGGCTATTCGAAAGTTTTACGTCTTCAACAAACAAGTTTCGATCCCGAGGTCTATTATTCGACGATTTATCGAAACCATTACCACCTGCGTTATACCCTCGGCTTGCTTTCCTTTCCTATACATATACTCGATCAGAGATAGCGAAACGAAAGAAGAAAGAGAAGCAAAAGGAAAAAAAAAAAAAAACACACACACATACACACGAATGTTATACATCAGAATTTGAGGACCTTAGGGTCCTGGCTGGGTCCTGAACTCGGGTAGATGATGAACTAATTACATTGGGCAAGTACTGCGTCTCTGAATTCCCTTCAGGGATGGTACATCTCCTTGACTAAGGGTCCTTTACGTTGTTATCTGGCGAAGACAAGATCTGGCAAGTCGTATTTGAGCTACACTTGGTGCCTATTACACCCTCGAATACTGTGATCTTTGAGGGGGCTGGTTATCCCTCATTCCTTGACTAACATCCGTGAACATTTCCACATTCTTCACATTTCGATCACGCAGCTTCCTTTCACGGACCAACCGCTCATACTGCTTCAAATGTGGCTGTAATTAGCATCTATGGGAAGATATGGCATATACGTATCGGAATAAATTTGTGTGCAATTCGTGTAAAATCGTTGCACTTTGAGTAAATAATAATTTGAAAAACTTGGGTCTGTTATACTAAATTTTTTAGAGCTTTGACTAATCGGAAATTTGGTTGGATTCATGGTGTTAGTGGGCTTTGATCTCACTTTGGAAATTTTTGCATTCATTAGTATTCTTACTGATGGATATGGTGGTACTTTCGTGATCCGGATCTTCATGTGGATGCTTGGAAAAACAGCTTGAAAAGCAAATCTTAAGCTCCGTGTTGAACTGCTTGTATTCTAGAAATGGAACAAGGGTTTTATCTCCTTGTTGAAACTGGCTGTTTTTTATCCCAGGATTGTCGTATGGTCAATTCTATACTCATTGTTAAAAGAAGTTCAAATTGTGTCGATGTCTTGCTGGACACATGCAATCAAAGTAAAAATCTCTCTACTTTTTCAAATGAATTTAAGCCGGTTTCGAGTAATATTGCGATTTCTACAAAAGGAAAAAGTAGCCTAATAAGCAAAAGGAAAAGCTTCCGTTGAGCAGTAGCTATACAGACTTTTCCTCTTCCTTCTGTATCATAGCTTTTCATTTTTCAATTCTACTGAAATGGTAGCTGGAATATAGTTCCGATGTAATACAGCATCTTACAAGATACAATCGGAATTCTGTATATAAATATCTGTATACAGTTATTTACCAAACCCATGTTAACTCGGCCATATTTATCGTACAAAGAAGATCCTGATGAATGAATACTTTCAAAACGTAGAAGGGAATTAGGTATTTGCATTGAAACGTTGCGAACCGAAAGCGAGTACTTCGATCGAACAATGATTTATTTTTCATAATATATATACTCGAGGAAAAAACCAGAAATTCGTTCCATTTACGGTCTAAGGATTTACGTTTTTGAGCGGAAGCCAGTTGGTAATTATCCTTGATAACGGGTTCGGTGATTACATCATTTTCTGGGTAAATAAATACGGGGCTCAAACCTTCGCTGAGCTTGTGCAAGAATTACTTATCCCGTCCTGAGCCGTCCTTTGAGTATATGCGAACTCCTGGCTCTCAAGATTCACGGGACCGAATCCGGACAAAAAAGCTTCTACCTATAAAAGGATTTTCTTACCACTAGGCTGGGAACTGGCCATACCTGAAAATCCTCCGATTCTGGGTCACCAACTTTCTAGCCAGTTTTCCACAAAACGTAAGATCAAATACGAGTCCAGATATCCTTCGAGCTTTTCTCACTCATCCTCAACTCATCTAGACGTATAATATCTGATAGACACGTTGCTTTAGCTAATTTACTATAAAAAAAAGTTCATTCATTTGGTGAAATCTCTTTGCATCTTCAAAACCTCCTCACAATTTTCAAAAAAACATGTGCACACCTATTTATATCTTTAGCAAAAAACGCGTTTTAGCTCGATACGACGCACGTATGGGGATAATTCTGTTGGTTATGGTATAGCTGCAAAGGACTTTCAAAGCTCACGTGAGGTGAGGTCACGATATACAGTAGTAAAGTCCGGGTGGATCAGACCTGCACCGGATGTTTGGTCGGGTTGGCTACGATCATAGCTTTACGATAGACTTTGAGCTTCTGCATTAGGGGTTGATCCTCAAGTTTTCATCAGTCTGCCCTAGGGGTAGTTTACTTATGGGGGTTCGGTTCTGCGCGTTTGGATTACGCGTCTAACGCAATAAGAGAATTATTACAGCCATGGACCCATTGAACTGGTTCCAGACAAAAAAAAAAAAAAAAGCTGGACTTGGTAATAATTAGGGTATTCGATTAAAATTCACATCGGTGGAAATAAGAACTCGTCATAAGGTTAATGAAAGTTTTTTGAAAATTTAAAAACGCGATGACAATCGTTCGCCACATCATTCGTTAATTTGAGAAGAAACTCAATCGCTTTATCGAAGTTCCGAGAGTTTCTTCTACTTTTGGACATCTTCTTTGCAACAGTTTCGATTTGCATATAGCTACGAATGTATCCGTAAAGTTCGGGCAAAATATTGAATAACGGAAATATGCATTGCGTGAATTTTGCTGACAAGAAAGAGCTCGGTGGTTTTTCTGTTACTTGTGTTTCGTTTGTTCTTTTTATGTGTATATATGGTAGAAAAGTTCTAGGAAAGTACATCGACGGCTTTTACTGGCTACAGGAACGTCCGAAGCAGAGTTTGTCTGATGTACGGACGTTCCCATTTACGTTTAGGAAAAATCGATGATCGCCGTAAATTCTGGGGTCATTTCACCCTCTTGTGGCTAACCAAAGCCAAATAATATTGATATGAAATTTCAATTTACGCGAAGGCTCGTTCATACCGGGTTTCTCCTTCACTGTGACTTGTTACAATTACTAACACTCGTGTCGTGATATTTTTACCCTCGCGGGCTTTAATAGTCGCGTCAAAGTGCGAGGGCTTTTAATTTAATACCGAGGAAATATTCAGGCTGGTGTATATAGTCGGCTTCCGTTTTTTTTTTTTTTTTTTTTAAAAGGGTCAGCTGAAAGGTGTAATTTAAAATATTACGAATTTTGCTACAGGTATATATGGGGAATTCCAGCCCAACCTGGACAGCTTTTGGCCCTCACCCCTCTCGATTTTTTTCATTTTTTTTTCTGATATTCGGTCGACTGAAAGGAGTGCTTGTGATTTATTTCAAATTTTTATCTCAATCCGTTTTCGATTTACATATTTTTGAAAATTCGCAATTCCCGATGATCGTCAAACGTTTAAACGCCTGTATCTCTGAATCTATCAGTCGGATTACAAAATGTGAGCATATGAAATTCATCGGAAAGAAGTGTACTTTTCGAAAAAAATATTTCTGGATAATTGTGCCTCGTCCTTCATAGTGAAATCTTCGTTTAAACATGAAAAATCGATTTTTCTCAAAGTATGACATAATTCAAAATTTTCAAAAAATTCTCAAAAATACTTCGAGAAAAGACAAAATTTTTGAGCTATGGCTGATCGTGGGCCTCGGCTGCTTTCTATTTTTAACAGAATTTTAATCGATTATTTTGAATTTTTTCTCAAATTTTTGATAGAATTTTAATTGATTCAATTTAAAATTTATTTTGAAAGATAAAGAAAATTGAGAAAAAATTGAGAAATCAATTTTCAACGGGATTTTGATTAATTTAATTAAATTTGTTTCTCAATTTTCAATAGAATTTTAATTAATTCAATTAAAATTTCGATTAAAATTCTGTTAAAAATAGAAAGCAGCCGAGGCCCACGATCAGCCATAGCTCAAAAATTTTGTCTTTTCTCGAAGTATTTTTGAGAATTTTTTGAAAATTTTGAATCATGTCATACTTTGAGAAAAATCGATTTTTCATGTTTAAACGAAGATTTCACTATGAAGAACGAGGCTCAATTATCCAGAAATATTTTTTTCGAAAAGTACACTTCTTTCCGATGAATTTCATATGCTCACATTTTGTAATCCGACTGATAGATTCAGAGATACAGGCGTTTAAACGTTTGACGATCATCGGGAATTGCGAATTTTCAAAAATATGTAAATCGAAAACGGATTGAGATAAAAATTTGAAATAAATCACAAGCACTCCTTTCAGTCGACCGAATATCAGAAAAAAAAATGAAAAAAATCGAGAGGGGTGAGGGTCAAAAGCTGTCCAGGTTGGGCTGGAATTCCCCATATATATATACCTACAACGGAGAAATTTTCAAGAGGAAGTTCTCTTTGACGTGCTTTAATTTTTTCAAATAATTCACACGAGCCGAGTCATGTATGTTCAATGTATAGGTATAGCATATTCTTTTAAAGGAGACATGTTTTTAGAGTACGATCAGGAAAGATGGCGTACAATTCTGAAAATTTTTTTTTCAGAATTAAAATCAGCCGATCCAATCGGATTAACTGTAAATATGTAATCGTCAATGTTACCAACTTTCCTTCAAAGGCTCATAATTTTCATAACAGTTCACGGAACGCCATACAGTTTTTTTTATTGTATTTTTTTTTTTTTAAGTGATCTTCAGCGATTTTTCCCATCTGGATGGGTCAGATGGCACGGGAAAATTACATGTCTGATTAAATAAAAAACGGCAATTGACGAATTTTGACGATTTTTCTATTGGACACTCCTTCGGATTCTGAACCCAGTAAACCAAACCCAATTAAAACGAATTGAATGTGTGTAAGAAAAAAAAAAAAAAACATTTAACACGAATGAAATGGATTAGAAAAGAATTTTGTAGCAATTTTTTTTTATTGTAAAGAATTGACGTCTTTCGAATTCTGTTTAATTCCGTTGTTTACATATCTACTGAATTCGTGTTGGTTTACTGGGAACAGACTCGGGAATGCATTTTTCAGTAGAAACAATAAATTACACACCGTTTTGGGAGAATATTCTATGCCCAGTCATATCACCGGCTATTGATTATCACGTGAAAGTTTCAGATATAGAAGTCGTTGATGTCAGTCGTTCGAATTTGATCTTCTTTTGAACAGGAATTTCTTGGATTTTGAAAATTGTAACGATAGAATTGTTCACAATCAGTGGACTTCAAATACCGATATTACCAATTTATACAATCTTCAGAATTAGTGAAATATTCTCTCAAAAAATGGCCGTCATTGTTTCGCTTTTTCTTTGTCGAAAAGCGCCCGGGTTTCAAATTTAAATTCTTTCTCATCTTTCCTCTGGCTACAAAATAAAAATTGCGGTATTCCGCGGATATAGCTGTCGCCTGGATTTACGATTAGATTTATTACATTTCGCTGACATCCCATAGACAATTTGCTCGAGATCGGCATACGTGAGATATGTGAATCGGCACGCGGTTAAGGTACGCGGATTCTCCGATTTTTACCGAATTTTCGTGTAACTCAATATTTTCCTCGAAGCTTAGGTACTATATATGTGTGCGCGTATACCTATATAAGCTGAAGACTAGGTATAACTGGGGAGTCAACGGGTCATAAATTTTCCGTTATTGTACCTTGTATCGATTTAATACCACCGTACGCCAACGTTTAGGAATATTTATCTATACCTACCCGAGCTATAGGCTTTTATACAGTCGCGATACGTCATCCTCGATGAAGTGTTTCTTTTTCAAATTACCAACAAAACATCGGAAACACGTTTTATTTCTTAAAGGTATATTTTTTATTCCCGTTACTATTTGCCGAATATATATAGATATACCGGAAACGAAGGATTCGATGACCTGGAAGAAAATTTCAGGCACGCTACAAGGCAAAATAAAAGTTTAAACATCCCTTGGGTAAAAATATCTGTCTAGTTTTTCAATCGTATGGGAAAATATTGGTACTTTTTGCGATTATAACATAAAGAGATATAGTAGGTACCTATGCTATAAACTGAAGTGTACGTTCTTTTGAAATTTCTGATTCATTTTCGCCAAACATCTTCTGATTATAATATCCTCTGAATCTCTAGATCTTGGAAAAAGTATTCAAAGGTATTAACTTGGGGTATATACGGGAGAAGATAGTGAAGTGAGAATTTGCGGTACTTTCAATGTAGATTTCCTGACAGAAATATATATACTCATCTGCGGAAGAGGTAAGAGGTGCAGGGTATAAGGTATAAGGTAACGCGCGTATCAAATCCGAAAAATATTAAAAGCCTGAGATCAAATACCTACTCCTTCTCATCCCTTTCATGATCCTGGAAGGTTAGACGCTGCGACGCTTTGTGCAAAGACACGTGACGCCCGTCGAGACGCTATTAAAACCCTTCCACGTTTAAACTGCAGATCACTGAGCCGAAACAAATCGAAAAGATATTTTCCCACCGCTCCGTTTCCTTCATTTATCTTTATCGTATATCACAAAGATTTTGAAGAATAATTTCATCTCATTTTATACAGCTCAATATCATTGAGCCAGTTTTGAGAAACGTAGATCAATTTTTTATACGATTTTTCTTCAATTCATTATACTTTTTTTTTTTTTTTTTTTTTTTTTTTTATTCAAAAAGTTGTTCAGTCTCAATTATTTTTCCAAGCATGAACGCGAAGTAATTTGAAATTACTTTTCTTTGGTTAAGAAATCGAGACGACACTCCAGAGTCCAGACACAACTTTGAGATCGTAAATATACAATCTAGCTGCCTCTGGTCTCGGTGTGCAGAATACTCGAAAGAAATTTTCATCGAAAGATTCCACCTTTATGGAGTAGGTTCTCCTATACTCGTGAAAAAAAAGTGAAAAACGAAAAAAAGAAGGAAACTTTTCAAAGCTTTATTATTGAAATTTTATTCTGAAATACTTTGAAGTTTCTTCCATTAGATCGTAGCCATTTTATGGTAACAATACTCGAAGTTGTTCGAATATACCAAGTTTCGTATATTTACTGAGAGCATTGTTAATATTATACTTGAATGATACTCCGACCGTTTATATTTTACTTATACATTTTTCTTTTTTACTTACATTTGTTTCAGATACTGTGTTACGTTTACTGTGACCAAAGCTTCGAAGGCTTGCTACAAGGAGACGAGCCTCTCGGGTCTAACGGAAGGTAAATAACCGATTAATTGAAAATTTATTGGAGAAAATGTCAAACCGTCTTCCTCGAGAAGCATGATGATGAAAATTTTACCTGATTAGAAAATTTTTTTTTTATACCGAGGGAATCATTTCTTGATCGATTAAAGCAGAACTGCCAATACATGTTAATGGATCGTTTTTTCTCCCTGCAGAGGTAAAGTTTTTCTGTTTTTTTTTAAATATTATTATCCTTGATTCGAATGAAGATTAATTCTTATAGTTGCTAATTCATTCCTGTGCGATAACATTTGAATTAGTAATAAAAGAATTCACCTTGTCGTCACAGATTTGTATAATATCTAAACTGAATTTAGTCACGCTACAAGATTTAAACGGTATGAAAATTGGATTTTACCTCTTCGATGTTACCTACCTCATATACCTGTGACCCAGGTCAGAGTTCAAGCGGATATACTTTGGTGAAATAATCTTAATTTATTCCATTTTTACTCCAATTGAATTTGAATTCCCTTTTTCTCAATGTAGTTATGGTTTATGAATGAATTTAGGCTTGTAATCCGGTGAGATGCAAATTCGCTTGATTTTTATTTTTCTTCACCGAATGATCGATCGATCTTTCCGATTAATGATTATCCGCCGCTTACGGATTTCTATAAATCAGCGACTTTGTCGTCATTCTCTTATCGGTGATAAGGCAGATAAAAAAATAATATGGAAACGTTCGGAAAATTGATTAAACAATTCCTTTAAAATCTTTCGAAAATGTGTACCCAATTCGGTTCTGCAGGGAATGTTGGTAGAAATAATTGGAATGTGGGATCGATGACTATACGGTAAGACTGCAGAGCTTTGGCAAAATCTCAGTTGAGGGAAATGGGAATTCTTCTACAATATAACGCAATTTCACAAGTAAATTGAAAAAAGGCAAAACGCTTGGGGACCTCTGCCTGCCTTGACGATCACATTCTTTCGATTTTCAGACCCGTTTAAACAGCGGAGCTGGTAGATCTTTCACCTTTCTTCCACCGAACACTCGCGGGGCCCTAATTTTGTTTGCATGTTTCGCGGGGCGGAGAACCAGCCTCGGCCATGCGTGAAATACACGTCTCCATCAAACTCTCCCTTATTTTCTCATCCCCGGATCCCGCAATTTACCTACACTTCTCATCCTGCGAAAGAATATAGAAAGAAGGAAGTAAATACCGTACGAAATTGATAGGATAAAAAATTTTCAAAATGTCGGAAAGTTTCGTTCAATCAGAATTTTGGAAAACAGAATTGCGGTTAATCGTCGCGAATTTTTTATTAGATTGTATTTTGTAGAATGCAATAATATGAAAAATACTGAGGTAAGTGTACCAATTACTGACCCTTTAAGACCCAACTATTGACCCCTGTATTTTCTTTAATATTGAATCTATGATAAGAATTCTGAATGTCTCCAGTACACAAATCAGTGGCTACAGACTCGGAGAATAGGAATTGATTCTTTCGATAATTTGCGAGTTCACGGAAAAAAAGGAATCATTGAAAAAGGTCAATAATTAGGACAGGGTCAGTAACTGGTACATTTACCCTATATACATTTGAAATTCAATAGCTTTTGAAACACGAGCCATTTATGATATATGCATAACCGTGCTTCGCTGAAATCCAACCTACTTTGCCTTACTGTGCTTTCCCTTTACCGTCATCTTGAACAGTATATAGTGACGTCACAAGAAATCAAAAGGGTCTCTGCACTCATGTGGATTTCTAACAACTTTTCATAATTGTTGTTGATTGATTAGACTCGTGAGATGGTGTTGTGATTTGTAGATCAATTTCGCTAAATACATGTAATTTTTGTGAAAATCGGGATTGTTTTTATCTCTGGGAAACCCAATTGGCATTACTTTGGCAATTACATATTGCATGATATTGGGTGCATAACATCGTGATGAGATTTATGATGAATGATGCTGCAGGGAAAAGAGAATGATAGTTAAAATAGAATGATGAGTAGGTAATGTGCATTACTTTCCGATTTCGGGAGTTTCAATGTTTTCGAGTTTTTTTGCGTTTATGAGGATGAAAGGTTCAGCAGAGGAGCCGCGAGAGGCATTTTCATGATTTATAATACTGGTGTAAACACTGCGTCAAACGCGTGACCTAAATTTTTATGATATATACGCGCAATGTGTGCGAGAATTGTTGTGTCAGGAGATTCGCCTGCTTTTTCGTTATTAAATATTGATATTCCGTAAGAGAAATTCAAATAAAACTTGTTCAGAGGTAGAATATGCCAGACGATTTTCAACGCGTGACGAATATATATTCGAGACACACAAGGTGAAGAGACCTTTTGTATATATATATATATATGTATACGCAACAAGACCTGTAATAATACAGGGGTAAATTACACCCTTATCATAATACCACACACGCATGTATACTCGGATTACTGAAATTCCCACAATTCCTTCAAATTATTTACCTACCTCGCAGAAAGGAAAACTCAAAATGACCCCTGCACTTACATTAGAATTAGACGAGCGTGACTTACGTTAATCAAAACTATATGCTTCCGTTAATTAAATGGGATTTTTAATTTTCTATGAAAACAAAAGCCAAAATGATTGCTTGACGATTTACATTTCAACTTTCCGTGATATAAAAAAGGAAGTATTACGGAATCACCTCAAAAATTTCTCTTTGAACTTTACTAGATCTTTACGTAACGAGATTCACCATGATTTCGATCATTTTTATTAGATGCAGGGCATCTGGATATGATCAATTTTTCGCTCGATGTTATCTCGAGAACGGATTCGAAGATTTTTATGATTTGGGTCTGAATTGATGCGATTTTTCGTAACTTAGAACTGACTGGATGTTGGATTTGAGCAAAAATTCATTCAGTCTTTGTTATGAATAATTATAGAATAACAAAAGTTTGATTTCATTTAGTCCAAGTGTTCCATTTTTCCTTGCATCCATATTTTTTGAAACTTGATACCCGGCTGTTTTTCAAATCACAGTTCAATAACGAAATAAATAACGTCAGAATCTACCGATTTCAAAATTTTTGAATAAAAATAAATGAAGTGGCAGAAGCTCCGAAACAGAGAGAGATATATAATTGGATAAATTTCTTGTTTCAGGTGCTCACGTTTGTGTCCGGTGTCAAACACAAGCATTAAGACGTGTTTTGGACTGGCGATGTGAAGGGGACGGTGGTGCCGAGGCGATGATTACCAGATGGAGTATGCTTTCGTCAGCTCATTGCCACGGGAAATGGTTACGAACTTTAAAGACAGGACCAGAATGCGACGCTTCGGTCTGTCAACCCCAACCCCATTTTATCTTCGTCTAAATATGAAGCCCACCCTGTACTTGAAAATCTTGATATATAAGCAGAATATGGAAGAACGGGTTGCCTTCATCGTCACTCACTAAATTTGACATGTAAATTATTCAGATCCCATTAAACCGCGTCAAGCGTCATTCGAGGATTCGCTCTAGGACGTATATTTGTAAAATTGTTTCGAAATTCGTTCTCCCGTAGTAATTTTGGTGATATGATTTTTTCATTTAGCTCCAAATCGTCGCATGAAATATTGAAAATGTTTTGTAGGATTTCTACGTACTTGTATGAATCGATTTAGGAAACGTTTCCAACTGCAGTTGATAAATGGAAACGAAAAAAAAAAACGTATTAGTTAAAATCGCGGACGGACTAGGGCGACTCTTAACGATCGGAAAGATATTTTTTGAAGTTTATTTTTTTTAATTTATAAATCCAAATGAATTTCGAGACTGGTACGAAGAGGAGCTTCGTATCGACACAATTCACAATATTCTACCGTTGGCGCTGAGCCCGGATTTTCACAGTAGTATCACCCCGTTACAGTCGGCCTTCGCTCACGCTCCTGATCCCGCGTTGTCTGCAGACTATAAATGTCAAAACTCACGTGTGCTTATTGTTTTATCTATATTTTCTTGCCTTCGTATTCAACCTTCAGCTTTTTACCATTCACGTACTTTCGATCCACGTTTTTTCACTTAAACAGGACGATTCACGATTTCCAACGAATGTTTTACAGCGTGAATCTTCGTCAGATTTCGACGTGGTTTTTCGTTAGCCCAATTTTTTTTTTTTGGTAAACAAATTTAGAAAGAAAAATATAATTGAGATAAGTAAAAAATAGAAGAAAAATTAAATCGAATGAATAGAATTCTTCTTCCTATGGCATGACACGAAAAATGATTTACGAAAAAATATCGGCTAAGATGATTTTCATTCTAATTTCGATCTGCAGGTTTGATAAGAAAGAAACAAAAAATTGATAAATTCGTGGATATTTTTCTTCCCAAAATTGATATTGAAAAGAAAAAAAAGATGGTGTTTGAAAAAATATATATTCCTGCACAAATTTTGAGATTCCGAAATTTGAATCACGATACTAAATACCTCACGAGGTCGAAATTATCCTGCGAACGCCAATCGGGTCTATAAGGGTTCGAATCAAAAACTTGTGCTTTCGGTTAGACCAGAATAATTTTCAGTTTTTTTGTCTTGTTTTGTTTTCCTAATTTTATCGAAGAACTATGCCTCTAGGTTTGAATGATAAATTCCTGGTAGCAAAACGGGATGTTTTTTTCTGGAGAATTAGACTCCTCCCAATCGTGACGTATTTTTCGGTGACGTAATCGTCGATTAAAGTTGAACAGCCGAGGCGTGACGACGCTCGGCGTCGTTGAACGACGACGACGTCGTATGTGGCGTCGTCAGGAGGCAGGGTACATACTACGAGTGTGCCTAGCATTCGTATAAGGATCTCGACGATTGATGCATTACAAGTATATACATGCACGAGGGTGAAGCGGAAGTCGTTCAGCGTTGGAAAGCACGTAGTAAGGGCGTGACTTTTTCTCTATTTTCATGTCGCATACGCCATACTGTACAGTTTACACGTTGCACTGAACTGGGCGAAAATGAGAGCTTGAGGATTTCGTTATAGCCATTACACGAATATCCCGCTACACTTATACATCACATTGGAAAAATAAACAAATCTGAGGGTTGCTTGAAACCAGAAGGGCGGTGACAAATTAAATCAACATTTTCGAAAAAAAGGCCTCTTACACGAATTATGACATCGTCACTTATGTATTCCTTTTTCTTCAAACTCCTTAAAATCATTATTTCAATTTTAAGTTACAATCCAATTGAGGCAATTGTGCAAAACCTTAACTTCATCATGAAGTTGTCATTTGAAATTCACTCGTATTCTAAAGCTACTATACATTTTCGGTTATCAATTTTGTTTCTTTTTATTTTTTTTGCACAGAAATATCGCGGACTTCTATTCTTTCGTAAACTCATGAATTTCAGCTTCCGTTTGTTAATGGGGATATAGAGAATAGCGATGGGTGTATAGCGGGAATTGGGAATTAATAAAGTCATTTTGAATGAACGTAGAATGAGCCGAATTTATTGAGCTAGATATAGATACTATTTTATTCGGCGTTATTTGGAAACTGGAATAATAGGCGGATATAATTTTGGTTGAAATACGTATCTTGTTATCCGAATAGAATGTAGAAGGACTTTTATATAGTGCCAATAATTTTCATTTATCCCAACTATAATTTGAATTATTATTATTTTTTTTTGTTTTCCTTCTATTAATACGATTAGCAATTCTACGTTAATGGACATTATTATCCGTATATTAATAACTCGTAGAAACATGAACACTTTTAATGCCATGTTGAATAACGGATTTTAATCTTTTAAGCCCTCTTCGTTAACTTTACGCGATTCGTTTTTCACGTGGCATTGGAAGGCGGCTGATCCTGTGAGAGATTATATAATACAGTGATAGTAATAATGATATAATAAATAAATAAATAAATAATAACTACAAGTATATTTGTATGTAAGTTATTTTATAAATTGAGTCCACATATCAAAGATAATATTTTATAGATGGTAAGCAATAAAATGTAGAAAATTGTAAACAGCGCGATGTTTTCTTTCATCCTGCAGATATTCTTGATCTTCTTTCACCCAATCAGGAAAACCAGTACATGTTGATTTTGAAAAAAAAAAAAAAATCACTAAAAAGAAATTCGTACTCCATTTTTCTACAGCTTCCGTCAACTAATGCCTGACAATCAAACTTCAAACGGGTTAATCTCCCAAGGGTGTGTCCGCTCCAACAATCATTTGACCATCTTCGATGATATTTTTAATGAAATCGAGAACAAAGTCAATGAATTCGTCTGAAATCACATAAAATGATTGAATCAACGAATCATTGAGTTAGACCAAAAATGTGACCAGATCCTGATCAGGACGATCAAGCCCAGTTTTCTCTTGTTTTGGAAACTCGATAATTTATTGATAAATCATTCATGTAACATTAAGTACTATTTAGGTGGATCCTAGATTTGGTCCTTTGGAATAATGCACCACGGCATTGGATATTTAGAAACTTAAGATAAGCTTCAATGAGAAAACAGAAAAGTCTGGGTGAGTGAGGCGAAGATGGTGAATTAGTGAAGACGGTAAACGGTTGAGTATACTATGAATATCACTTCGAAGGAACTCCATTATTGCTGAAAAAAGTTGGATCAACTCCATCAGCAGACATTTAAAATTGAATATTTATCAGTAACACGAGTTCCTGGGTCGGAATTTTAGCCTCCATTTCTACAACCACTCCTGTTTCCTTCGTTTCCTTTCTTTGCCAATTACTTTTCCGATTGATTGCACTTGTTTTCAAGAAAAAGAAGCAAAACCACTTACGAGCACTTGGGAGTACGATTGATATCGATAGACCTGTTTCAAACCAGCTCAATGTATATCGTTCCAATCACCTCCGGTAATGTCTCTGGGAGAAATCACTCCGGTGATACATTTATTTTCCGATTCCAAGCTTCTAGATTGATTGCTAAAAATTATCTACGGATTCCTTTTATTCCTGATAAAATTACACCTACGTATCATGTACAGCGAATTGAAATTGATTCGGCATCTCACAACGAATGTGTAAACACCTACTTGTGTACACTGCAGGGATATTTTTCTTTGTTGGAAACCGAAGTTCTCGATGAAAGATATTTCAGGTGAATTTGTAACGTCGATGAAAACTATGTATTTCGTTCCGAACTTTACTTCGTTATCCAGTTTCTGAAATCTCCTCTCTATCGGAATTATCTAGAACCATGTTTTCGTAGGTTTCTTCGTACAATTTCGTGTTTCTCGAGAAAAAGAAAGATAGATTACACGTCAGAGTGATGCCGGAACTTGTCGCGATTAGAATACGATTTTGTATTATTATTATTTGGTGAAGGACGTACGTATGGAGATATCAGAATATTACCCTAGCGGATTCGATCGTATTTCTGAAGTCTGAGCTACGTATACATATACGTATGTACAGCCTATATTATACCTATACACGAAGATATGAATACTGGAAATGGATTGAGCTGCTCGAACGAATCCATTCATCAGAAATGAAAGGTCTTTTATAAAACTTGCCCGAGTTTAGGATTTCGGCGGAAATTTAGTTGCGCTTGTAAAGGAGATTGATATTCTCATGCAAAGATATTCTCAGATACTTAATTTCATGTTACGATATTTCTTCTTGGTGACAATGGACGTATAAGGTACACGTAGTCTGCAGCTTTTAATACGAAATTTATTATCCATCAAATAGTAATAGTGAACTACTCTTTTGCATCGCTTATACTTGTCCGGCTGGTTAATTTAACAGAAGACTCTTCTGATGGTGGAGAGTTTTGTATTATTTTTCTTTTTTTTCTAATGATTCCGGATGATGTTAGTACTGCTCGAGACTAACAGAATTTCACCCTCATTGTCACTCTGAAAATGCACGTTAATCATGACTGCAAGACATCTATGCGGTTCCACAAAGTGTTAAGAATTCTAGAGTCTCCATATAAAACAGTAAAAAGTCAACATGTCGTTAGCTTTGGAAAAAATCATTTGATCAAAAAGTTTATTTTCTGTTTGGGTTAAGGGAACAATAAGGATCCGGCGATTGAGACGTATAAAGGACCTTTTTTGAAATTCTTTACCAATCACCATACGATGATGGGTAACTACCACGTTCCTGATTCGATTTCCAATCTGAGGGTAAGATATTGTTTTTTGTAAACAACGGTGAGGTGATCCAGACTAATTGTAAATATCAAATCCAAAACAAAAACATAAAGTTTCTGCTTCCAGTCGATCGCTGCTCTTTCCGAGCTTAGCAATTAGGATGATGTATAACTGAAATCTTATTAACGTGATTGAGGCCAAATGTCATAAACAGAAGAACGTAATCATATGTCAGGCGATAATTGCTTGGTTCAAGCCTTTGAAGCCATATGCATTGTTTCCCAGTACCCACAATGGGTTCATTCTAGTTGCTGCACGGAGTGCAACAGACGTCGGTTAATTAATCAGGATTTTGTAATCTGGTATAAATTATACGTATGATAATTATACTGACGTTTGATTTCACTTCATTGGATATATCGAGCACTCGGTAGTTGTTCAGACTTGGACGATAATTGCCTAAAGCGGTGTTCGTTGTTATGGCATGGCGGTCGTACCTATGACCAGGTGCGCTTCCTAACTTTCGGTAATCACGATCCGTTAACCCTAGAACCCTGTCGTAGTTTTCAGCACCCGAAACACCTGAACATGGGTCGTTCGTGTCCGTCGCTCATTTCACTATGTCATCGTACAAGGAAAAATCTGAAAAAATTCATGGGACTTCTTTGGACTTTCAACTATACGATAAAATTGTTGCCATACCTGAAAATTCCTGTTTCAATGAAAATTTTTATAAAAATTTTGAGATCTGTAGGCCATTTACACTCGAATGTCTGAAAATTCATATCTTTCGTTGTTTTCAACATAAATGCAAAATTCGAACGCGAGTTTTTAGTGGCAATTACATAGTTTTCGAAAAAAAATATGAGAATTCTGAGCCGTGAAAATTAAATATTTATTTTGCAAATTGAAAAAGACTATATTTCAAGACCGGCATGTCTACTCCAATAAGTAGGGAACGATCGGAAAAAAATAAAAACGTCTACAGAATGGTGTTTAGCCTGTTCATTTATAGGTTTTTTCAAAAAAATATATGTTACGATAGTACAATTCGATAGTTATATATGCACTCGCGACACACGTTGGTACGGTGATCCGGATTTGCTGACCACTTATCCATCTTTGCCCCTCGTCAAGACTATTACATTATTCTTCTGATCAAAAATAATCCTCTTCTTCGATATTCACTAGTATGGATATAATGAAGCATATATGCTTATGCTCATACTTCTATGTGCTTTCACTATATACAGAACTGCAGTACAGTCAAAGTACATAGAAGTACGAGCATAAGCATATGCTTCATTTTATTCATATCACCTAATATCTTCCTCATCCGAGCCCTCACCACCAAAATATTCGACCTGTTGTCGAGGCCGGAGCTAATTTGTCACTTCGTCGCTTGTACGCACCGCAATTTTGCTTTTAAAAAATTACTACCTCTACAGATATGTTTTGTTTCGTCACTCGGATGTATTTTGATGAGAAATCCAATTTTTTAGAAATTGAGTTTTTACCTACCTAATCTCTGAACATGGGTCATTCGTGTCCGCTCCGAAGTTGACTACTCCACTACACATCGACAAAGTAAGAGAAACTGGCGGCGCTTGAGGCTCATATTTGTCCCACCCCAAACTTTTTTTAGGGCACAAGTGCAGGCCCGTACCCTCAAGGATCTAGGGATACTCACCCTCGAAAGATTTGGTTCGGACACAAACGACCCATGTTCAGGGTTTTAGGGTTAAGTCTTGGCATAGGATCTAGACGAAGCTGAATCCCTGATGGATACGACTTCGGCTAACTGCAGCTCCGTAAATTCGATCGTCGGAATTTCAGCTATAGCGTGCTCATATATATATATATAATAATGCAAGCCTCTGAAGCGGCGTCAGATTTCTACACTATTGAATTATCCGAGCTGCAAACATAATTAGTACTATATGGATATTCCAGAGGCCAATACGTATCGGAAATTCATTGTTTCGAGGTATCTGTACCTATCTATACCTCTCTAATAATATTACCAACCAACGGATCAGGCGGTCGATAATTCACAGGCACATAGCATGGTATTAGTTCATATACTGTGGGGGGTTAATTTTTGTATTCAAAATTCTACCGAACGAGAAATATAGGCAATTAGATGACCGATGCAGTGATTTGCGATACGTTTGTTTAGGTCTGTTTTTTAGTTCCGGAATCAACCCGGTCAACGATTTGAGAAATTTGAGTGACAAGCACCAGAGTCGTTTCAAATCTTCGGAAATATACCATGGAAATGATGGGTTTGCCAAAAATCAGCCACGTTCCTGGAAATTCTTCCAGAAAATCGATAATTTCCCTGAAAATCGGTCCTAGAATCAGCAATCTGTCCAAAAACTTTTTACTACAACTGGTCAACCCGAAAGAAATTAATTCCAAAGCCGGAGGGATGTTTAGATATAGAAGTTCATTTAAAAATCGGCCAAGTCCAATGGGAGTACAGCCTGATTTTTTGTTTCATGCCATCCATTTGACTGATATACACATGTTAATACCCTACTGCGTAATTTGGAACGATTGAATTTGGAATTCGTCCACGGTGAACTTGCACTGTAAAAAATTTGCGGTGCCTTAACTATTGTAGAATACGATTTGGTGTCCATTGAACACAATTTGAGGTTCTTTCAACACAGCAGAAGATTTTTGCACAGCAATTGGTGTTGAATTTCGAAATCAATTAGTATAATTGTTCCATAGTGGTCCAAGTGCGCTAATTTTGAAATGACCACCGATTTTTATAGTGATCGCCAGTTTTGGACCTAGACAACTCACAATCAGGTACGAAATCACGAAGGCCGTAATTTCCAGGTATGAAATTTTTGACTAACTGTGGGTCTTATTAAACGGAATGTTGTAACTTGTTGCTAATTGTTACGAAAGGATTTTTGTATACCGGTGTATAATATACACCAGACGAGCGTTGATTTCCAACCACGAACCATTGAATGACCCTAAACTGCAGTGTTAACATCGTTGAAGAGGAAGTACGGTAAGCCGTCAAAAACACCTCATCGCAACGCCTTTGAAACCTGTTGCTGAAAATCCGGCTAAAGCAGAAGCAAAACGGTGCGAAGGGGATAAAGTGTCCTCGACACTGAAAGGCAAACTTTGACAATGATGTATTCACTGTAAATTTTGCTAAAATTAAGAGTTCATTAACTATTCCATTCAAGTTGATAACTCTTTTCTTTTATATTCGCCGAAACTACGTTGCAGCTTCTGCAAACTTCCACATGTGCCACAGGTCACGTTTTGTATCTCAAATTTGAATAAAGCGACCAAACATCCCCGGCTCATCAGACCAAGCTTCTACAATTACGTACTAGAAATGTTCTCTGATTTCCATCGGACCATATTGATACAATTCGAGATCGATTGATTGTCAATTATTGATCGAGCAATTATAGCGTATAGGATGACTGGCGAGAAATATCATAGTTCCCTATGGATGAGAGGGGAAGAAATTAATATCTTGACGGTGTGAGCGAACTTTCCTTGGGCGCGAATTAGTATTATTTAAATTAATGAAAAACGGAGCCAGGTGATACTTTATTGTTAAAAAAAAGTTTTAATGAAAAAAAAAAGAGTCGAAAAAAGAAATTCAATCCTCATTCTCTTACGAAATTTCATATAACGAGATTCTATTCCAAATTGGTTGACTGTTCTCAGGATCCTTATATACATTCTTATATATAAATACGGTTGGTCCAGGCTTGGTTAGACTTCTTTCATTACGTACCCTAAAATCCCTGCGGGGTTAACTCGCAAATACACCTTGGCAACGAAGAGCAGAACAACAACAATAATAACAACAACAACAACATTAATAATAACAACAATTGTGTACCTACACGTGTATCAGAATTTAAGCTCCTCTCGTTCTACCGGAGGAAAGGGGATTCCGTTTAAACGTAGGCTTTTGGCGAAATTTTTGTCGTTTTAACGAGATGCAAAAAAAGAAAAAAAAAAGACAAATAAAAATGAAAAAAAATTGTGTTAAAGAACGAACAATTGTATGACTATAGGGGGTGTTTTTCAAGACGATAGATCTCTCGTACCACGAATAATACGACTTGGTATTACGTGAGTGAGTTTCCTTCACCATCACGATGTTGGGTGCATTAATAATCTAGGATACTCTCCTCAGCTATACCATTATGGTAGGTAGGTATACACCGTACGTATTTAGCGGAATCCTCTGGTATGATGGATGATCCAAGGTAACCGAATTAAACCTAAACACGAACATTCCCGGTAAACCTATAATTCACATTGGACTTAAACAACGCGACGGATCTCTGTTTACTATCTTCTGTCATAAAGTGGATTTAATCTAGCCAGATATGTACTTCATGCTTTCTGCAATACCTAAGTGGCTCGCGCTATCTCGAATTGGTAAACATTAATCTTTACTCGCAGAATTTATATACGAATAACCAACCAGAATATATGTGAAACGGAGTCTCAGTTTTTCCATTTCCAATGTTCTAAGAACAGTGACTGGTAGGTATACCCGAAAACTCCAATTTTATCACACCGTTTTCATTACTGCTGACATTTGGACAGATATATCCATGTAGCTGTTTCGAAATGGACAAAAACACGGACCAGAATCGTCGTTGATTTGAAATAATTAAACTTTATTGTCATGGTCTCCAATCATGGGTAGTGCCATTCCAGGAAAAACACAGCAGCTAGTAATTAACAAACGTATTTAAAAAAAAAGACAGTTCCACGTATTACTTACACGGGTATCAACTAACATACAGTCAAAATTAAATGGCGAAGGCTCGTACAGAAATACTGTCATAGAGAGAGAAATCGCGATTCGATCTTGTGGATGTAGAAATGACCGAGGAGAAAGATTGTTTTTCCCGAGTTGCGTTAGGGGGTGAAATTTTACGTGTGTTTTGATATACTCAAGGAAAAATACAGTGCATCGGTGAATGCGGGAAAATGAAACAAGGCAAACAATCGTATTGTTTGTATTGTAAATTGTTTTTCCTTAGGTTTGTATAGAGATCATTGATATGTTAGGGATGGAGATGGTGATCCACCCTGACTATACGTGTATGGGAAAAAGTTCTTGTGCCTGTGTGTCCCTCAGTTGGAAGTGTTTTGCATTTGAATAGAAATGTCTAAAAATTCTTTCGTCAGTTTTGCGAAGGGAGAAAAAAAAAGAAAAAAAAAAAAAAAAATTAGGAATAACAGTTTGTTAATCGGAGCGCGAAGAACGAATTGCACTCTATAAATCAAGTGTCATGTCTGAAACGCCGTGCTGGTGTGTAAGAGTAACAATTGCAGGGTGTTAGGCGATGAATCAACGTCACGATTCATTGGTATGGAATTTGTGCTCCATAGCCCGTAAGTGTTTGGAAGAACGGCGATTACCTCTCTTCAGTCTTGATCGAGCCGCACAATCCCTGCTCAGGTTAGTATTCTCTTACTTTATACACGTCTTGGTATTATAGCTTAGAAACGGTGCCAGAGCCTCCGAGAACTTTTACGATAATGAAAGTTTCCAGGCCTCCTCAGTTTTTTTTTTTTAACTTTTTTTTTGCCTACCAAGAGAAGGGGATATCATGAAAAATTCTTTCCAAATCCTTTTAGAATTAACTCAGGAGTGAGAAGGAGTAAAAGGTCCTTACGATCGCTCCGCGTTGGTGTCTGTCTCCTGTTTCAATATTTCTGCGAATATTTTGAGGAGTTTCAGAAGCCGCATTTGGGGAAGACGGTGCTCCTCAATTTTTACTACTAATGAATGTGAAATTCAACTGATAATACTTATGAGAATGTTGAATCGAAATTTGCACCCCGCATAAAATCACGACTTGATCCTTTTTCCGAGTCTGAAGGTGCAAAAATCGTGGACTCTTTATTTCAGAAGAGGCCCTACTACACGCAGAAATTTTTTCATTTCTTATTACGAATCGAAATTGGGACTAGATAAACTCGAAAGATGGTGAAAAATAGAGAAACTCGACATGTTCCTGCATCTCAATCATGTTTGCAGGACATTCAGATTCTAGAAAAATGACCAGATTTAAGATTGAGCTTCTAGTCCCCCTTGAACGATCCAAATCGATATGTTATGTCAATGTTGGGGAAGAAATTCGGCGGAAATTCGACTTTGATCGTTCTGCAGGAACAAGAGATTCAATCCTGAATCCAATACCACAATACCTTGCTATCGATGTTCTATATCTTGTCATTAGAACACTAGGAGCATTTTCAAATTCTCCATACTTGTCTTGTTAACTTGTCTTGTTAACTTGTGTGTTTTTTACTATAGAATCTCAATCTTAGAATGAGATAGTGTTACTTTTGAGTATCAAAAACGTATTGCTCCGGGCTGAATTTCAATTTTAAAAGTAAGATACCAAACCACCACCTTTGGTAAGGTTTTTTCTTGAACAAAAACACATTGTCAGTGCTTGGAATATAGCTGTCAAGTAATTGGCAGACATTGGATGAACTAGAGTGAATTCTATTTCTATGAGGTATTGCTTCAGAGATTGGAGCAGGTATGGGGAAATATATCCGTGGAATATGAGGTCATATTTATTGACTGGGTTATAATCATTATTATTATTATTATTAATATTCATGCATTCACCTGTATTCGATCAAATGATCGATTCAAGGAAACCGCAGATAGGTATACGAGTACTCGAATCAAAGTTGTTGACTCTGCGTAATCAAAGCTTTTACCCCTTGATTTGAAATTCGTTTGATACGTCGCTCTCTCTCAAGCCTTTGGTGGAAATATCCGAGAATATATGTATGTATAGGCACACGTGCTTTCCACCCTTCGCCGCCTTTTGATGTTACTTTATGAAGCATGTGCTTTCCATAAAAAGAATTTCCAATTGAGGATGCTTGTCCAGGCTCTTATGCAGATTTCCATATTACGATATATGTTATATACATATATAGGTACGTGTAAGCGTCGAATAACGAAGGGAGAATGAAATCCTGAATTTCATTTCCATTCATCACGAAATTCCTTTCGCAGTCATCTGCGAACTTATATATATGGTTATTACTCGGCTGAATGAAGGATAAAATATATCTCCGTCAAGTACCTACGCGATAATTGAAATCATATTATTCTATGTCTGGAGTGGAAAATCTTTCTCTGAATATTTCTATTGCTTATATATTTTCTATTTCTCGAGCAATACAACGCCTGAAGTTATGTTCGTTCGATTGTCGGGTGTGTGAGTGGCTCGTATAGCTTCCAGGCGTTGTAGTTTTCTGCTGCTGCAGGCCATTCGAGAATGTTAAGTCCGATAAAAGTTGAGCCAGTATGGAGACGAAACTGGAAAATAAAACGGAACGTTCTACGTTGGGTAATTCGTTTGGGTGTTTTTATTAAACTAAACTCGATAAAAATACAGTTATAGTTATCCTGGCAGACAACACTTTACTCTCTAACAAATTGAATAAACCCCTCGGATTTTATTTTTGTACCTACTTATTTCCCTGTCGATAAAATCCATTACTGCTCGGAATGTTTCAATCCATATCCATTATTCCTGGGGTAGGGCGATCTTCGTTTGACACAAAATTAGAGGGTCATATCCTTGTCGATTATATTCGAGGTAGAAATTCTCGGAATGTTCATAAGTCTGTGTCACTTGACGATCACTTGTAATTAGGGACGACGAATCCCAGAATTCTACAACCCCTGCTCAACCTCAAAATACCCACTAGACTGTGTGCTCCTTCAAAGCAATTCAAATGTCTGTTCGTTGCCACATTAAAAATTCCCATGACGTATTCCGCAGATTTTTCATTCGAGATTAGATCAATCGAAGCGTTCAGGACGGTAATATGATCGACTTCTGTTCGTCTAAATTATCTACATCTCCCCTTTCGCTCTGAATTTTTTCAATGCTTGGATTTTAGGCAGAGAAGTTGACAAGCATGAGCCTCAAGATGATTTTTTCATCCTGTAAAACACGCGGTTACTTGTTTGAAACTGTTTGCAAAACGATAAGACGCTCTAGTTCCTGTTCCTGTTCAAAAGTTTAAGAACCAAAGTTCCTTATCTGTAATTTCTGTACACTTTGTCTTCATTGAACGATAAGTTCTAAACATCAAAGTAACCTGTCGCCTCTTCCTCTCTAAGTTTCAGTTTTCTCTTGGAAAACTTTACCTCCTCTAAAAAGCACTGAAGCATAACATTAGTTCCGGTATCGTAGGTTCTATTCCTTACGAAACAGTGTTTGAAAAAGCACGTTTTTCTGAAGGTTGAGAAGAAGAGAAGTTCGTATTTCGCTGAATTCTGTTATTTGCATGTTATTTGCATTTAGAATTCAGCCCAATGGTCAAAGAGTGACTTTGGTTCATTGCGGATTGCGAAATGAAATTCTTAGGGTTGACGAATTTACTTCTAATCAAAATGGTGTCTGGATCTCGAATGTATAAACGATCAATCGGGCTTGACATTCCAGTGTCAGTTTTGAAGGACCTCGATGAGTTGATGCTTTGTTTTGTACCATGAAGTTTACTGGCATATATAGGGTACTAGCTCTTAGTGCTTGTCTGGCTCCAAGGTCTTCGAAGATGAGTTGGACCGACATTAGACTAACACTCTTGTCATTTTGTCCCGACCCCTCGTCCTGGGCATACAGTTTCTCGAGGATGATGTCGAAGGTGAGGACAAAGACATGGAAACTGATGCGTAATGCATACATAACAGTTTTGTGCATGTTACCAACCCTAGAAGCGCGGCAGGTACTTGTACTTTAATAACATTAGCTGTGAAGGAGGAAATTAGACGAGGGAGGATTCCATGGTGTAGGAAATTCGCACCGTAATCATAGTCTTGTCGTTGACAAATTTTCAGGACCCAGGGATTACCCAGAGAGCCTTGATGATTCCGTTTACTTTGCTCTTCCTGAATAATACATTAGAAATGAAAATTTTTCTGTCTTTTCCAAATGGCTTGAATCTATCATCGTCTGGCAGATGAAGTCATCTACCTATACGACTGATGAAGCATTTCTCAAGTTTTAAAACGGATCGGATCATCAGGTACTTTCGCTTTTCGATTTGAAGTGACATTATATGCATACGATGACGATTTTCTGTCAAAAGCGAACTTTGTATAGCGAAATATCTGCAACGAAGCTAAAGCTCTTCTGTCATGGCAGCGTGAATCCATAACTAGGATATCATGTTCTACCTACTGACTATATTCTCGAGGGATGCGGGGTGGATGTGTTCGCCAAGTGATCGGTCATCGTGCTGTCAATAAACTTGACGCTTTAATAATAAACAGAAATACATACACCAAGTTGAAGTGTATATATGTATATGTATATCTGCTCTACCATAGCATATATACAACCGTCGAGCGACAGCTAGGGACATAAATGGGTTATAAATTACAAGCGAGGTATTGTCAGGTGAATTCGACAGGTGTACACATCGATTTCCTCGTTTAATAAAACGTGAAATAATCGTAACCATTTCAAACCTTAAACCCGAGAGGTCAATCACTCATGAGCTTTATTGTATTACATCCATACAACATGAGGTTTCCAGATTTTAGCGTTTCACAGAATTCCATATGATTTCGAAGGTTTCAAATGATTTTAAGGGTTGTGAATAATTTTCGAAGACTTTAAACGATTCCCCACAATTTCAAATCATTGGATTGAAGAATTCCCAATGATTTCACGATACTTCGAAGACTGTTAATGATTTCACATAATATCACGGGAATAAAAAACTTTGCAATGATATAAAAATGTTTGAATGATTCCGAAAACTTTAAATGAAAACTTGAAACGGTTCTACATGATTTCACGGGATGTGACATTTGCCACGAGATTGCAGAGATTTCACGATATTTAAAAGAGTTTAAATGATTTCAAATGGTTTTCGAAGAATGCTAATGATCAGAAAAATTTCCAAATATTTCACGAAGAGTTGTACACCCGAATCCAAGACTGATCAATCCCTCGTTCAAAACCTAGAATTTCTTTTTACCCATTGTAGTCGCGAGTTGAGTGAAACATCGCCAAGAACTAAAGAATCGTTTCACTGATCACGCGAGGTTTCCGCGCTTTGGCTTATCGGAAAGTTGAGACGTAATCTTTGATCAGGGTGATTAAAATTCGCCGTGGTATAACCGTGACAGGAATGGTAAAAGGTTTCCGTTCACTTTTAAGAAACTGAATATCTCTGCGATAAAAGAAACTTCAGGTACCAACCTACCCTGCAAGCGCGATAGCAGCATGCATGGACCGGAAACGGAAGTGGACTCGTAAAAATTAGGTACCCCAATAAAAGATTATTGGCTAAAGTTTCGTTGGAATATATTCGTGAAAAAAAATCACAGTTTCTTAGCTTCTAGGGGAGGAAATATTTATAAACGCAGTTTTTCGACCGTAGGAAATATGACGAAAATACGTTGACTAGGGAAAAAGATCGTCTCTATGAATTCGAATTTCGGAGGCCAGCTAATTCGTCTATAGCTGCAAAAAGCTGGCTCATTATTTCCAGATTTGTACCACGAGCTTTTTACTCGCGGAGCATAAAGAATTCATTGCAGTTAATTAAAGAGGTCCTCCCGGATAAACACCGGAAGTCAACTTCACCCGGGACTTGCCTATTATCTCCGGACAATCCGTCGTTAAATGCAATAACTTGCGGGTACTTTATAAGCGAGAATTTTCATTCTGCTGGACCTTTGCTCGGACCGTAATTCCGCATCCGCGCCAGTGAAATACGTTTAATAAACTGCAAATGGATACACTAACCAGTACTTAAGGTTGCGGTAGACACGTACGTGGATGACGTTATGCATATTCTCTGCTTTGCGTATGTTACGTTGGTACCTTTATACCTACAGGTATGTGCTGTACATTTCCTAGTATATATTCATGGGCGTATAAGTGCGGATGGGGATTAAGTAATTCTGCTCACAAGGGGCTCCAGTAGATGCCTATGTAATACTTACAACGTACCGCCCTAACGAACTAATTGCAGTTACTTTGTCTTAACGGGAATTGAACCGTTAGGATTAGTTCGCTTTCGGAATATAAACGTATGGAATGATGGTTATGTGGCTAACTTTCTCAAGCTTTCTCACAGCCCATTTTCATCTACCCTGGTTTATATTGCAGATTAAGAGATATCCCAAGCTTGCTGCGTGAAACAGAAACACCCTTTTCTTTCAATTCATTTATTGGAGAGCCACGACCAGCGAAAAATCCTCATAATGAGATCCTTTTGTGTGCAAAACTGGACGGATTTCCGCAAAAAAGTAAAGATATCGCGAAAAATTGTTGATATATTTATAACCGTGTAGAGAGTAACGGGCTTCGTCCATCGGTCAAAGGTTTTCATCACAATTTTTTTATTAAAAAATCCGTTCGGGTTTACAGTTCGTAAAAGTGTCTCTTCCAGCTGTTGGTTAATTTTTTTAAAAGGGAAAATCGATTCAGGTTTCTACAACAAGAAATTAATATTTGCACTTTTTTTTTGTAACGAAGTCTTTCATCTCCTATTTTAGAACTCTGGAAAATTCTGTACTAATGCGTGTCGCTTTTGTTTTTGTCAGTGAACCAAATTTTAAGTTGCATCTTTGAAACGGTTTTTGAAAGTTCGTGCAAATGTGAAATGAAATGAAAGTGTTCGTGAAATTTCAAAGTTCAAAAGCTGCGAAAGATCAAAATTCGGAACTTTTATAATACCGACTCACAGTATTTAGAAAGATTATTTCCCTGAAAGTCTATACGGCGATCTAATTTGAAAAACTCCGAAACTAAAATACCGAAGGTTAAAAATTCCGACAGTTAAAGATCTAAAGGGCCAAAACTCCAAATCTGGGAAGTTGTTTATTCGACAGCTTTGTTACGGGCTTCCCTTAAATTTGCGGATTTTTGACTTTCTGGTTTTTCATTTTTGAATCTTTGGCTGTCTGCATTCCGATCGATTCGGAATTTGTTAGTTCTAGAAACTCAGAATCGCGTCTCAAATGAATTCGGAATTTTGACCATTCGGGACTTTTGGAATTTGGAACTTCAATCCTGCCCTAATTATTCTTCCTTTTGTGACGAATTTTTTTTTCAACTGAGCGCATTCAGAGTCACTGAAAAATCGGTGAACCTCACATTCGTAAGTTGGTTTATATCTTTGAATAAATTTCGTACCTCATCCTGAATCGTGAGAAAAATATATCAGGTGTCGATCGTATGGGGAAGAAATAAGACCGGCCGATCTTGACAATCTCGAAAAATGGTGATGAAATCGCCAGGCGAGTCCGATCGTGAGGATGAGTTTGGTTTTTGGCTATCTCTGACGTTTTTTCTTCCCATATTGGTCTGTGTATGTTTTCGCTGAGGTCGTGGGCCCTTGGGTGATTTCTATTTCGACAGGAGGGCAGAGGCTAGCGAATTTTTCTTTCATTTTTATTTTTGTTTCCGTTTTGCTTGTATTTTTATATACTTTTTTTCTTCAACCCGGAGGAACCCGGAGCCCCGTTTCCCTAATGGAGATGGAAATAGGCGGAAGCAAGAACAAGGCTGGAGCCGGAATTGGGTGAGACTTGAGATTGCCAGACACCGTTACAGCCTCCTGTAGGTCCAACGATTCCCCTTGCTCACCTTTACGGCTAGGGGCCGGGGACCAAAGCTCTGCAAGACCAGCTAAGAAAAAAAGCCAAGAAACCGAAGAGGCGAGGAAGCGAAGAGCCAGTAAAGCAGAGGGTGCGATTAAATTCGATTTACCATCGTTCTGAGCACAAAACTGGAGCTCAGCCTCATCGTCAGCCTCCGCTTCCCGCAGACTAACACGTTTTCGAGATTTCGCTTCTAGCTTTTTTTTTTTTAATTCTTCTTAAGTGCCCGAGCTTTTCAGCTTTTAGGTTTTAATCGATTTTCAAGTATTCAATCTTACAATAAGGGAGGTATGAGTTAGGCTTTGGCTCTTTTCCTCTTTACTGCGCTGTCTCTTGTGCATATTTTTTTACTTTTAATTTTTAAAGTGACACTTTTTGGCTCGTTTGATTCTTTTCTAAATCCATTTATGTACAAAAAAAAAAGGTTCACGTGTTTTCTTGACCATTTGTCTCCCGAGGGAGGAAAAAGAAAAATCTATGGAAAAGCTGCGATGACCAGAGTAAACGCCTGGCGAAGAAATACGGGTTGTTGTTACTAGTGATGAGAATTTTGGCAGCCGCGATAAATGACGTGATAACACGCGACGCTCTAATATCGTCCGATATTCCATGATATCGTCTCAAGAACGTCAGAACGTTGTAAATACTTGGGGCCTGTAGATGGAGTGGAGTGTAATGTGTTCCATATTTGAACGAGAACCAAAATGGAATTTTGTCATTTTTGACGTTTCCATTTTTTATTTTCATTATTTTTCACTCGAAGTTACTCTGTCTATCAAAACTCCATTACGTTCGGTGGTCACGTTTTGGAGTAATTCCCAATAATATATGATTGATCGACCAGCTATCAATGATTAATTTTTTGACCAAAAGCCGAGTGAACGCAGCTGAATCGCTACGTGTTTTTGATGAGTCTGCCACTCACGAAGTTACCAAATAGACGAGGGTTCGACGTGTATGCCTGCATTTAGTGCCGGAATGTTTTTCTCCTGTCATCTTGTCAACAACGATATCAGCTATTCTCTCTTTGGAAAAAATTTCTACGTGTCATCGTCATTTCTAACTAAAAATGTCAATTCTAATCACATTTCTGTTTCTTATAAATCATCTAAAAATATTAATGAAGTCGATTTTGTACTCTTTCGAAATTTCCACTCCCAAACAATTCCAAGACACACATTTTTGAACATCTGCCAATTTTCCCAATCCTGAAACTGGAATTGCTAACAAGTCTGTTGATTGAATCATGAAAAGTAACCGGGAAAAGTTATCCGTACAGTTTGTTGGAAAAAATTCGTTGATTGAGATTTATTGGTAGGTCAAAATCACGAAGTCATGAAATTCGGTCAATGTTTTTTCAGTTAATTCATGCCAAGTCATCGTATCAGCTACTGCCGAAAGGTGTGAGTAAATGTCGTGAGTTATAGATGAGCGTAAAGCTGCTGCAGCTGGTTCAAGGAGTGCGAGAATTAGCAGGATGCTTTCGTAGCAACTGGTACAATTATTTTCCGAGTAATTATTTCCAGCGTCGTTAGTTAGTTGGTTTCTTAGCAACTTTTCTTGGTATATAGGTGTGAATCGCCTAACGCTGACTTGCTCCATGATTCTCACAGCTTGAAAGCGCAGAGGCTGTCACTTAATTAATTACTATGCTCTCGCACTGCAACGTTGAATTGAGTATTCCGCAGCAACTAAAGTGGCTCGAGCAGAAACTTAATTACACCTTCAATTAGGTTAGAAATGTATATACCAAGAGAATAAAAATATCGTATTCACGTAACACTGCTGCAGTAATTTCGAGGGTTATTTTCACCCGCATTGTAAACACGCACAGCCGTATAATTGAGGGTGCTTCGTGTAGCTTTTCTTTTTCATTCACAAAGCTAATAGGAAAGGGTTGGAAAGCCAAGTTGAAAAAAGCAAAAAATCCTTTTTCTCGTTTGACAAAATTGTTTGATTCTACACATCGAGAATATAATTACTTGGGGGGTACGCATCAGATTTTCGTCCATCCTAAGAGGCGCTTTTGGATATGAATAACTTCTGTATTATTGAAGAAAATTTTCCCACATTTAAAAGTTGCAAAAGATGGCAGTTCAAGAAGAAAATTAAGCATCATCGACCTCTGTATCTCAAATCTTTGCTGAATTATGCCAGTTTTACCTAACTCGGACATTTTCCACTCTGACCACGATTGCAGGTACACCGTTCGAGATAATGCAATGAAATTTTCAAGAAATGTTCGAAAGATGTGCCAATAGTGCGCTGTAGAGTTATTTTCTTATAGCTCTGATATTTGATAAGAAATTGATATTTTTCCGATGAACAAAAAGGCAGATTTCCAATTCTATCTTCATTGCCACCAAGATATAGTAAAGTAAAAATCGGTAATTATCTAGACCACTTCCTGGCTAATTGAAAATATTTCAAAGATGGTCGGGGAACTGAGTTGCACCCTGTTAGCGTTCTAGAGCCAACAGATTGATCACCTTGACCCTTATACCCGTAACTACATTTCGATTATCGAAGCGTGTGTCTGTCGGGAGGAGAATCTATAGATATAAAGGTTGAAAATATCTGAATCTACTTATTTTCTGGCTCGCTGGCTGTGGGGTATTTTCAGATACCCCCATTTCACCCCTCATTTGAAGATGGACTCTTTCGAATCGCTATATAACTAGAAGTGTAGGGGTTGTACGGGGGTATATATTCACCAGGTTGGTTCTTCGGCCATCCGAATCTTACGGTGAATCCCTGAGCGGTCTAGGTAAGCCTTGGTGATCGTGGATGAAATGACTCTTAGACGCAGTTTCGTTTGAAGATAAAGGGAGGTTGTCGGATCTCTTTTTTTTTCTCCATCCACGAAGAATTTTCCTCATTTTTTAAGGGGGGTGGATATTGTGTTTCTTTGCATAAAAGAACACGAAAGAAGGTCGAGTTCCTCGAAACGCGCGGTCCAAAAAGTCGAAAAGTGTCTTCAATTTAATTCATCATGTTATTACACGAGAAAAAAGTTTCTTATTCTTTTGTATTTTAACCCGGAAAACTCTCGTCTCATATATATATATACTCGATCCTCATCTACTCCACGGGAGTTTTTAAACGAATTTTTATTACCCAATTTTCACGCCTCAACGACGTATCTATGGCTCTACCAAGCAATCTCTAATGTCATCGTTCCTAACGGTACGTTTACTTAATTCGGACAAAGCGGAAGCCGAGGGTTAGCTCACCCCTTAATTCCGACCTGAATCTTTCCAAGCTTCATTTAGCACACCCCACGCGTTATACGACCGACCTAATGGTCATCGAAAATTACAATTAGTCTCTTCGATCCCGGGGGATTTTCGATAAAAATCCAGGATCCTTCGATGAAACTGCTTCCTCGAAATCAAAACCATGAGACAAAAGTACTAAATGAGAGACACAGGGATGAAAAATCATCCATATCTCCATATCGCTCGATTTTCTTCCATTTTGAAAATTACTTGGATTTAAAAAACTTGCGAATCCAAAGTAACATAAAAAAACGTCTTTTTTATTTGAAACGGGAGTTTTTGGATCTCGTCTGGACCGTTAGAAAATATGGGTAACGCAATTAAACTGGAAAAGAAATAAAAGAAAAGAAAAAAATCAGTTGGACATAAAGCTTGGGACTAGGTAGTAGGTTCGTGAAAAAAGTTCGAAAAGGTTCCCCCGTGCAATAAAAACTTTGTTCGACTAGTTTCACGCCGAGATTCCGGGCTGTCAACAAACCCGACGACTTGAGTTCGGCTTGAGACAAGTGTTATTCAAAAGTTTTCAGTTTTTTGTTCTTTGCTTCTGATCGTGTCCTTCTTTTTTTTCTTCTCTCTCTCTCTTTCTCTATTCTTCGTTACTTCAATCTTTCCGAGAGAAGAGTTCTCCACTTCAGACTATTCTTAGGCAATGGCTTTATTGCTCGCCAGCTCCTGTGCAGATGTAAAAAAGTAACGCTGCAAGTAACGACATCATCTCATTATTCCCACTAGAGAATCGCGATGGAAGAATTAGTTCATGTTTTATTCATCTCCTAACTCTTGTAATCAATGGTATGAGCTCACGAGATTTTCTAGTATACTCTGGAAGTCTAGTAGATCCCATTTCTCAATTTTTTTCGCGAAAGCCCTGGGACTGGGTCATCCAAATGTGAAAATAATCAAATTAACAAGAAACAAGAATTTCTGATTTTGAAATTCCATCGCGAATGATCTTTTCCAATCATATCCAAAAACAGCGGGTGAATGTTCAGTTGGAAAAGGGAGCATTTTCCATTCCCATCTCGCGGCTTATTCATCAAATTTTTTTGGGGGAAAACCAATTAAACAATAATTAGGATTATGTAGAATCAGTACGGAGTTCTCCCTCCTTGAAAAGTGATTGAACATAAAATAATTCTTGTTCTCATTATAATTCTTTGAAAAATTAATTCCACTGAATTTCATCAGTAAAGGTACGAGGTCATGTTTCAATGGCTCGAATACGGAATGTTAATTAAAACGTCATACAACTGCAGTTGGGTAGAATTCTGGGCTTTTGAACTGCGTTTTCCAAAGAAGCAATTATTCCGTGGCAAATATTGTTTACGAATTCGAATAAGTACCAACCCAAAGGAAAAAATAAGAGGCCTTTCAATTAGGGTCATTGTCTCCAACGCGATTGTCACAGTGTGTTGAAAATATTTGATATATTTTTTCTACTAGCGACTGGTCGTTGCGCGATATGTGGTCGCTTCAGTTCTCGACAGGATTTCCAGCTAATGGTTACATCCTGTGGTTTGAGATAGCCTTGAAAAGCGGCTAATTATACTCATGAAATGGCATCGCTTCATTATCTACGAATATGTGAATGTACGTAAAGCTATAAGTACCTACTTTGATGCAAGATAGTGAATTCATATCGGTAAAGTTAAGGAATAGTCAATCAAGTGTGTAATCGAGAGATTAAGCCCTTCCTCCGAAAATGGAGTTTCATTAATCAGCTGAAAATGCAATGGAAACCTTCTGTTATTTTTCCATCATTTATTTAAATTCTCGATGCGAAATACCAGCAAGTCTAATATCTTCAGAGTTCAGATATAAATTATAAATTTGCAGTTCAAGGCCTCACGTTCGCGATTTGGACCTGTATCGATTGTCAGTGTCATCGATAATTGACAAAGGTCACTTGCATAAATAGGAGCATTTTCTTACTGATGAATTATAGCCCGTCTTCAAAGAATATGTATTTCTCAGTTCAGTTAGAGTTTTCAAAGTGTGTCTTTGCTCATGACTAGAGTGACATTGATAGTCTTGAACCACGAATTCCTAGTTCGTATAGTCTAGACACTTACCGTGGTTTAGGAATATCTGGATATGGCTGATAACAAAGAATCGACTATACGACGATCACGTTCTTGCATGATAAAAGCTGAGCGCCTACTTTCTTATCCTAATTTATCTCACACTTAATTTCACCGCGGTTCCCGGTTCGTGAAACAATTATTGACTCCTCGCTTGGATGGTTTCAGACTGGCATGAATTATGCGAGGAATGGAATAAGGAAAGACAGAAAGGAAGAACGAAAGGAACGAAAGGAAGGTAAACGCTCTGCAGTTTCTTTTGCAAACGAATTTTCTACCAATGTGATTGATGTTTTCATTCACTTCAGATAGGCAGTGAATTTTGGTTCATTTCGCTGAATTATTCTCCGAGAAAACCAAAATTCAATACACGCAAGCACTTCTTATAACAAAACGTATCGTAACTGTCAATCAAGCTACATCATACACGACTGACACTTACTAAAGTTCAATATTGTTCATCTCCGGTCAAATCATCCCCGAAAATGACACGTTCAAAATTACCACTAGTAGTGAAATGTCGATGCTGGGGATACTGGCCACCGAAAAAATTTGGATATCGATTACATGGCGATTCATCTATCACCCATATCGAAGGAGGAACAGAAAGTATTGGAATTTTATCGAGACAATCACACGGCCCTATTGATATCGAATCAATTCCTAAGTCCCCTTTACTTTTGGTAATCTGCGATTGTCAAAGAGATTGTGTTTTAACGCTGGTTGCCGCAGTTCAGAAAATTCTAAAACTGGAAAAGAGTTTGTTTTAAAAAGAGAACAATTTCTGAAGATTAGTTGGATACGTTCCGGTGCTTTCGTCACTGCGATATTCAGTTTTGATCAGAGAATGCTTTTCCCCGGAGAATAGGGCAATGCGGAATTGTTGAAACCACAAAATGTATATTAGTATCCAATTTCAAACTTTATAGAGCATTGTCACGAGCAACTTGGAATCAATATTGTCAAATTAGCATAGAAGTCTGAAAGGGAGTACAAAAACAGCCAAGGTGAAGGTTTTAGGAAACCTAGGACGTTATACTGAATACTCTGTCTACCAGCAGCTGGAAATATGAAAAAAAAAACGTGTTTGCCAAAATTTTACAACCCTTCAATTCCCAATTTCGAGTCAACATACCCGAACTGATCGACCTATGATCCGGTTATTTGGTTTGCTGTTTGGACAGTGAATGCATAGCTCGCTATATAAATATATCGCTCAGTTACGAAATGGGAATTCGATGATTGGCTCGTTTGCCCTTTTCACCACAGTGACCAATGACTATGAGCATATTCTCGTAAAAGATAAGAGAGGTTTGAATCTGCTATGAACCGAGCACACGTGCGCTATCATTTTCTGATCACAAACGGTCATTTCATGGTTATACCTATCCTCAAGTATTTAACGAGCATAAGTTCTATACTTTCCATATTTCTTTTCCGACGTATTTGGACCAATAGGGGAATGTGAAAATATCAACTACGTCAGTTCGAAATTGAATAATTTTTTATCAGTATTTGATTAATTCTGTTAGCAAAAAAAGATGCGTTGCAAACTTTCCGAAAATTGTTTTCGTTTTTCTACACTCGAGTATGATGTACTGAAGGGAATTCGAATTCAGAGGTTTTGGCATTCCGAGACCGTTAAATTCCGTTGGAAATTGATATTGGAGAATCCGCTTTTTATTAGAACTACACACAAAGTCTGGAGGAGTACTTTTTTTTTCTCTGTTATACAAACCGCACCAGACACACAGTGATTGTCATAATTATATGTACGTATGTCTACTAGCGTTTAAATCGCAATTAAACGTGTCCAAATCATCGTGATTCGAAACAGAGAAATGTAATTTTTATTATCCAACCAATTCCCATTACGATTATTTGAAAAAGAAAGAAGGAAAAATGGATAGAAGTATTTCATTTTGCTCCACTTTTGCTCGTTTCGAGGAGATGGTACTTCCGGTTTGAGATTCAATTCCATACGCCCTGGTCTTTGTTCCGTTTTGCATGATAGCAGATATTCCCTTCACGTCTGAACTGTATATATGTAAAGCGTATGAAAATTACGTGGATTGCGTGTTAGAAATTAATCTTGTTGCCTCCGGGTAATCGTGTTGCTTGTATACATAGCTACCAGCTACTACATAGGGCTCGTGTTTGTGATGGGAAATTGCATTGTGCGAAACACACCTTTAATCAAACACTCAGGTTCTGTGGTTGGCACAATTTTTCTCTTTCTACATTTCTCACAGACATTTGTCACTGTCACAAGCGAAGATCGCGATCAGTTGTTCAAAAGAGTTGACCTGACCTGACGTCTGATAAAACACGAGTCGCTGATCGTATTTTGTAGTTGATGACATTTTTCTAGAGCTTATATTTTGCAATTTTCATGAAAACTAACTCTGGAAAGCTTTTGACTTTCACTCGAGTACGTTAAAGCGTTACATATATCGTTCGATTTTACCCAAAGATCAATTATATCTAATTAGAGATTCTCATGGTTCGTTAGAAGCGACATCCCCCTACCTGGTGCTTGAAGGTACAAATTATTCTTGTCAATTGATTAAATTACCTAATTGGTAAATTAGGGAAACCCATCGCAGGTATAATTAGAATCAAGACCGAAATTCGGTAGGCAGGTAACGCGATAAATTAGTTCGTCATCTAATTAATCATTTTCTTATACCTCTCTTCCATTTCACCCAGTCGCGAACGATCCCAGTTGTGTAATTTATTCATTTATTCATCCGTTTATTCGGTCCACGTGGTAATCGGGCTAAACAATTCTTTAACAAGCCAATAATTTCATGTACAACCTCGTTCGTTTGCCAATAAATGAAAAATCACTCGACTGATCAGATCCAAACTCTAATCAGTTTCGAGGTATATGAATGAAAACCCGGGTCTATTGAGACTAAAGTCATGTAAATTCATGTATTGGATATCAGGAAATCTTTGGAAAAAATAATCGATCCCTAGCATGAATCACATTTGAGGTAATTAGAGGATGACTTCTTGATTTCAAAGTGGGAGTCGAAAAGTAACTGTAGGAATGGAAGATCGAGGCAAAAATTCTAAGATCGAATGGAGTTGAGTTTAATCAGCAACTGACTGTATAGTGAAGGTAATTACCTCACGGTTTATCAGTCTGTGGTGCTTTTGCACTGAAGGTTGACATAATGGTTACGTTGGTTTAGAGTTAACAGGAAATTGTCCTCAACTGTACCAGACACTCCATGGTCCAGGATGAACTCCTCGAGTAAAGTCAGTCGACGGTAAACTACGAGAACTGCGTCCTATTTCGACCAGTAATTTAGCACCGTGATCCTTGATGATTCATATCCGAGATGTTAGAGTTGAGGAACTCACAGCGAATATATCGCATCTGGTTTCACCATTACCTGCAGTGCGGAAGAAAAATTGGAATAATAAAAGTATGAAGTACATGCGATTGCGAGCTGAGCTTCTTGCGGTAACAACAGAGTATCTTTCGTCTGCATAGTACGATGCAGCCTTGGTTCCACTTAATTTAGAGTCACTTCCACAATTCTTATGAAGACAGCGTCTATAATTTCGAACAAAAGAATTTCCTTAGAGTTGAACAGGCCGACTGCTAGTTGAAGATACTTTCTAGGAAACAGGATTGTTTGTGTCTAGATACTTTTGGTTTCTAGTTTCACTATTCAACCATCAATTTGGACCGATCATAGTCTGCGGATACTCAAATGATCACTTGACAAGTTTTCTAGATCTTTCCCACGTATGTACGAATGTGTAATATTTGCTGGTCCAACTAAAGGACTTTTTGCAAATATATTACCCTGCAGTCAAATTGATTCTAACAAAAGTCACTAACATTTAATTGATTCTTCAAATTTCCCCGATGAACGAGGTACAAATATCTCGTATTTTCTACTGTTTGCTCACTCAAATGTGACTTGAAACGTGTCATCAATATCTGACTATCAGATATTAAATTCTTCAAACGTCTTTGTACGTGGAAATCTCACGTCGTAGAGATCAATGAAAGCAGGTTTACAAAAAAAAAGTGACAATTAGACAAATTAACCTTGTCCATTATTATCGATGGGATTCTGGTTATTGTTTTCTAATTTCCCACTTCAAGATCAGCGAGGCTGTTCTAATCCCCCAGTGATAAAAAGTTCATTTTTTACCGGTTCTGCACGTTTTTCTGTCCATAAAATCACCTCTAATCGTTTTTAGATCGCCCCTGGACGTGTCTGTGTGTCAGGAATTTTTTTTTTTCGACAAAATCTTGGGAACGAGAGAATAGATTTTGATGATTTCAGTCTTAATCGATACGGTTTTTTCATAACTTGGAACAGGTTATATATTTTAGATTTGATTGGTCCAGTTACTGGACTCCAGTAGTTATCAGATTATTCGCAAAACACCATTTGATTTTAATTACCTCCATCTCATTCGATAGTATTTACTGAAACTCAAATCCAACTAAATTTTCCCATCGTTAATCCAGTAGTCGGCCAGTTATCAAAAGGCTTCTCTGATCTACAGTTCCCAGAAATATGGCCAGCTAATATTACCCAGGGATGGGACAATTTGTTCAACAAATTCGTATCGTTGGATTTTTCGGGTCAGTGAGCACAAATTCGGAATGGACGATGAAAAAATTCAAAACAGCTGATATATAAAAACGCGAAAGTAATCAGCCCCCCCCCCTCCCCCCTCCCCCCTCCCACTCGTAATACAATCCGTATTCAAATAATTGAGTTTTTTATACTCAGAGAATACTATTGTCAGCAATGGAAATGTAAAGTAGGAAGATTTTTGGCCTGGCTCATTATATGGTCAGTTGAATCATCTGCTTGGTATTTAAAATCCATATGCGTGTAGTTGATATCTAATGGTCTTCCAGTATGAGATACGTTTTTTTTTTTTTTTTTGATGATTATTTCGCGAAGCTGTGTAGGGGAAGATCGTCACCACGTTAATGAAGATACAGCGTGAAGAGAGGAGACAGAGAATTTGCATTTTTTTCGCTAACTATCGTTGATTAAAATTGCAAAGAAAGAATTGTGAGGAAAAAATCATTGCAAAAGAAAAAAGAAAAGAAAAAAAAAGGAAAACAAAAAATAGAAAAGGGAAAATCTCGTGCAGGAAACTCTGAGGCGATGAATGCTGAGGGGAGGTTTCAGTACTGCTGAATGTCGACTAGATTTCAACGTAATTTAGAGCGCGTGTAGCTCTTAACGACGCGAAGACCGATAACAACGCGTACCTATAGATATACATATATATATACATATATATATATATATGTATATATATAATATACACCTGGTTCCAGGACGTATACTGAACGCGAAGGCCGAAGGCGAGGCGTTATCGTGGAACAAGCAACTACTTTTAGCTGCGAAATGCAAGCGAGAAAATGGAGTACGAGGATAAAGCTAGACGCCCGTAAATAAAGCGGATAGACTCAGGGATCCTTTTATTTCTCGTATATCCGCGCCCTTCCTCTGTACCTACGCCATCATCCCTTGCTGAAAATCCTCGTGTCCGCTTATAGAACCTTCGCCGAGAAGTTCGCGGTTGGTAGGTACCTAGGCATGTAATACCAACCTACTTACTTCGTCTTCTCCATTCAGTTGGTCCCCTTTTTTACCCTCCCTCCTTTTAAATCCAAAGATATTTTCATTCGAAGAAGAAAGAAAGATCCAGGAAGCCAGGTATGTATGTATATACATACATACCTCGATTAAGGAGCGAGAAGGAAGGAGCTATTTCTGAAGGTGTTCGAATGAAGCGCGCACCTTAAGCTCAAAAGCCAAACTAAATGAAAAAGGGGTAAATTTATTCCTGATAATTTGTAAGGAAGAGTTAATGATCAAGGGATGCAAGGAATTATTCGATCTTTTATCGTCGAGTTTCTACGTCGAGTTTAGAGAAAGGTGGACATGGAAAATTAGTTGTACGAGTTCCTTGGAAATTTTCAGCAGCATCTATTACGGGAAAATGTAATGGAGAAGAGTCATGGGGTAAAGCGCAGTACATAAAATATTAACACCCGTTTATAGAGACTTTTAGAGGATAGTCGATTTTGATAAAATCGGGAGGCATTGAAAGTCCGAATTTGAAAAACTGCGAAAGGTCAGAATTCCGAATTTTTTTACTACCGACTGACAGTTCTTGGAATGATTATTCGCCCGAAAGTCTACGTGGCTAATTTGAAAAACTTCGGATGGAAAAAATGCCGATGGTTAAAAATTTCGAAAGCTAAAGATCCGAAAGGCCAAAACTGTGAATCTCGGAATTTTGAGGTTTGAACTTTCGGATCTTTGTGCTATCTGCATTTCGACCTTTCGGAATTTGCGAGTTCTGAACTCTAACATTTCTAGAAATTACTAAGACTCGCATTTCAAATAAATTCGAAATTTTGACCGTCCGGAACTTTTAGAATTTGGAACTTCAATCCGGCACCGATAAAAATTCCAATTTATTCCGTATTTTTGCCTGGATTTCAATTTTCTTTGCTCTTCTAACATATCGATATTGGAATAGATACTTTGCAAAGTAGCTCCAACTTTTTTCCGGTTTTTCGTAAACTCATAGCCCTGTGAAAACGAGGCAGTTCCCTAAACGAGCCATCGCACATCAGACGGAAGGTGTGAAAAATGAGTGAGCAGACAGAGGGTTGATAACGCGGTGCGGTTAGGTGTTTTCAGAGACGATTATATGCCGTCGAAACCTTTCACAGTAATTAAAACTCCATTAGAATTAGCTGGTTTTTGGATTAGGAAAAGCGCGCGCGGGTGGATGTATAATTTTGAGAAGGATATTTCGCCAGGGGAAATTATTTTGCGAGAGGTTTATGTGACTCGGTGAAACAACCCCATGTCATTTTGTAAATGGATTCAGCCATGCCTTCGGTTAGCTCTGGGAATTAAGAAAAATTAAAATCGCACAAAAAATTCTATTTTGCCTGGTCGAACTCTTTGCTTGCCATAGAACGTGAAGTAGGTACTTTCATTATGTCTATTCGACCACAATAAACGTGTTACTCATCCGTATACGGGAATACAGGTAGAACTGGAAACATCAGAGGCAAATATATCAGCAAATTGAGGTTCGGATTTTTTTTTTCTCTGGTTCAGATCAACCCTTCCGGGCGATTTTCTTTTGTATGCAAAATTGCGGTGGACGTGTACACTATAGTACGCATAAAAATCTGCGGTACACAGAGGGGCACATCATTTTAATGCTATTCATCGGTGTTTTTCAGAACTCTACGGTTCATCCATTTTTGAAATCGAATCATATGCTCCTCGCTTTCATTAAAATATTTTTTTTCACCCTTTAGCGTAAGCTCGCCTTTGCGGACATTTCGCCAAAGTTTTAGCGAGTCAAAACTCATTCATCCGTTTCCGGGAATGAATATAAAGGTCGGATCCAAATTCTGGAAATTCTTCTGAAATATTATAATAATATGCTTTTGAATGAAATTTCGTGGTTGATGTCATTATTATTTTTTTTGTATTTGTTAGAAACGTGTTTCCTGAAATTTCGCACACCTTCGCACTCGGTTATAATTATACAACCATGACGTGAAAACGTCAATAATTTTCGTACCTGTAAGTTGCTTGAGCCACAGATAAAAAAAGGAAACGAATAAATTTCACTGTCTTTGCCAATGAAAAAGTTTATATTTGAATTCAGAACTGCTTAGATTCGAATGTGCTGAGATAAGAAAGTTTGGGTGTAGTCAAAAAAATTGTTTAAATTATTGGGATTGCCAAGAATTCGTTCTTTTGAGTCCTCGAAATATCTCGGAATTTTAGGACTCTTTAGTCGCGAGGGTATTCGTTAAGCAAAATTCCTGAGAAAATAGTAGCAACAGGCAGCAAAGTTCTTCGGGTAATCGCTGCTCGTTTTCGCTATTTCCATAACTGAAATTCCCTCGTTTCAAATTTGCGTTACACGTTTGTTTGCTGCTTTGTGAGCCGTGCTTCACACTCCGATTGTTTCGATTCTCAAATCGAACGGGATTCGCCTCTTTTTAGAAAAAAATGTTGAACTTTGAGAAAGTTTCACTGCCCTCAAAGTCGTCTGATAAGAAAAAATTAAATTTCCTTTTCCAATTATTGGACATTGAGCTTCTGAAATGTCAATCTTCAATTAATCTGGCAGAAGATTTTCAATTATCTCGAGAAAGATATCAGTCGTTTATAATCCTGAAGATTGAATTTGTTCGATGAAAGCCGATGTGTAAAATTCTAGTAATCTTCTTCTTCTAATTCTTCTTCTACTTGTCTTTAACGACATTTTTCTTACCAAGGAGGTATAAACAAAAAGTCTTAGTAATTGCAGAGTCTTTTTGTTCGGAATTGTATTCAAAAATAAGGAATCAAGAAAAACGTGGCGATCTGTTTAGTAGAATTCTTGCAGAGGCACGTGGCATCCATTTCTGTTATCCGAGCTTATACGAGACTAGGAAAAAAATTTGTTTGAACAAGAGAAAAGAAAGAAAAAAAAAAACGTGCCTCTGCGTTTTTCGATCTACTTGCGGCCCATTGCCTTCAGTTTCTGAGACGATCGTCTTTATCGTTCCTAATCTCCATTTATTCAAGGCTTAATCTAGGCTCGAATCTTATTCGATCAAGGTTCGCGCGGTGAATATTGGAATTTTTATCTCCACCAGAAAATATATGTATATTCTTTCACCCTGCACCTTGCTCTATCCATTCCTCGTATTTCTTAAAGCAAAGTCTTTCCGCGTTTCCGGTGCGAATTCGGTTCCAACGATAAGCGGAGCCTCGCGCTCTTGCCTCTGGACCATGGCCAAATCTGCAGGGAAAATTCACCCCAAAACTAGCTATACAAGGGTAGAAAAACCATTTTATTATTAAGTAGTTATCGTTATCGCTCGGCAATTTCCGTTACCCCGTAATCGCCTCGAAGAATTATTCGAAAATTCACTAAAGATTTAACCTTTTTTTACCAAACCTTATATTACTTCGCACCGGTAGTACCAAACCCATAACCGTCATGGTAACCGATGGTGTTCTTAAGATCTAAGATCTACCTTTGAGGCGACCATCTCTTTTTGAAAATTATTCCAGCATCCGCCGGATGACTCTCGGTATTATATGGCCATGCGAGTTTCGATTCATATTCAAAATTGCGTCAGTCGGATTTTCATCTTTTCACAGACGAACGCCTCGCAGACTCCATTCAGACTCGATACGTTATATTAAAAAGAAATTGGTTCTAATGAGCCCTTTTCGTCTAACTATAAACGTGGCGAATTAGCTATAACTGGACCAGAATTTTATCTGCGTATATATGAATATGGGTCAGAGATATTACAATTGCGGATACTATCAGTGATCCGATGAATGGGAGAATTTTAATCGAAAGAAAGATAATATTTTAATGAAAATAAACTTCTGAACTATATAACGGTGTTGAATTATCCCCGCGTTGCGGGAAAGTTTCGAATGCATATTCACAGCTCGTTAAGTCTTGGGATTTCTCTATACTCTATATATACATATAGGAATATATATCGGAGTTGGCATTTCGTTCGAAATTCAAATCTCACAAAGAGATCTACCCGCGAACCCAGTTTTCACCCCCCTCTGTCAACGAACGTTCCAATTTATAGTACAGCGCCATCCGTCACGTTGGATGTCAGCGTACCTACAAGCCGTCGAGTCGAGAAACTCATGGATTTATCTTCACAAGGGTATACATATATATATTTGCTCTCGAAACGACATCGTTGGTAGGCTGTATACATGATACGGTTAACTGAAGAGATTTCGAGGTGTTTGCATGCGTCTGTCTTTATGTCTGTCTGTCTTTCTGTCTGTCTGTTTATCTATCTCTCTATCTGTCTATTCAGTGTCTCCTTTGCTTCTGGTTATTCTACTTCATGGAAACCTACACCACAGGTAATTTCTACCATATACTATATACGAAGTGTAAATCTAGAGAGGGGAATAGAGAGCATACTAATGGCGTCTCGTGTCTTCTTAGTGGTTTTCCACCCCCCTCCCCCCGTATACCTACTTGATGCCGGTAACCATCCTACGGCAAATATGTGAATGTGAACACGAGTGAGTAATTAAATTAATAGGATGGCTGCTGGAGGCAGATAATGGAGCCCCATCGTCTGGCTCAAATCGTCAAACTACCCTTCACACTTAGCCAAGTTTCACTGCTTATACTATAATTATATATATATATGTATAGTTAGGCTTGGAAAACCTAAGAGTATAAGTAATATCGTGAGACAGTAAGAAAAGGTCACGGGACATCATCCTTGAGGAGTGCTTTTGTATAAATAAATTAATAACGGAGGTATAAAAAACTGAATTAATTCAGTGGCTTCAAAGGAAAGCCTTTCATTGACTGTATGAAAAGCATTCATATTTCCCTGACCAGCAACGGCATGAGACGAGTTTGATTGATTTTCTAATGCAGAGCTTGAATATTCATCCGATTCAGTTCAGTTTTTTTTTTTTTTTTTTTTTTCTAATCATTCATTAACAAGTCTGGAATCCTCAAGGGTATATTTCATCACGTATAATGATTTATTGGCAAGTCAAGAGTCCTTTGTGTCTCGCAGGTATATTATGGCTAACAATTGCTTCACTATGGCCAATTTTCAGACCTAACAATAAACGCTCTTCCAAAGTTATCACAAAAGAGGTCTTGTCTGTTTTTTTTTTTTTTTTTTTTTTTTTTTTCTTTCTTTCTTCATTCCATGCGCGTCAATATTTCCGAGTGATTTTTTTTAACGAAAATTACAAAAGGTGTTGTTCGTTGATCATTTTTCCTGATCACGTTGAGCTGAAAAACAAGTTCACCCTTTTGCAGGTGTTCCTCGCGCTGGCTGTCAGGCTTTCGCGACAGGTAAAACTGCCAATTAAAGTAATTGATTTATAAATCTTGTCGAAAAAATGCTCTCGGTACTTGGAACGTGTACAATATGTATACAGCGGTGTTATTTGTTATATGTATGAACAGCCCAACGACCTGTTGTTATATCTTCTGCAAGCTGTCTTCATTAAAGCTTGTCTTGTATAATGAAAATTTGTGGCCTTGCGGTAATAATCTCGCTAACAGTGCGAGGAGCTTATTTTAACTTAAACTTTATTGCTGTCAGTCGAAATCCAGGGGTGTAAACCACCATTTGCAATATACGTTAGCAAGAACACGCGTCAAATAATATAGTCCTGGTATAAAAATAATAATCAGTAACTATTTTAACTTTTAACTTTTGGTAAAATTGTCTGGAATTTCTTTTCTCCGGGCTTCTGTTTTATGGGTATAACGTCTCTACATCCCTATACATGCTCGTATATCGATACTTTATAGCTTTAGAGAGGAAAATTCGATACAAGAACACCGATACGTTAAAGCTGGTTCGAAGCTACTTTATATAATATTTAGGTAACAATTTTCCAGTCTTAGCTCGACTACCTGCGACTAATTCTTTATTCTGGATCGAAACTGAATTCGTTCTTTTTTTATTTCGAATTCCATGGATCGTGAGAGGTCCGTTAGGCGATCAATACCTCCTTGGCAGGTGAAGAAACAAAGCTTGAAATGAAAAACGTCTAATCATGAGTTAAGGTGGAGCATGTCTTTAATCGAGACGAGTTAATCACGGCATTTTTTTCCCCATGCAAATATCATACGTTTCAGGATGTTTTTTAGGTTCACATAAATTCTAGGAGCTAGAAAACAAAGATTCGTGGTGCTTTTCGAAAGCTGATTGGAAGGATTTCGATGGACTTGGAGGGTGCAGAATATATTCACCAATAACACAGATAACATTCCTCTGTTGAAACGGTGCAATACCGACCTACATAGATACTATTGCTCTGTTTTTAGGTCCTTGCCCTTGTAATTTTATTGCGATCGCGTACAATTGTTGAACCATATCTAATCTTAAGCTGGTTTACGACGGTAGAAAAAGCTTTACGACGTCAAGCTCAACGGGGCGAATTGTACACTGACCAAAAATAACAAACTAACAATAAGTCCGCCACGATATCATCGGATTGCTGCTTTTCTTCAGTTTCCTCCCGAGGGAACACGTGCTCTAGAAAATAGAAAGAAAACCTATGAAGTTGGCAACTATCCTTTGAACCATTCTCACAATAAAACTATTATCAGCCTGAGTTTCCTCTGAAGAACAATCTTGTTAGAGTAATTTAAGTTGTGGCGATTATTTTACGATTATTGAATCAGATTCTAGTGCAGTTTGAACGTAGCCAGAACGTGACTAACTCATTTAAACAAGCTATGATAGTTTCAGAGGAAATAATTCGAAAACAGCAAGGTGGTGTTCAACCCATCATATAATCTAAACTAACAATCGTACGATAATCTGCGAAAATCTAAAATCCTGGGAAAGGTTGTTCTTCAAGATGAAATTAGTTGAGTGAAGATTTCATTTTGCGGGACTGTTGTAGAATAGCTGCAAGCTCTGCAGATCCCTTTGCTATGTTCTGGCAATTCATGGGAAATCTTAAGCCATAAGTTAAGCTCTTAAAATCGAACTTGGGCTAGCCTACCGAGGACATGACATTTTCTTTTGCATCCATAATCATCACAGACTTTTTATATCTGTGGAGGCAGAGCGAGATAAAAAAAGTAGAAAGAAATTACTTACGACGACTTACGCATGTCTCACACGCAACCTTCTTGCACGCAATAAGAAACATGGTGTCTGAAGTATCAGACTCAATGTTGCCCTCCCTCAAAGGAGCAAACTAGACCAGCTAGCTTCATACGCGATGGAGTCTAGATCGGGCCATTTTTCTTCTGTATGATTTTTCTGGGGTGGGTTTGTGGAAAAAAAAATTGCAAAATTATTAATCGTACTACAGCAGCGCCTGGAGTTTCAGCCAGGAATTGGGTGAGTTAATGGATATCTGAGACGAGGCATCTTGATCAACATTTTCACTGGCAATTAATTTGCAGAATATGACCAGCGAACATCTGGCTACGAATAGCTACTAGTTACAGATGTGGTCACTGTCGAAACAAAGCAATATACATTCCAGGCTTTGGCTACCGTCTGTTCTCGACCTTCTGGCATTATAGGGCTGTAGATACCAAGGGTTGCAAGGATCTCAAGAATTTCTTAGAATCAGTGTTATTATACAAAGTCATTGATCGTTTGAGTCAGAATAAAACAAATGTTGGAAATCACGAGGCAATTTGGTTCAAATAAAACCATTTTTGGAGCGAATTGGGGTCTTCTCATTTTCAGAAAATAGATCTGTATAATATGATTAGGCAACTCCTAGCCAACGTAAAGTTATCCAATTCATCTATTATTTCAGTAACAAAATTCTGAAATAAAATTCAGAAAGCACTATTCCAAAAAGTCTTCTGTTCATTTGCAATAGCTTCGTTTTGCGAAGCATAGCGAATCAGGAAAATATGAAATCGGAATCTTGGAAACAAATGTTTTGCCGGAAACTTACACCGTATTCAACCATGAGATATGGTGACTTACAAAATCCTAACTTTCACTTCATTACGTTTCGTAGGGCTGTAGTGAACTTTTCTAATAAAACTGGGCTGTTGAACAATTTTTTTAGAGCCACACGAGTCCTTCGCAAAATATCCCCTTTCAAGGTGTATTACTTTTTTATGTATGAAGTATAAATTTTTTTCTGACAATGAGTACGAAACGAACAGCAAACCACAATTCGTTTTATTGATGTACGTACTATACATCTAGGTACAGCAATCCGAAAAATACTCAGACGTCTAGGTACGTATAGCAGTAACTAGAGTTGGTTCAACCTCGTCTAACTATACTACTGACAATCCAGGGATAAAGAAGATGAGCGTTGGGTCGGGTTAAGTCGGGTTAGTCCAGCTTTAGGGTATAGCCACGTTGGATAACATTGGATTAGTAGAGGGTTGGTGGTGGTTCAAGCATTGTAGCATCATGCATTTTTCCAGCTCTTCTGGAACCCTCTTCAGCCACTCTGATGCAGCTGTTACCCACTGCAATCATCAACGTTTACCATCCATACGTCGGGATCGCTGAGCCTCGGATGTAAAACAAGCACAGAATTAATTGCCAATCTGACTAGAGGCATATGCAAAGGGAAGTTCAATGTGACGATACAGGAAATATGCCAAAAGCAACAAAGTGCTTTGCCACGTAATGCTGCACTTTGATAATGTACTCCATTTCATCGTCCAAAGCAGTTTCTATATTCAATTACGGAAAATGGGTGTCCGTCTATAGTATCATTGCTTTATGGCTTGTGTCTGCAAAATTTCTTCAAAAAAGCTCAAGTGCATCTATTTTCTTTCGTTACTTCAGAGTCCAAAGCAGATATGCGATATTCCAGACTACATCTCTGGCATCTAGATCCCCCCTCTTCGTATTCGAGATATTTTCGACCATACATTCTTTAATGTCTTTACGACGTAGAAAGAATTCGATGCATGAGTCGTGGAATTTTGCTTCGAAATTGCGAGTACTTTTTCGGTTTTTGTATGAAATTTTTCAAGCCTGATCATCAAGACGCAGAACCGGGTGTTAAACATCCCTTAGATTTTGGCTCGATTTATCATAAAATACTTTTCACAATATATCCATTGGAATTTCGTGTGTCGTTTTTTTTTCGAGTAGAGGCGTATTAAAACTGCGGACAGTTTCTTCGGAATTCACGTTTCCACCGTTGGTTCCTATCGTATAAATTTTCTATTACACATTCTCAATGCCCTTAGGAGGTCGGAGATCGCGAGAATCCGCAACATGGGTCTTGGAATTCTTTCCTGGAAATGCATACGTGCCTGTTTCCCCTATTTTGACTCTGTCAATCGATAAGCAGACTGAAAAATAAAAGTCAAAATCTTGTAACCTGTTCGAATCATGATGGATTTGTTGAAAAAATCCTTTTCCAGTTCGTTTGAACTCGCCTGAACAAGAATGCAATGACAATCCTCGTTTGTGTAAATCTTTGAGGAATTACCGCTCGTTTTACTCCGTATAATCCAGTGAAATCCTTGGTTGGGATGCTATCAAGGAACGTTAATTGAATCCTGGATCGTAGCTGGTAATTGATGTTGCCTTACTCCGCGGTGGTAGAACGCAATCCCAATTATTGCAATGCCAAAGCTTTGTTGCACCACCTTGTTCCGGAGGGTTGCTAGCTATTTCAACAGGCTCTAACACAGCGTGTAATTAATATTTGCACCATTACCTACCTCCTGGATTTCGAACTTTATCAAACTCATATCCACAGCCTATCTATACTATCCTCCCGCACGCCCTCTAGGCATGGAATTGTAAATCTAGCATTACCTAGTCAGATCCAACCATCCCGCAGATCTAATGCAGATTTCGTTCGCCGAGGGTAGTTTAACAATTGTATAATTTAGCTATTCGAAAGTATCCTGAATTCTGTATACGTTTTTATATCTCAAGGAAGATGATTTTCAAAAAAGTGATATCAAAAATCGATTGTTCTATAGACATAGTTTCGGAGTGTAAAATAAAAATGGTCATCAGACATTGGTGAACATTTCTGAAAGTTTTAATTTTTTGGGGGTTTTTTAACGAGAATATTTCAGTTTCTGTCCGATTTTCTAAGGAGCGACGAAATCGAATCATTCGAGAGGACCGAAAAAGTCGGTGGATCCGGAAACGGCAAACAAGCGGTTTGCGCGGGAAGGTTGGTGTTCGTGTAGGTATATCTGGTTACTTTTCACCCGGAAGATGGGTAAATATAAGACCCTGTTTATCCGGTGATTTTCGAACCCACTCCAAAATGTTTATCTTCTTCTTTTTTTTTGCTTTTTTTTTTTTTTGCTTTCAAACAAGAAGTAATTCTGTCAAACGAAACTCCATTTTCTCGAATTTTGACCCTGTGCTAGAAAATTTGGTGGGCTTGGCTGGTGGTGTCAGTTGAGCTTTATTCAAATTCTCGAAATTCATTTACCGGGTGCGGGCGGGTGGCTCGCGATTTAATCGTAACGGATGCAAAATTAGGGGACCCGAGGTAGATTGGGACGTGAATGAGGTAGGACACGACTCGTAAATAAATTTACTTTAATTATCCACGAAGACTTCCCTTCTGATTAATTAAGAGTCCGTCATCTTCGTGCGGATTTGCCTAATTACTCGGCAACTGTTAAGCTTTGCCAAGCCAGAAGATTACACCATAGAATAGTAGATTCGATTTTCTAATGTCAACGATTTTTCAATGAAATTTATAGCTTTTTCATATCGATCGAAAATCGAGTCGTGACAAAAGCTTACACCCAGTACATAAGTTTCACAGCTTTACACCGAGAAATATGCTGTCTGAATACGAAGAGAATGAATTTTTTCTATACTTCGCACCGTGCATAGTTTCACTGAACTTTTTAGCTTCAAACTCTTGTATCTACATACTTTGAGTTTTCTTTTTTCCAGAGAAACATTCTGCAGATTGCTTCCTAGGATATCGCGTTTCAGCACTTGAGTTTTCAGTTTATCAGAGCTGCGGATGCAACGCGAATACTTTTTGAACGACTAAAGTTTCCAGACTTCTGTATAAAGCACAGATGTTTTCTTTACATTCGAATAAGACCACATCAAAAAAGCTCGGCAGCCTTTCTTAGATAATGTATAGTTCGTATGTATAGCATACTATATCAACCTTTAGACACAGAAGTAAAGATTCTTTTCGCAGCGCAATTTTTCTTCAAGAAGAAGACGAAGAAGAAGAAGAAGAAGAAGAAAAAGCAGAAGAAGGAGAATATCCGTGAATTATTGGAAAAAGCAGATGTTTGTTTGCGTACAAGCTCATTGTTGGCTTCTTGAGATCAACCTTTTGCCCTTTGCCTTTGAAAATTTCTCTGAAGTTTATTTCATTATTCGTACTGTACAGACCGTAACGGTGCCTCTCAATTTTTAGTCTCTTTCACGACTAAAAAGCACCAACGAAGATACCACAAAGAAAGTGGGAAAAATCTATAATTGCGTTTACCAGACTGTAGACGTATACTCTGTTGTATCTGTAGAAGTTGTTTCTTATTTGTCAGGCTTCATTCAACACAGGATGAAAAACGAAGTATAATTTTCATCAAAATTACACTTCCAGGGAATCGTTGGAGGAGAAAAATCACACAAAAATAAACAAATTTGCAAATTCGCATGGCTAAAGAAAGTTTCAACATACAATTTTTGATTCGTAATATATTTTATCTTTCATCATATAGCGTGAGTTTGTCCACTTGTACGTCGGGATATTCGGCCTCGTATATATCCACATGTCTGCGGATTCGGGGCGAACCGAACTTTCCATTTTCCGATGGGAAAAATTCCCGATAAACAATCAGAAGTCCTCTGCAGCTCGGCCAGCTAAACCGGAAGTTGGATCAAAGCGATTGTGGAGAGTTTGATCCTGCGAATATAACAAAACGTCATGCCAAAATTGAAATCGTTCCACCGAACAGTGTATTTGAAATTTTTTACTGAATTCAGAGGACAGACGAAATTTCGTATTGAAACTTTGATTTCTGGATCAGCTACGAATCCGGAAACATGAAGATTGGCAAAAATTAAAGCTAATTATTTTCCAGATGATACCAATTTTGATTTTTCTTTTCATATATTGAGGAAGGTAGAGAATTATTTCGCAAGTTCATCAACAGCAACTGCAATGCAGACGTCAGAACCAGATTCGGAATAGGAACTAAACGGTTGTCCGTAGAACTGGATTGAAAAATAAACAACCTTAGTTGTCCAGGAGGTATTTTAACTCCGGTGAAATAGCGCATCCAACGCGAATCGAATGAAATGTTCAAAAATGCGCTTGGGGGTGTATTATAGCGTAGGCAGTAAGCGGAGATAGTGTTCCCGGTGGAATCACGATACTTATAAAGCGTTTCCATTATTTCCCTCGTTCCTATCGCTAAATCACTGTCTCCAGATAATTCGAACCGAACGCCAGCCAGCACCGAGCTCGAGATTTTACGAGATGTAATAAAGTGAAGCCGTCATGTGCATAATAACATTCTCGAAGAATGACGTTGCTGCGGATAACCTCAGCGAAACGAAATACTGAAAATTGCGTCAGTTATTCTCGATTCGCAAATTCATCCGATATTCTAATTTTTGCGCTCTTGTTCTGACTAGGTTCGAACCTATTTGACGATGAAGAAGGTAGCCATTGTGCTGATATTTCTACATTGTGAAACAATTTTTCAAAATTCCGAAACACCCAGCCACAAGATCACACGTTTTGTAGCCTAACAATAACTTTGAGAGCCGCCCTTTTCGCATCGAAGAGTAAATTTTCATTTTTTATCCGAGCGAATGGCGTAACTGACAAAAGGCAAATGCGAAACCGCGGTGAAATGTTTACAGCACGGGCTTAGCCGACATTGAAAGGGTGGCTTAGTTTCAAAGCTAACAATGAGATTGCCCTTTCATGAACACTGCGCTTTGGGCACCTGTCCACTTTGCATATGAACAGATTTATTCACTTTCTGTGTTTCATTAGTCGTACCTTCAATGGCTTATTGGGGTAAGTGTACCAGTTACTGACCGTGTCCCAATTATTGACCTTTTTCAATGATTCCTTTTTATCCGTGAGCTCTCGAAATATCAAAAAAATCAATTTGTATTCTCCGAGTCTGTAGCAACTGATTTGTCTAACGGAACCAATATTCAGAATTCTTATGATTGACTCAATACTGAAGAAAATATAAGGGTCAATAATTGAGTCTTAAAGGGTCAGTAATTGGTAGACTTACCTTAATTGTTCTAAAAATCCTCCGTTCAATTGACGAAGAATCGGAAAATAGAATTTTTTTTTTCTTCTTCTTCATTATGGAAATCATTCTCTTTGAACGAATTTTAATTTCTTCCGTCGTAGTTACTTGTGAGGATTAAAGGATTAGCATCCTGGCTGTAGCTCAGTCTATAGCCAATTACGACGGAACTACGTGGAATCCTTTAGATAGTTGATATGTCTTGGGGCGTTAGGGATTCGCGTTTAGCAAAAGTTTTAGAAGTTAACAACAGTGCCGTGATATTCATTAGTGTTGAACATGAATTACCCAAGTTCTAGTCATGCGTTAGATAATGTTTGGTTAGGATAATCAGCGAAGTAAGAGTCCGATCTGATATCTGATTCTGAAGTGAGAATCGTTGTCATTTCATTATACTGAAAGAAAAAAATGTCGCGGTTATCGTTTTAGACAAAATTCACGAACTTTGGTGGCAAATGTTCAATTCTACGTGTCTGAAGATTGGGGACAGGAAAAGGAGTAAGAAATATGTGGATAAATGGAAGTAAACACATCCGTATAACCTTCATAAGGTATTCATACGTATTTATGGTCGAGCCTTGAGGCTTTACCGAAAAACCATTGGGAGATTATTGCTAGGATCGGAAGTGGAAAATCACCAAAGCTATTTCCGCCTCCATGCTTTAGCCAAGGCTCCTTTATTACAAATTTTTACGATCCTTCTACCGAGGCGTTTCCTGAATCCCTGCAAGCTACATAAGCTCCCCTAGCCTGGTTTTCCTGGCCTCGACGCTTCCATCGTCTCTGCCATCATCCAGGCTGGCAGTAGCCTTTCTAATGAAACCCTGCAGCAGCCTTTGGAGCCCCGTTTTAGTTATTGCATTTTTGACAGTACTCGAGAGCACCTGGCGTTAGCATTTTAATTGCGGTAAATTTTCCGATCCGAGCTGTGAACCTGACACTTTTATACCATTCTCACCAAGTGCAGCTCGAAGATAAAATGGAAATGTGCGGTAATGGCGTATGTTACTCGTCAGTTCTCGACTTATCGATTAAGTTTAGAATATTGATGTTCTTCAACAGCAAGGCGTAGTTTAAGCGGTGCGAAAATGCGGCCTCGTAAATAACCGATTTCGTTGAGTCTACAGCCCGGGAATCAACTTGAACAAGTACTTTCGTATAGTGGTTATATGGAGACTTCCACCTTGGCGTGAGTTCTCAGTGACTGAGAACCTCATTGAACTTCGAAAGTTTGTTAACAGTTTGTCAGGCTATTTGTAGGCTGTTGTCAGGTTTCGAAATGGTCTGTTTGTTAATTTCACCTTGAACTTTGTCCAACTGTGCGGTCTCCTTCTCACCCAGCATCTATTTTCCTTTCAAAGAGACCAGGGCTGTCAGCAATTAGTTCCTAGACTGTGTAAACTCTCCGTTGTGGCAGTAAAGTTCGGAGTTTGTGAATTGAGACGTCTTTCAGAGGACATGATAAGAATAGTTGGAAAACGTTATGAGGGGAAAAAATCCAATGAAAATTCTTATAGTTTGATAGCAGGTTCGCCACATTGCAGTGGTTTATGCAAGGGAATGTTGTACAACTTGGTGAAATTGCATTTTCTTGAATTACGCGAACATATTTCGTTCCTCACTTGACAGTCGTCTGGGAATATATAGGTATGTTTTATTCCGGGTGGATTCAGGAACATCGGAGACGATTTCACCGAGAAGTGGGAAATAAGTGCAACGCTTTTCAGAGCTTTCAACGCGGGTCGACGATTGACGAGTATGTATCGGAGTTTTGAGCAAATCGGTTAAAGTGCATAAATCGAAAGGGGAGTTGGAGTTCGATTTTACTTCACGATTAGTTACTGTAACGTATGTAGGTATGTATATGACGTACCTAACTCTAAAACGGCAACACTAGTCTTCAGTCATCCTTTCACATCTTTCTCCACCTAAAATACATCAATCAGTCTTCCTCGGTCAATTTTGGTTTCGATTCTCTTCCGCAGGGTCCATTCATACCTCGTACCGTAGTGGAATAAATGTAGGTCCAATCATGTAGATAAAATCGTAATTCTGAATCGGTTCTAGTCTCAGTTTTTATATCTTTTCACCATTTCAGCTCATGTGCTCTGTAAACTTCATTCAATCCATTCTACTAAACATGAATATGACTTGCCCTAAGCAAACTATTCGTCTAATACAATTTTTCCAGAATCATAGGGAGGTCTCTCATTTTCGAATGTCGAGCGTGAGCTATAAATATAGTTTTCAAACAACCCAGTTTCATCAGGGGAAGTTCGTTGGTCTGCATCAGCTGGAGTGAAAGGAAAGATTTGTGAGGTACGATTATAGATATTAGGGTCTCCAATGGTTTAGAAAGTGAATCTTCATCAGTTGGACCGACAACTTCTTGATGAGTTAATTTTTGTGCTGAGAAGCTGAGAAATCGTCCAAAATTGTTACTTTTGACACACAGCAGGCCAGCATTGATTATTCCCCTCATAGTTGTAGCCGTCTCAAATGGTGCAGACCGAAATTCACTTTCTGAACTATCAGAGGTCCAAGAACCCTAGATCTGTGCTGTGGACCATCCAGATCCGTCAAACGAGTGTTTCTATCTCGAAATATGACAATGAGAAGCGAAGTTTCGTAAATTTGGGTGGTCATTTGATTGAAGGTAAAAAGTGAAAAAAAGTTTATGAAACTCTGTAAGGAATTTGAGTTACCGAAGAATTTTTTTGGGAGCCACATATCCTCTAAAAATATCCATTTTTAGGATGTCTGATAGACATATATATATATATATATACACCCTTCAAGCAGCCAACTCACCCTTGCGACTCAAACGGATCAGGTTACCCAGATTTTCGATCGAAACTAACCAGATACACACATAGGTATATGATACAGTAATGATGGAATGGCATGCCAGTCACATGCAGGGCTTTGGCTTATCTCGTAGACCCACCAGTGCCTTGTAGCTAACGAGGAGTTGGCATGTGCCGTGTACGATAGGTATATTAGGTATTTAGTAGGCCCAGCTACCTAGCCAGAGTATTTCGAAAGCACGCTCTGTCCATCTGTCAGCACAACGTCGTGTCTTCTCCTAAAATACGTGTATTTGATAGTCCCCCATGGTCGTTCGAAGCTTTTGTGGATTTGAAAACGAGCTTTTCAGTGGTCGCTGCGAACTACGGTATAATACGTATAGTGTGAGGTAATTTATGACAGGGTTTCTAAAAGTTGATATAAATTCGTTCGCTGTTGAAAGAAGAATTTTTTTCTTCTTCTCAGACTGAAGAATAACGTCTCGCTGTGGTTTCATCGACTGTGTCCGTCTCTCCTATATATATGCTTTTTCACGACAAAGATTATTCAAAACTGACAATGAGTTTGGGGAAGAACAAGTGGCTATTTATCTGCCGTAGAGACACGTTTTTATCCTTTCGAGACGCGAAAATTCTGTCTTTTTCTTTTTCTTTCTTTCTTTCTTTCTTTCTTACTTTCTTTTTCTCTGCAGGGTGGGAAAGAAACTGTCAAATAAATTCTAACGATTTCTTCGCCCGAGAAGTTTCCAGACGGAAAGGCTAGCCGCCATTAAGATCGCGACAAATCTTGGCACTCAAGAAATCCTGTGTTTTATCGAATGCGGGGGATCATATCTACCATCGGACGTATATCCCTACTGGATCCGAAGCGTATCCAACCTCTGCATGCTGAGCATGGCGAGGAATACTTCTCACCTTTTCACCAGACAATTGCGATTTTCCATAATAGCTGAGAGGGTGAACCCAAAGGTTCGCCCTTCCAACATTCGTTTAGTTGCGTTGAAAAGGATTACGGCAGTGGAATTGACTCATAATATTAGCCCTTCGCTATATTGGCTGACGGTATCTATTCGAGATTTTTCTAACTTCCTGATCGGAAAGAAGGAGTTATAAAAAAATCAGCCCTTAAATGAAAAGTTTACTTCGCACCAGATGTCCATATTTTAAACTCAAAAAAATCAACTCCGATCGTCTTCAGAATGAAATTCTCGGTCTGCGTGTGTACGATCAATTTTTTGTCTTAAGCGATAACTCAAAAACGATTCAATGGATTCCGAAGATTTCGGTTTTCAAAAACCTTAAATTTGTGATATTTTAGATTGGTCGGTCCAGTAGCCGACGATCGATGGATTCAAATAATCTTATGCTCTAATTGTCAATTGACAGAATTTTCCTTCACTCTAAATCTGGAAGAATTTTTCTGGATGGAAAAGGTCTGGACGGGAATTTGTGCGGGATTAGTCGAATTCTCTGCTCGTTTTTTAACAGATCAAATTTTCGAGTTTTTAATACGTATCGACTGCGTATTGAAACGAGAGCTGCTGGCCAATAAATCTTGAAAAATAATAGCAGAAATGATTGTTTCGAGTATTTGATACACCAGTGTGTTGGCTGCAGAGGTTGTTTGTTTCTGTTTCGTAAATTACCAAAGCGAAATACCAATTTTCTCGTTTCATCCTCTCCGTTGCAGATGTTTGCAAGTATTATATATGTATACATATATTTTTACGGACGTTTGATACGCGGAAAGCTTATATAATTACCTATTTCTGTAACGAACCAACTGATATGAAAACCGAGGAATATTTACCACGAATTCGGCCGAGGGCTTTATTTATTCAATGTACGTGAATTTGAAAAATCCCAGTTATTGGAATATACATATATACATTCAGCTACAGCTCACCACGGTTTCATTTTTAAAACCACGTCCGCGATCATCTGAAAACGAATTACGCATTTTACGTAGGTACATTATCGTTTTTTGATACCGCACAGAGGGATATTATAAGCTTTAGTATGATAATTCGTGTTCAACAACCGGCTATGAGTGCCTTGTTTGAAATCTTGTTAAAATGTAACCGACAGGCGAGAGTTTCAAGAATTCCTTGTATTCAAATTCGAATTACTTAGAGCTGTTTCCGAAAATTAATTTATCCCACCTTCTGCTTATAGTCCCCTCACTGTACATACTTACTTCCTATAAGCTCTTTGTTGGTATTTTCCCACATTATCCACACCTCGCTGCTTGATCTTGACACAATTCCAAATTCCCCCACGAATTGCCAAGACGTTGATCCTCTTATACAAATATACAATGTACACGCAATCGTCATTCTCATTATAATTGTCATAATGAGACAATTTCCTCCGTTTTGGTTAAGAGATTATACCATACGCGATTTCACAACCCGAACTTATCAACCCGTCACTCGATCGCATCTGTTTCCTCGTTCGGAATTTTCACAGTTTCAATTTTTCGGATACTTTGAACGTGAATGTCAATTAAACAGCATCGTTTTTGGGATTATTTTTTTTCATGAGTTTTAACTGCCGTTAAGCAAAAGCTCTCCTCTTGGATTGCGCCAGTCGAATCGAAACTATCGACAAATTATCACAGTTCTACTATCAGCAGCCATTGATCTGCAATGTGATTAAGATACTTTTTTCATCTCTATAAATTCACAAACTACCAAATGAGAATGTGAAATTGAACGCGTAGAGAAGTTTGGGATGATTCAAATCTGATTGTATAAATCCAATCTAATCAAAATAGAATCTAATCTTTCTGGACTTTTAACTTCCTGCTTCACAAAAAAGGGAAATTCTTATATTCGCGCCGCATGAGTTTTCACCAGATCTTCTTTGGGGTCCAAAGAATAACCTTCAATCGTTTTTGGATAAAGGTGTGTTTGTGTGATCACTTTTTGCCTGACAATATCACGCATCAATGGATATTTACGATTTCCGTCTTCATCGCGATGTGGGTTTTCATGATTCACAGAACTGATTGAATTTTGGATTCGATCGATCCCGTGGTTTTCGAGTTATTCAACGAACATTCATTTTGAAATCTGAAATAATTCTCGATTCCTGATATTTTGAGAACGGATAAGATTTACTTATACGTAAATCTAATCAAATTTTCTCGTCAATCGATTCAGTTAGTCTACGAATTCGGTATGGAGAGCAACGATTTTTCTGTGAGGCTAAAAATTAGTATCTAGGGGTTTGATGGATCGCCATGGCTTTTACACTCCCCGAATTTCAAGATGGTACACTGACTACAGCTAAATTCGATTTTCTGAAGACGGGACAAGACGGGTTCAAGTCTCTGAAAACGAATCCGAAACCAATATTGAAATATAATTCATAATGGCAGCTACAAGAAAGCAGAAGTAATGAACATTTCCGCATGTAACACAATCCATTTTCAATAGATAGAATTTTCTAGTCAAAGCCAACTATATTGTATATGATTTCAAAAAATCTGGTTGAAAAGTCTGATTCGTTGTAGCCAGCCGAATGATCTGCCAGTTTGAAATTCGAACAGCTGCATTTGATCGCGTCGATAATGGAGGTAGTATCGAGAATAGAAAAATAAAAATATATATCGAAAACGTCCTATCGAAAATAACGGTTGTGTAAATGATAGGAGCAGAAGTTGTCACCGGTATAGATACTGAAGGGATTGGATAAACGGGATTACGATTGAAAAAAAAATGAATAAATAAACAAATTTGACTCGGACGTGTAACCGAAAATATATCCAACCAACGAAATTCTATAAATCTGGTTGTGTCAAATGCAACGTGAACAGCGGTTGGCCGTTAGTCAAATGCACTTTTAATGTGGCTAGACACATCGACAACAGCTGGTGGTACGGCAGAATTTCGCGTGCGTGTTGCCCTGCCATCCCGCAAATTCGTTCCACGATCACTGCGCGGTACTCCCCGTCTAGTCACGGAACGTTTTATTTCACATTTGAAAACAATAGCGCGTCTCTTCTGACTGGGTAAATATAAAAGCTTGCGAATGCGGACGTTCAAGTCTGTAGAGCTTTAGTCGAGTTTCAATTTAGGTATGCATTTTCGAAAAAACAAAAAACAAAAAAAACCAAGAAAAAGAAAGAATACATTTTTCCAACGAAGTTCGTATGCTATACATGGGCTTTGGCACTTTTGGGGGAATTTTTTATTTTTGTTTATCTAGTCATGCTCTTTGAGCTGCGTTTGTATACCCAAATACACTTTTTCGTTTGATTTTTTCGAATAAATCGATGGGTCCCCGGAATAACCAGCCATCTCAGAAGTTGCTTGAAAACGCAGCTTTCTCAAGTTCTGTTTGAAAAAATAGCTATCTCAAATTTTGCTCGAAAAAGTATAGCTATCTCGGGAGCGACTCTGAAACCGCTCTGTAGCGCTATTGACTTGCCACACAACTACAGAGCGGTTTCAGAGTCACTCGCGAGATAGCTGCTTTTTCCAGCAAAATTTGAGATGGCTGCTTCTTCAAGCAGAATTTGAGATACCTGCTTTTTCAAGCAACTTCTGAGATGGCTGGTTATTCCGTGGATGCATCGAAATATTCATATCGGAGTGCTAAAGCTTGATGATGATCAAGCGCGTTTTGTTTCCAACTGGAAAGAATTTATACATCGTTGTACTGTGGAAGAAACGATTCAACGTATACCGTATAGCGAATTGCACGTATGAAATACGCCGAAGACAAGAACTTTTGTAATCTTAAACTTTTACGTTTGCGCTTCTCCGCACATTGCCGTAACGTACCTACCTTTTTAACTTTTCAAGTATTCATGAATACTGCGAGCTGCAGATTTGCCTTGCTCGGTTAATAGCGATAGTGAAGCTGTATAGGTACCAGTTTTTAGCTCAGCAGGCTCATATATCGCGAGCTCAACTAGAGCCCATTCTGTCGAAAGCTATGGCTGCGTACTTTTTACAATCAAGGAGTAAAAAATTATCTTCGTTTTTCCCACGTTGCTATTTAATCAACAATTAACTCTAACAAATTTATACCATTTCAAACGAAACGTGGCTTTCGGACTGCTAGCAATTGGGGGCTTTTTTTTTTTTATCCAACCAGAACTTGTTTTCAAACAAACTTTCTCGCGAAGCTTCAGGTTTAAACAAGCGGAGCTAAATCCAAAGACATCCCACAGACCTGCCAAAGCTAATGCGGGCTTATGTTACCCAAAAGTTACTTCGACAGTCGATTCAGTTCTGAAAACCTTTCGAACCATCGGTAGAAATCTGAAACTCGATTGGTTTGAGATTCCCCAAGTGAAAATTTGTTCTCCAGTTCAAAGTTGCATCGCAGCAAAAATAGAAGTGTAGGTTATAGAAACGCCAACCACGATGTTTTATTGCCATAATCACGATGTTCAAACCAGCATGATCACAACTGTTGATGTTTAATTGAAACAAGCGAATTTGGGCTGACCATGAGCCAGCCTTTGAATTTCCTATTTTCAAACTCATTTCGAGATGAAATAATGAAAAAAAAACAGGACAAAAAAAAAACGAGTTCAAATAATACAAAACTACCTACTGCATTGATGTATTTCTTAATTAAGTCATTTCCAAGTTGGAGCAAATGCGATCGATGGAGACCAAGATCATCAAAATCGAATGACCTGGTATCGAGATATCATAAATTTTTGTGTTCATCGAGATTTGTTTTTTGAATAACTCGAAACTAGCTTCACCGATCAAATCCAAAATCTACTCAGCTACAAGTTCAATACAAAATATGGTCCAAAATGATTCTCTAAACCTCAAAATATGGAGATGTGGTGAAAACTCAACTTTCCATTTTTGGGGTCATCAAAACAACTTTCTTTTTTCAAATCGGTTCACCAAAAACGGAGAGTTGCAATTCAAGCCATACGTAAAAATTCCCCGGATTATCCCCATAGTGCAATTTTATAAATGAAAATAGCTTATCGTCACACTATAGGGCGGCTTGGAGTAGGTAATCGGTTCAAACATGAATACGCAGCTCACGTAAAACGTACTGTTATGGTTGGAAAATATAAGTTTGAAAATACATTGCATCAGCTTATCGTTATGGGCGTTGAAACCACCAAACCAACCGTTTACCGATATCTATATAATGTCCCCTATAATAGCAAACAAGTCCGGTATAATTGTTTCGTTTCGTTTTGCCTGTAAACAAAAAATTATCTCGCTTATATCGAAACCGATGAATGAATTTCGTCCTGCTAATAGCTAAAATCAGCACATCCCTATTTTACCCGACTCTCCTCGATCTATATTTGCCTTTCGAACCGCGAATAGAGCTGGGAGAATGAGAAATGGTCAAATTCGGCAATGGGCGAGAGGAAAAAAAATAAAATGGTCACCTATCCTCGGCGTGTATGTGTCGGAAGGGTAAAAGATTGCCTGTGGGATGAAAAATTGGGCAATAATTGATCTTCCCCTTCGGTTGGCTGGCTGGTCGCTTAGCGATTTTTCCGTGCGGAATGGAGGAGCGTATTGAGAGCTTCGAGGCTTTCGGGGACCTTGGAATATCTGGAAACTCTGGGCTCTTAAAAACTGGAGTAAATTGAGGAGTCGAATGCATGCATTATTCATTCTCCTCTCGCTATCAGTCTTCAAAAGGATCGCATTACACTCTTTTATGTGAGCCATTTCTGTGGCTAACCCCCCTCGGGCTCTTGTTCTCCTGAAACTAATTCAATCGATAGTTTTGTAACGTACGTGGAAACTGATTCAAACCTATTCGTTAGTGCCCAGCTAGTTCGCCATCGGACCGTAGATATCTGACCACTGTGATATCAAATGTCCAAATAGTCCCGGAGCTGCAGCGAATATGTTGCTAAAAAATTTTCGAACTTTTCTTCCAGTTGACAAAAAAATTTCAATGAAATTTCATTCAATAAAAAAATGCATTCCCATCATCCAAAATCTGTCATATCGACGTACAAGTCAAGAAATTTCAATTAGTTCAACTTTTGGTTGAGAAAAAAAATTATAACGAAATTTCATTCAATAAAAAAATGTATTCCCATTATCCAAATTCTGTCATATTCATGTAAAAATCAAGGAATTTCAATTAGTTCAACTTCTGTTTTTTTGAAAAATTTACGCGTATATTTTTACGGTGAAACTTGTAGTTTACAAATGAATGAAACCGTATAGTCAGACTGAGTTCGTAGTCATCGATCGTGCGTTCACGAGGAGAAAATTACACGGACGTTAATGACTGTTCATTTAACAAGGATTAATTAGAACTTTCTGTGTCCACTCTGCTCAAAAAGTGACGGATGATACATCAGTAAAGAAAAAAAAAAAAGGTGAAGTGAGCTTGCGGCTATGGCAAAGTATAGTCGTGGTATCGTCGCATCCCTTGCGTGCTGTTAAAGCACATGAGAGAAAAAGCGAAGAAGAGAGAAGAAGGGAGGCGGTATAGAGGTGCAGGGTAAAAACAATTAATCTTGGGAAGAAACCGCGAAATAAATTCCTGTCAGAGGAGAATTTATTTATTTTTCTGTGGACAAGTTGGAGTTATCCAGCCATTATAAGAAGACTCGTCCGAAGGGGTAGCGGCAACGGTATATATAGCTAAACGGAGAAGCATTGATATATGGGAATGAAGTACGAGAAAAATAAAAAAAATATATATGTATATAAATATATATAATGATAATAATCATAATAATAATAACAATAACAGAAACAGCTAGAGGGGGAATAAAAATAGAAAATAGAATGTATATCAAGTCAGGAAGAAACTAAAGAGGTATTATAAATAAAGCAATAGAAAACAAAGTGGGAGGAAGCCTGAAGAATATGGGATTCGGAAGTGGAGGGCGGAGAATGCGAAATATCTTCGAATTTATGTTGAAAACATTATATCCGAATCGACCTGCGGGAGCAACTCGCTCAAACGTAACTCGGTCGTTCGCTTACAACCAAAAGTACAGCGAATCGCTTTTGCAATATATATTTCAGAAATATAAAGAGTAATGTTCAGCTGCCCTCTTCTTATCCCGGAAGTACCAATAAAATGAGAAGACATTTATTTCAACCTCCATGACGTATCATAACAGAGCGTTTAACAAAAATTATTACTCGGTATCGAGGACCTCTAGAAAATTTATCAATTTTTACAATAAATAGGGGAGAGCTGGGCATAGGGGAAATAATGTTCTGAGGAAATAATGTTCTGAGTTGAGTTTTTAGTCATTGAATCGTTTGAATTTCACCAAAAAACGAAAATCTGACTGAAGATTAAAGTCTACCGCAAAGTTGAAAAATTGCGGCCCCCCCCCCCCCCCCCCCCGAAAAAATTACCACTTTTTTTCAAAATAACAAACATCACAAATTCATTCATTTAATTGCATCGGTAGACTTTCAACGTCAGGAGGTCCACTTTGCCCGTGTATCCCACAGTTCTTGTAAAATACAGTTGATTTGTTGTGAAATTCGTCCCGGCACAAGTGAATTAATGAGTTTATAATGTTTCTTCATTTCGAAAAAGTTCAATGAAATCTGAGGGGGGGGCCCACTTTGCCTGCCATTTTTTCTAGTCCTAGTCAGTATCGCTATTAGGATGTGAAAAGTCTCCTGATGCAAGTAAATTAGTAAATCTGTAAAGTTTGTTAATTCTGAAAAAGTAGGAACAATTTTGAAGAGGGCCCACTTTGCCCGCCCCTTCCCTACATATAAGCTGACTGGATACTATATCTTCTGGTGATTCATACGTTATAATAATAAGGAAACCACCCCAGGGGTTGAAGGCTGAAGTGAGTGGTTCAAAGTCCTGATTCGAGGACTATTCGCGATTTGGTCGAACTTGGCCTGTCTGTCTTCCAGGCGATCCCTAAGGATGTGCCAAACTCTGGACGCGATTCTTTGATCCTTGAGCTTTTGTTCTCACATCCGTGATATATCTTCTCATCGTTGCGGGAAACTCAAGAGCGTTTCGTAGTAGTGTGACATTGACGTCCCTGAAGTGCTGACCCTTGAACATAAAACGATCCTATGGTTTTCTCAGAATCGGGATCACCTGTCTGCAAATGTTTACTGACCAAAGGCTGGGGATCTTCAGTCCGAAGATTCATTCGGGAAATATCAGACCTTGGTGTGAAGCAAGATTGAAGGATCTTGAAAAATGCTACAGAAAAACAGGGAGGTGTGTGTATCAAAAATTGTTTACAATTTTTTTTTTTTACCATGCGCTGATGATCCTTGAGATTATTAACGATGGGCATTGGCCGAGGAAATGAGATGAGCGAGAGAGGTAAAAGTCGATATACCTACGGATGTAGGCCGAGTGACGTTGAAGATGAAAAGGGAAGTAGATGAAAAAGCGATATCCGCGAGAAGAAGCGGATTTCTATCGGAAAAGGGTATTTTGCATCATCGTTGATGTAGGAAAGGCAGGAGAATCGAATACGATTATCAATTGTGAGTGACTTTAGACTTGGGAGGAAAAATATGTCTGGAAGTCTGCAGTGAACCTACATCTTCGAGTTATGATTTAATAGGACTCGCTTTTTGATACGTCTTTTCCTTGCCACATTATCGAAAGGACTTTTTCTTATTTGGTAAGCTGCAGCGTTACACGACATGGGGCATCCTTTGAAAATAAAGACGGACGTTTATTGAAAGTCCATTCTTTATTCAGGATCCTGTTTCGAGAATTCCAAACGCCGGAGGATTCCACTCTCGATTCCTCAACAGTAAAGTTTCAATACTTTCTTTTTTTTTTCCTTTTTTACATACGGTGAAACGTGTCCTGAAATTCTGGATGGCAAGAACCGGTTGAAAGCTATGGTTGGTTCATACGGAACTTTGTTCCGATTATTTTAGTCACCGGAGAATTTCCCTCGTCACATCATCAGATAACTTCAAATACTTTTCTTTCTCTTGTGTTATGGAACACAACGGAAATATCCTAACTCTTCAAACACAATTTTTATAAATCCAGGTCTGATCATCTCGTTCTGTTTTCCAGGAAAAATGGAAAATGTAGTCCACTCATCATTTTCGTGGAATACAAATCTGTAAAACTTTTTATACTTCAACTATCCAGAGGACGTACATAGTATACCTACTGCTTTTAATTGAATATACCTTCATTTGTTAACCTTGTTCTAGGTACCATTAGTCATGATTTTTAGTACTTCTGGCCAAACTGTTAATGAACAAACAATAGGCGAGCAGGTGTCACGCTCACAAATCCCAGGCAAAAGTAACTTCAACAGAAAAAAGACATAAAAAATAATATTGGATATGGGAATTAGTTTTTCTATGTTTGTACGGTTCGAAAAAAAGTTTTTCAAAATGACGGGTGAATTCCAAAGCTTGGGGATATTTGGGTTTGTTTAATCGATCGCAAACCATCGAGCACCTGATGGCAGGATTTCTATTCGCTGAAGGTGCGAAGAATGGTGAATAAAAAGACAAAATGAAAACAAAAAAAAAACACACACACACAATTCCTGTACAAATCGTATAGTCAGGTGGCGCTACTGGGTTATATTTCAAACGTCAGGAGTCCGATCATCAATCATTTGTAAATAAACCTTTCGGGTCAACGGCGTGCAAGCGTTGAAGGGTGGGCACGATTCTGGGGCTGATCCCTACCCCCTATACACCCTCTTTAAATTAACATCCCACCCTCACCCTCCGGTACACCACCCTGCGGACAACTGTTGTTCGCAATTTGCCCAAAGGCATATAATCCTGGTATTAGATATAGACGTTTTGTGCATTACATTGACGATTCGTCGATAGTGTAATCTACCGTCACTTCATCTGCCATTCGTTAAGCCCTTGAATAAAGCAGGGACCTAATTAGCTAACTGACTCGTTGTCCGATGAGAATAATTAATGATAATCACCCATCGATTGATGAGCAGCAGGATTCAGGCAGTTCACTGTACCTAAAAAAAAAACGAATACTTTGCCAGATACTTTGGCAATGTTTTTCAGTGAATTTTCGCGTTACTGACGTGCATTGTTATCGTTTGTTATTAAAAACTTGATAGCTCATCAAGCGATCTATTGAAGCTCGGGAAGTGGCTAGTAGTAGGCGAGGACAATGTCGACGTGAAAATATCGGGAATTGAACTGCCAGTTGAGAATAAATTTTATGAATTTGCTGCAAATTACAACAGCCGGAAAAGCGAGCGTCGATCAGTTTAGGTATAATATATCTGCCAGAGGCAAACTTGCGGTGAGTTAGTCCTTCCATAATTCTTGATCATTGATCTTGCGGCTTTTCAACATTTTTTATTCACCTTTTTTTTCGATATTTCCAAAGAATATAAATCGGTGTTTACGCAAAAAAATATTCAAAGTTTTGATCAAAGTTCACGAATGTTCGGGAAAAAAATATGCGAAAATGAAGCATAGGCCTCAAAGCTTATTCGAATTATCCCGTGTCTTGAATTCCCGAAACATGAAACTTGGAACGCTTTCTCAATCCTGACGGCTGCTTCTCTGCCCTCATGATGGTTTCTCATATCCTCTGCATATTTCAAAAGCTTCTTGCTCTGGCATTAGGCGATGCCTACTAAGTAAGTAGCGGTAGGTACCTGCAGATTACCTGTGCTGGTCTCACATCTTGTCTCGAATCGATTTGTAGATCATTTCCCAAAAGCTACAGGCAGGAAAAAAGCAATTTTAATGGTAACGAATGAAAATTGCATGTCCCTAATTTTTTCCCCGAGTCATATGTATGGTGTATGTATACGTGGACCCCATCATGACGAGCATCCGCAATCTTGGAGCTTAATAAATTGTTGGCTGAGTTTTCCTGAATTTCGGGGCATGCGCCAAGGTGATGTCGTGTTGTCGAGGGCGCGAATCCACCACTTTGGGTTTAGTAGGGTCGCGCAGTTCGTCTCCGCGAGGTAAGCGAACCAGGTTTGTTCTTCGGCTGAGAAGTATCAGACTTTTTCACCACAGGCTACCGACGATTTAATTAATTTCGAATCTTTTTCTGTTTCAAAGTGGGTAGCAGCAAATCGAAAATTAATTCAGTGATTCTCGTGACTGTGTTACAAATTTTTGGGAAACGGAATTAGAAACGTAACTATAAACAATAATCTGAAAAATTTTACGAGCGGTCAAAATCGGAGCTAATGTGCGTGCCGGACTAAACATCGATAAATTAATTAGTGGAGGCAATTCCATTGTTGTACTTTTACCAAAATCCAGCAGCAGCTTTTAGCGTTGGTTATTAGTTTCCGATAATGAAATAATTACTAATCCATTGATAATATCGGTTGAAATTTCAACCGCGTTGTGTAAATATTATGCTTTACGAATCTGGCAGCAAAGATCCCACCTCAAATTAAATGAACGATGTATAAATTGGCGTGGTATTGCAACCATTGATCCATTAATGAATTGCGAAAGTACTGCTATCACGTAAAATGTGGTGGAAGAAGGTAATGCCACTAGCATGTTTGGTACTATCCGAGTGGTGAACGATATGGAATCTACGGTAATAAATTTCGAGTAATCATTTTTTAATCAGAACACGCCCTTAGAAATTATAGGTAATTACCTCAAGCACATGCTGCCGGTGTTCCTAAAACTATAGTGGATTTCGAGCTACGAGCCCATAGTAGGGTGTGCGCCTAATACTCAAACTACAGAGAATCAAGTGAATTATTTCAACTAGCCGAGTTTCCTAATTCTACACGATAAACTGTAGAGCTGTGTGCTCTGTTCATAGATTTCAATTAATTAGTTCAACGCAGAGGCTGGCTGTTGAGCAAATTGGTAAATACCGGTGCTAATCCAACCGTGATTTAAAAGTGAATTTCTGTACCAGAGCACGTCGATTGAATTAGAAAAAAAAAAAACAAAAAAAAACAGGAAAGATTAGAAAAAGGCGAAACTATGAAATGATGAATAATTCCTAGCGATAAAGGAAAAGCTCACATCGTCATTGGATATCATCGATACAAATGAAACTCTTATCAAGAATAGAATAATGAAGAATGTTACTTTGAATACGATTTTGGTACCAGTTGTTCTGGCTACAGTTCAGTTGGTACAAACAGTGAACGCCGGAAGTTGTAAAGAAGCAAAGCTTTGCTGTCCTGGAAGAGACTCAGCTTGCGTTGTTCAGAAGACATCACCAAACGCGATCATCGAAGGACCTCAAGACAAGCCATGCTATTGCGATCACGCTTGTCTGAAGCTAGGTGATTGCTGTGATGATTTCAAAGAGACATGCGGAGGTGAGTTTTCACGAAGCTTGTGCTTTTAAGCGTGACCCGGCAATTTCTGTCTCCTGAATGGTAGCGCAGGTCTTCCAAAAGCTTTTGCTTGATTCTTTCTAAACATGCTGAAGTTCTTATACAATTTTGCTTAGGTCTTTGCGTATAGAGCAGAAAGAGGACTGCGGATTGTTGAATGTTTCATTTTTACTCCGATATGATACGAGGTTGCGGGTAGCTGAGGCTGCAGTATTTAAAGCTGGCAAACCAAAAGAGAGGCTTTAAGCTCTACCCGGATGACAAATAGATATCGACATTTCGGAAGCAGCTTTACTGACTGTCATTTCCTACGTGATATATCCTCTTCTTTCTTGGCTGCATACAATTCTCAGTCGATTCAACTTGCAAGTGATAAAAATGAAACCGTGAGTGATTCATGAGTGATCCAATTGATACGGAAATTCGAAATCTTGCGAGGATTCTGATCTCGTTTTATCTAAATAAAAGGAGCAATGATAAGGACGACTGAAAAAGAGAAAAGTACAAAATGTTTTTGATGATACGAGTTTCTTTGCTTCTCCTTGGAACACAATGGTTCTTGAATTATTTCGCCCTTCTTTTTGGTTGTCATTACAATACTTTGGAGTTCGTTTTCATATACGACAATATCGCTGGCAGATTCGCGTCAAAGACAAATTGGCGATGAAATTTATCGTGAAATTGATGTTTCTATACGAAATTGGAGTCATTGTCAGTATACCTATCCGTGAAAAGATGAATGTTTTCTACTCCGGTACCTATCTCTGCGTTAATAAATTTCAACCTAAAAAAATCGGTACGCGATTGTTGTACGTAACATGCTGCGGAATACAAAAGTAATAAATTTTCCGACAAAAAGATTTCAATCAAGCTTAACTTGGAGATTTATTAACCTTATCGTTGGAACTCTGATTCCGTTAGCCCGTTAGCAAACGATGGTAATAGTTTTTTGCTCATTTTTCACAACGTCTATACTTTGCGGATACTTTTTTTTTTTTTTTGACACAGATAAACTCTGCCACCGCAGGGCATTTATTCCGTATAAGCCTCAGCACAGCTCACTTGACAAATCGAGAAAGAAACTGGAGTGCATCTGAAATATGCTGCAGGAATGAAATGGTGGGAATATCAGAACGTCAAAGAAATTGGTTTTCTTTTAAATTTGTGAAAGAGATCTTCGGAGCTTCTCCACTGTCACGGACATTTTGAAGTATCTACTTCACAATAGAAGGAGACGTTTGAAAGGCAATACCACGATCTAGATAATCAAGGTTCAGACGTTGTGATCTCGAAATAAAAATCATATTCCTAAAGCTTCAATGCTTGACAGGTCGAAGCCAATTTCATTCCAATAAGGGAAGGTGTCGAAACGAAAATTTGAATGCGTCAAGAATTGGAAAAATCAAAGCTCAGGATGTGGAATGCTAATGCGATTTTCGAATGGAATATCGTTTCAAGTTGATCCTGACGATTTAAGTTGCAAGAAATTCTGACAATACTGTATATATCGGTCTAGTCAATTTAGGGATAGCAGTGGATCGTTATCACCTTTGAAAGCTTCACCGTTCGAGAGACACACTTAACATTTCATTTGTCATGAAAATTGAGGAGGAAACTCGTAAACAGTAAAATTAGCCAGGTAAAACGGAGCGCCAGGGTTTAAACGAACGATCAAAGGAGTTGGAAGGACAAAGAAGCTCTTCGACTGTACTGCATGTTATTTCACTGGGTATATAGTAAAATTTTTCAATGTATACTTCAATTAGCTCAGAATTTTCATTAATTATCACTTTTCAAAGGGGACTGTTTTCGTCTCGGTTAATTGCGACAATTCACAGTATTACGGTTCCGTAAACACGTGGAAATACATAATAAACCATTCTCGTCTCTCGATGTACATCGATTTGTTCTTATTCTTACTCAAACATTTCCTTATACCTTCTTCATAAGGCTTGAACTTTGCTAAGCTCATCGATCCACCTGAGACTTCATTTTTGTGAAACGAAAGAAATATACCAGTTGAGCAAAGTGAGAGGGATTAGTTTGAAAATCCGCTCCTTGCTTTCGATGGCTGTTGGCTTTCGCTCTACTGCAAGATAATGCGAAGAAAAGAGAAAAAAAAACCACCGAAAGATCCTTCAGACTAAGATGAGGGAGGATAATCTTCCGAAGTATTAGAAAACTAAACGGATTTTAATCAGTTACCGATGCAATGAAATTTTTCAAACTTTTCCCAGAGATGAATTTTTCCTGGAAGAAGATTTCCTCTTAAGAAAATTTTAAATGGATAGCTATACACCCATTCAACACAATTACGCAATTTGTACTCGATTATAACTTGAAATTGGTATAAATCGCGTTTTGGCCAAACAGTTTTTTACAACTTCGATTATCACTATAAAAATTATTGATATACCAAAGTCTTGTTTCGTTTGATCGTTCATACTTGGGATAATGATGAACAGATTAATTATGTTTATTTGTTCATCTTGTAATTGTTGAATTCGTTTGTTGTTCATATCGTCGAGCGTTTGCTAACTGGTTTTCTAATTCTAACCCGAGGGCTAGAGATTCGTTGGGTTGTAACATAGCCTTTAATTAGCAGAGGCCTTGTTCGGCAATTTCGCTTTTGTACCGGAAATGAATACCGCGAACGTCTATATAGTCCCATCGTTCGTCGCTCTTCTTCCGCCAGATGATTCTCTCGCTCTCGAGAATTAATCAAGCAGTGGTCCTCCGCAAATGAAAAGCCCATTGACGTCAATTGCAAGTGAAGCTTGTAGGACCTCGAAGAGAGAAACGTGGCGAATAATGTTATAATTTATTGTTTTCTCTCGGACTTGATTCTTTGTTTTCTAACCCCTATTTTTCTCCCCATTGTGCAGTATTAAACATACATACCTATATATATTTTCTTCCTCCAACTCGGTGTATCTCTTCCATCCAATGTATCCATTGAGGATATCTTTTTTTTTTGTTTAGTGACTAAAAAAAAGTTCCATTCAAATTTCGTTTCCGTTCTTCTCTTCCGTTACCCTTCAATCCCATCGCTTCCGGCGTGATGGTGTTCGATTTTTTTAACTTGCTATCACACGTATAAAAATCGAACACAAACTCGCCAACCTTCCTATATAGTGACAATCTTTTGTATATTTATTTTTTACGCACCTACTCGAGTCTTGATTGTATTTTCTTTTTTTCTGGGTCATTTACTTGGTATAAGTGGATCTAAAAGCGCGAGTAAAAATTTCAAGGTATTTTAAAAAGAGGAACGGCCCACCTTTTAAGCACTTTTGCTCATTCTTTTACCGTAATTTTCCATTCCATTAAATTTAATCACCCTTAAACAGATTCTTTTATCAGCTGACGCATTTTTCACGTACCCGGGCGTTGCAAAACCTATACCTTTACCTTAAACCGCAGTGGGGAAAAGCTCAGGTTTAGTTTTATGGATTATTTATCTTGTTCTTTTTTTTTTCTTCTTTTCATGGTAACATCAAATTTATAAACGACAGGTTGGATCGTAATTTAAAAAAAAAAATGCAAAAAATGCAAAAATTTTCCTTAACGTTTATGGTGCTTCACGGTTAAGTTCGTAAACTTTGAATCGGATTAACTTTGAGGTCAACTTTATTTGCAGGAGATTTTTAATAACCAACGTTGTCTGGTCTCGTCTGGTTGATTTATCGATTTACCTACGCAGCTCGTAATTAAATCGCTAATTACGTCACGTTTATTACAGAAACTGGTCCCCTGCTTACGTAATAACTTTGAACTTTGAACTTTGAGCTTTTGGGGTTTCGGCCGGATTCAGGCAGCTTTCCAAAGTTCAAAAATTACAGCTATGGTACATGGAAGTAGAAAGCATAATATTTGAAATCCGAGCACTAATTATAATCTGTTGTATGAGGAGGTATAACGGTGATTGAATTATTGGTTAAATATTTGTAAATTGAACTTATACTCTAGTGGGGTAGCTACTTTTTCATCGAAAAATCGGTAAATCACGTTTAAACAACCTCGTTAACTGCTAACTTGATATTATACCAAGGAAATATATCCACCTCTGGGAATATTAAAGATGAATGACTATAAAAGTCGACAATTGAGCTGCAAGTAAGAAAAGCGCAATAAGTTAAAGTTAATAGTTACTCAGAACTCAAAGAGTGAGTAACTAAGTGTAATTTGTTAAATCTTCATGAAGCAAGAGTCAGGAGCAGTCGGGGACAAACTGCTGAGTCTGGCCGCGCGCCAGTAAAACTCTTTTAATTGCTAGCTTTGTAACAGTTTTTTTTATTTTTTTCATCTTTTTGGTCTCTCGTTTTTTCTTCTTTTGACCGACGCCCAACTCCGAGGTAAAAAACCGCAGTAATGCAGTAGTTCGGTTGTACGGGTAGATGTCTTCTTATTTGAAAACGTATCTCGTATACTGAATTCTCACTGTTCCTGCTTTCTAAAGGAACAATAGAAAAAAAAAAAAAAATGTCATTTTACCCACAAATGTCCAACTTCCGGTTTTCACGGTGCTTTTTCACCGCAAAATTTTTACCCAACTATTCTCACTTTGATCAACTGGTTGGAATGTCTAGTTTTTCTAGTTGAAAAGAAAATCCAATAGTTTATAAACTATGTACTATAAATTCTCATACATATTTCGTAGATTTTAAACTAAGTACGTATTCCGTATGAGAAATAGTTTTACTTCAGAAAATTTTGTTAATTAAAATTATTGTCAAGTTTCTGCACCGGTTTGTCTATAGTTGAAGGAGTTGTACAACAAACAGGGTTCAAAGGACGTGCTGAAAAATCTTAAGAAAAAAAGCTTTTTACTGAATTTTCAAATTGTCAATCACATCTTTTTTTCTCGTCAATCCCTTGAATAAATGAGTTCTGAATTTCAAAGATAAAGCGTGTGGTTTGTTCCGTTTCAGTGGTGGACTGTATGGTGTCTGCTTGGGGTTCGTGGTCAGTATGTGACAATAAATGTGGACCAGGAACGCAGAGCAGATCTAGGACCATCGTGAGCGCTGAAAGAAACGGAGGAAAGCACTGTCCGCAGTTGGAACAGAGCAGGGGTTGCGAAAGCAGCGACTATTGCCAACGAAAAAATCATAGCATGCCGTTCAAAGGTGAAACAATAAATCATTTGTACCATAAGACGTATCATGCAACACATCATTGGTTACACTAAGTTGCATTTTGATCAAATAAACTGCTTTCAGAAGTCGCTTTGCTGTTACCCAAAAATTTGGATGGCCTAGGGGAGATAACGGACGAAAATACCATTTCTGAAGGGTGAGTTTTATATCATTCCTAATTCCCAGTTACACGTCTTCCATTTTTTTTTTTTCAGGTTAATTTGCAACACATATTTTAAATGAATCACCGCTATACCTTCGTAATTGTCATTAGAAAATGGTGCCCAACGTGGGGCCTAGTCGATAGACATTTTTGCTTTTTGAAGTCTGTTGTAGCCAAGCCATATTAGACCATAGAGATTGTCCTCACAAAATGATGAAAGGATCAGGTGAAGAGGAATGGTTGATTCTTTCCATGTCAAGTTCGTGTGATCTTGATTTTTGGATCAGAGTTCATACTCGGCATGGTAAAAGATCGTAATAAGTACTAGAGGAATCGATTTTCGAATCTGCTGGAAAATTCTCCACCGTTCGAACCATCATGGACTATCGGATATTCGACAAGGTTTTTTACTATAAAATCCTTGAATTTTGTTGTCAATAGAGGAACACGTCTCAACGTATTTTTGAGAACGATGAAAATCGGGCCAGCTGTAGCATTCGTAATTGATCGTCAGTCCCTTGAGATCGAACCCCTGTATTGAAGAAATTCGACGAATGGTCAAGTCGGTCATTTTGGAATCAAGAAAATACTGAAGATTATACTCTCGTTCTACTATACTTGAAAAAAAATTACAACCATTCCTAGTTATCTTCATTTTCTTACTTACAACTCCATGGACCTCGAAAAAATCTTTACTATCGAAGAAGATTAGGATTTGATTCGCCATAGTCTGCAGGCCAATTCAACCCTTAATCCGCACGTTTCGTTACCGCCAATTAAACTGCAGCGGTAATTGAACATTAGCCTATATATCGGTAGAATAAATGAAAGTTTACGAAATTGTAGGTTTCCGTGTAGGTACGTAAGTTCATTTCCGTATAGCTGGAAGCTCTCCTTAGCCGAGTGAATCCAATCAATCCAAAGTGCACCATCCGGGTTGATAACTTTTTGAAGAAGTGAAACGAGATGCCTCTTGCACTTGGGAAATCTTTTAACTTGCGTATTGCGTGTTCAGAGGTTGTCTTGGCAACCGTGATACCTACAGTCTTAAGAAACTTTACTTCACTGGAATTTCCGGACTGGTGAGAACTCGGATCTAAGATCACCTTTTCAAAGGCTTTCGAAGAAGGTGCAGTGGCTCCAGCGTCTGGAATCGTTCGCGCGTCTCTCTTATTGATACCGAATTAACTGCCGAGAATTTCTGCGCTGCTTTCTTAACCTCAAGCTGCTATAAGCTCAACGTAAAGCTGCTATTCGCGAAAGTGAACAATGATGCTCTGAAATAGGTATGATAGTTTCATACCTGCTGCAGGCAACAATACCGACGACGAACGTAGGGCGTGATCAAATTCTGCCTTCGGGGCTCGCAATCATTCGTACTACTCGCGTTTGCTCCCGTTCATCTAAAACCCTATACGTATAGCCTAACTGTATTCAATGCTTGTTCGATGTTCTGTGTTGTTAGCAAACAAGGGAGTCTCTATATTGTGACTAGTTACTCCGCAATTACGCGTTCGCTTCTGACAATGGATTCTCAAAACTTTTTGGCCCAACCGAGTAGGGAGCAGCAAGATTTCAAGATTACGAGATTTCGGAGGACTTTAGAGGATTTTGAAACATTTTCTGTGATTACCAAAGATTTCAAATGATTTTAGATTGTCTCAAGTCATCTCATGCCGTTTTATTAGTTATTCAAGATTTCGAATATGCAGTTGAATAATTACAAATGATTCAACAATATTTCACACTTGGAATGAATACACCTGATGATTTTACGGGACTTTAGATGATTCCAAATAATTTCACGTAGTACAAACGATTTCCAAAGATCTTCAAAGATCTCAAATGTTTAAATATGATTCCAGAAGATTTTCAATGATTGTCCAATATATTTCAAAAACTTCAAAGGATTTCACATGATTTCTGAAGATTTCGAATGATATCGAATGATCTCACAAGATTCCCACGATTTTACGACAAATGTAAGTTGGATCTCAAGAATGATTAACCCTTCAGTTGCAAAAAGTTCTTCAGTATTTTACAGTTTTTGTCTATAGATAATGATCTTTTGATGGTAATGAGAAGTTAATTGTTCCACCTATGGTAGGTGAAAAATCTCGATTATAAATTTGTTAGATGATGTGCAACAAAAGTACTTGCGCTGCTTTCTTTTCTCTCGTTTCCTGCGTTAATGGTATTCCAAGGCAGCGGATATCCGGTAACAATTATATCATTCTTCGTCTGAAGTACCTACCGCAACCAGTGCAAAACATCAAGTCGTTATGAATTCCCGCAGCTTTTCGCAGCTTGAGAATCAAAGGTTTCCCATACATATATATATATATATATGTATACAATATACGGGGCAATTTTCTACCATTTCCGTTTCTCAACAGAATTTCACTTTCATTGAATTCAAAGGATGAAAAGTTGCGAACTGTTGAACAGAATGGGTTTTCAGGGTTGATCATTTTCGCATATTCATACATTCCCACGCTATTGGGGTTGAAATCTGCTTCACAGTTTTCAATAAAACATATTATTACTCCTACGTACATGATTCTTTGGTCTAACCCATTCATAAAGTGACATAGAAAACATACCGGAACTTTAGCTACACACGTGTAGGTAGTTGTAAGTTATCTCCTGCCTCACCGTGGGGGCTTGAAAATCGAGTAAAAAGCATCAGTATATCTTGTCTCTTACTCTTTTATCTTTATGGGGGGTAAAAAGAAAGTGTGATAAATGAATGAGGGTAATTGCAATTTGCGGGATAGTGGAGGGAAATTTAGGTGTAATAACGCGATGCCGCGCGTATTGTTATGGCTGCTATAATTTCCATAATTATTTCAATCGTGAAAATTGTTACGAGCTCGTTCCTACCTACAATTAACGAATAATTATACCAATATCAATAGAATCGTTGATGAATGCATAGGCACGAGAAGTCCTCGATTTCTCATCTTGGAAACAATTTAATCTTTGGGAAACTTTGATCATGAGATTGATTGATTAATTTTACGCTTTTCAGTTACTGCGTCGCCTTCAAAGTAACAAGAGCCACAAAAGCTTGTGGCAAGGATCCTTCGTTGGCGACACTGAGCGCAGGTAAGGATAAATTCATTTTACATTAATCAATGAAACACGTACAGGCAAAAATTTCACATGATTCAGGGCATTGTTATAAAAAAACTGAAGATCCTGAGCTAACAAATATACTTTTGTTGTCTAGATTAGACCGTCATTTATAACTCGAACTGGCACTTGGAAAAAAAAAATAAAAATACTTACTGTTATACGAAAGTTATAGCGTCAAGCTGCGGATCAGGATTTTTTCAGCAACAGCCTGAGGGTCGAGCTCGAATTTTATATCACATTTTGGTAAAATACGGCTTGGCAAAATGATCAACCAGATTTGCAAAATGAAAACGATTGCAGAAGCGTTAAGATAATTGGATGGTTGTGTTGAAATCCCAGTTTATTTTCTTCATGATCAAGTTTCGAATCGATCATTCTGAAAAGAGTGGAATTGCCAATTTTTTTGTGAAACCTGATTCAGATCGGTTGACCCATTCTCCACGAATCCTGCGTGCAAATTTGTTCGTTATACCCACGACAATCTTCTTCGGTTGAAACATGGGTATAGGTCTTCAAATTAGGGGAGAGATGGAAAAATCGATATTATTTCTTTAATCCAGAGAAGTATGTGCCCTCAAGATAAAACGTTTTTATGGTATCATCAAATTTCTGTTGTATCAGTCAAAACCTCGATTCCATACGTATACTTGTTTACGGTATAATGATGTATTGAGAAGGAAAAAAAAAAAAAATACACTTCGCATTGGATCTAATTCTGCTCAGAGTAGGATAAGCTCTGAACCACAACCACAATAAAGGAAGTTAAAGGAGGAAGGTGGTCAGCCCTGGCTTTATCAGTCAGTTTTCTCTTCGTTATCGCTTGACAACAGTTTACTTTGTGCCTACGAGTTTCTTTAGCATGAAATAATGGAAAGGAGATTACATTCTCATCGCCTAGTTGGTACAAAATGATAATATCAAACAAAAATGTAAAAATCTGCAGGAAAAACGGAATACACTACACTATAAAAATCTGAAGACGTTTGTATATCTGTAGATGTATCTTTATCATTCATAGCCAATACGTCAAGCATATGATCTGTAAAGTAGATCGTGTTTCTATATTGGCTACGTCGAGGTTCTAAGAAATGGAGGCAAATCGATGTATCGGTATTACATTATCTAACACTATAGCTGCAGAAGGCGTCTGGCACGTGACAGAAATGGGAAAATAGGCGTGTACCAAATAAGGTTGGATTGAATTCGCGTGAAAATCGTAGATATTTTTCTATTTGTCAGTAAGCAAAAGACGAGTAAAATAGATCATCGATTCTTTCACCAATTTGAGTTTCTTTCATTGTCAGTTTAACGATCGTTAAGCAATGCCAAATGCAATGAAATCTTTGCCTATACTTACCTACAGTTGTTATAACTTCGATCGGAAAACTTTAACAATCCCATGTTTTATCAGCGTCGACATCATTAAAGCATTTCAAATAAATATACGATCGTTTCGTTATCAAACAGTCCATTCTCGATAATAAAAATCCCATTAGTCGGATAATTTTCTCTTGGTATAGAAGGTTATGTACCTTCGTTGATAGGTATAGTTACACGGTTAAATCCATCAGACGATGTAATGACACGTTCTAGTACTTTATTTAACGACCTATTTTCCTCGTTGACATTCTTCGGTCGAGTGTTGACGCGAATTATAAGTACTTTGATCGAGTACAGATCGGCAAAAGATTCTCCACTTTTGAGGTGCTGAGGATCCTGGCAGGATCGGACGAATGTGCGATTGTCGCTTTTTGGAGTGGTTGTTTGCGAGCCCAACTCGAGGATCTAGAAAGGGTCAAGAGCGTTGGTCCTTAAGTGACATCCGCACTTTTCGGCGGGAGTCTTTTTACGAAAATTTTATTACATCCGGTTTGTGTTACTTTCTAGTTTCTCATCACATCCTTTTTTGATTTTGTTTACGAACTACGATATATGACACGTATGAGGATTGAAATTTGGAAATTGAGAAAAATTAATTTCAGCAAATATATGTATAGACCGTTATCAACATATTGCATTCGCTTCCATGGAGACATCTATCTCGTACCTTGACTTCAATCTCAGTTTGAATTAGTCGTACGAGTTAGGAGCTCATCATCTCGGCAGTAGGAATATCTCCATTCCTAATTCTAGCGAATGATTATACCTACTCGGGGCTGAAATTATTCAAGAGAATTTCATTTCTATCGTTGCCAGTAAAGGAGAAGAGCTCATGGTCGATTCGAAAGCGCTACTCGTCTTCTTCATCCAGCTTGATTAATTATTATTTATGTTTCAAAAACGGCGAGGAGTTGTGTACGAAATTTGAACATTTCAAGTAATGAATTTTATTGTTAGTTCGAGAGTAGCAATACAAGTTCTTTAATCATTCGTATTATATTCCTCAATCAACAAGCTTTCCAATTTCGCATGATTATAAAATACTTCATTTTTTAGGGAGACTTTGAGGTCCGAATACTTTCAATAATTGTCAAAGCGCTACTGGAATTCACTTTTCTGACAATATAATATTATTCAACATCCTTGACTATCCATTGAGTAATGACTATAAATAAGAAAAATTAGTTGCAGTTCGTTTCGTGTTTGATTCTCGCTACATGTAGTTTTTCCCCTGCTGGCTTTCGCTAACAATCATGCAACATTTCTGCGATAAATCTGCATAACAAAAGTACCACATTATTTCGTAACATTTGTTGGTATAATTAGCTGTTTAAGGATATGGTGCGTTTAGCTGGCCAAATACGTTCTCTATGGATACGGAATTACATTTCTTTCTTAGCTGAGAAATCTTTCAATATTCCCTGGAATGTCTTTGAAGAAATCTTGTCGTTGCTTGTAATTAAATCTGAGATTCCGAAATGTTATTAACGATATGGAATCCCTGGATATTCCGTAGTTGTTATCTTTGTCATAAAAATCATATTTCCAAATATTGTTCAGGACTAATTGTTTCATCGAATGACAATATTTTAAACAAATCATATTTGACTAGACTGTCCGTACTATGGATTTTCTAGAAATCCAAGAATCTAGTCAAATAAAAATGTAATTACTGTAAAATGACCAAAAATAATCTGGTAATCAAGATGACATTATAATTGATTGCAGGTTCTCAGGTCTGCGTTCGATGTTCAGCGCGTGCTCTGCGACGTGTTTTGGACTGGCGATGCCAAGGCGATGGCGAAATCGCCGGAGGTGATAGATGGAGCGTTTTATCATCAGCACATTGTCACGGGAAATGGATGCGCACCTTGAAAACGGGACCCGAATGTGACGTTCCCGAATGTCAATCCGAGGCTCCTTTTATCTTCGTCTAAAATTTCATTTTTTTTTCTCCTTTCTTAAGGTAGTCAAAAGATAAGTGTGTCTGATCGGCCGAATGACGTGAAAGAGAGGTTATAACAATAAATTAAAAGTGATATAATATACAGACAAGTTATTTCGATCGATCACTCATACCATGTACAAAGGATTTGGCAGGAAGTAATGAAATTTGAATTTTTATGTGCAACAATAAGTCAGAAACGCGTAGCCAATTATAGTTACTTATTGGTATTACGTAAAAGATGAGGATTTAGTCGGAGAAATCCCACTGGGTACTCTGGAAGATCTTTGAGCTGATTTAGTTTAGCTGTAGATATTTCTGCTGAGAGTTTATTGAGTGAGCCTTTCTCAGAAGGTATAGCGGTGTGGTGTAATTGGGTCCCTGAAGACAGACGGTTCAGTCAGTTGTACATATAATGATAATATATTATAATAGCAACGTATTAACCATATAAGAGTTAGAATAAGTATTAAATAATTAATATTAAGGCCCATAAAACTGATTGTAAAATTATCTAATTAATAAAAGTTATTTTAAACACTGTAACCACATATCAGCGATGGTTTCCAATGAATTATGTAAGAAGTACGAGAAATAAAATGCATAAAAAAGATGATTGGTTATTTCATATGAAAATGTCGTTTTATTCCGTCAGCTTTCAATCGGGGGATAGAATTCTGTGTGATAATCCAGGGGTGAGATAATTTTGGGATTTATATTCAGCACGAGTTTCTCCATTAAAACACTTTCGTTACAGTTGTTAATTCGGAAATTATCAGAACGGTATCTATCAACTGGTATAAGGTTAGGTTAGGTTTGACCGAATTTAGTAATCTTAAATTTAAAGATGTAAAACACATTGCAAACCTGCCGAGTGCTCGTTTCCTTGCAAATTTACAGAAACTGAGAAACAGCGAGGAAACTGGTACAGGAGAGAGAAGTTATAGGGACCTTGATAACGCGAAACGGGGGGGTTGAGAATTCGAGCAGAGTAATGGAAAGTGGCAGAGAGAAAATAATATTAGTCGAAGCCTTCTCAACCGGGGATTTCATTTAAAACCTGTTATATTTCGGGTAATAAGATTTTAACGCCAGAACGGAAGGTACTACCTGGCAGGCATTAGACCATCCTTGTTTGCCAAACGCTTGAAAATCCAGGGCAGCTCTCCATACATTTCAAAGGACACAGCCATAGGGTACATAGTCTTAAAATTGATGGAGTGCAGATGAAATGAAAAATATACTCATTCATATTCGATATAGTCGCTCAAAAAGCCAACCGCTGAAATACAACCTGGAGTCCTGCTGACCAGAGGACATTCCCCTCGAGACGTCGGATGTTTTTCAAGAATAATATATCACCGGATATTGGTTAGCTATATAGTTTTAGAATAAAGAAGGAACAGAGTTGCTGTACATGTGGTCAGGCACATAATATTCTAATCGGATAACATGACAATGCGATATATACTTACTTGAGTTAGAAAAACAGGATGAGGTTGTTTTTCCTTGAACGTTTATATTATGTATAGTTGCGGTGATTTGAGCGTAAAGTATTTTTCAATTTTTTATCTGAACAGAGAGTTCTCGGACCTTTGGCCAGAAGATAATTAACAAAATTTTCGGCATCGTATTGAGAAAGAATTTTTACCATTTTTCTTTTTTTTTTTTTAACAGCTGATTCGTTATCTCAGCGTACAGCCATTGCAGTTATTCTACATCATTATCGTTGAGATAGGTCGAGGTAAGTGGAGAAACGATCATATCTTCAGTATTCTTACGAGAAAATTCATTATTTATAATTATTTTGTTCAGTCAGGCGAGAATGGTGCTTATAAATACCTGCGTTCTGATATTCCGAGTGAAAAAATTGTGTGTACAACTTTGTTCGATCATCTGAGGAATAATTACCTAATCATGATCAAAAATAAATAAAAAATGAAATAATTGCGAATCATGGACTCAAATATTGAGGAAAATACGAACCTCAACCATTTCCAACAACTTGCATGGACTGGCATTTTTATCAGTATTTTTTTTGTGGCTTTAACTTTCCAAGAGTTAAAAACAATCCTGGATATTACGAATATTATCGTAAAGAAAGTAATAAACATTCGAACGAAGGTCGTTCATTTATTGAGATAAAGCTTTTCGAAGCGTCGAACAAAAGTGACCACATTCCACAGTAGGGGAATCTATAAAGTTGACGTTTGTCAACGTGGATTTATCAGGAAACCGCTGACCGCTATATCCTTTGACTTTAGTATATATAGCGTGCAAAGTTGGCATAGGGCATCAGTCGGCTTGTGTTCGTCAAGACGCACCGACAGACCAAATGTTAATCTTTTGAAGACAGTATCTGCTTTCGTATTTCTCCGCGTTCTCCATTATCAAAAAAGTACAGTTATACTCATCGTTTATTTTCATTTCACTCCGGTTTTGAATTGAAAATATAAGTCAAAATGGGTGACAACGACAAGAACTCGCTTCTCTACTTATTTGATCGGCCTGCTGAGCCCGTCTACGTACCAAAGGGCGAGAATAAAGTGGCCTTTGATATTCCGGCTGATTACTTCGTAAGTTTTTCTTTAAAATTGATCTAGAATATTTTATCGCCAGTTCACGTTTCACTTACAAATGGCAAATTAAGCTTTTGTCGTGAACCCAACTTGGGTTGTTAAAAAAATTATAACCATTCATTCATCGGATCATTACTGTAGACAGTCAGAGAGATAATTAGTTCCACGTTAATTGATTCCTGCTTTTTATAGCCGGACAGAATACGCCCGGTTGCTGTAGATGTCGTTAACCGTTTCGCCGATGATACCAACTCCAAGATCCAGATTCGGCAGATCAGTTTACCCGATTTCAGCATCCCTATGGAATTGGGAAGACGTGAGCCATTCTCACTCTTTATACCTCGTCACCGCAAGATGGCTGCCCACCTGATTAATATCTTCATGGGTAAGTAAAACCGGATGCTAATACGTTAGGAGATAAAAGGACATTGTGCACAGGACATGCTTGTTTTCAACAGGTATGAGAACCACGGACGACTTCTTATCATGCTCAGTATTCATCAGGGATAAGATCAATCCGACAATGTTCATCTACTGTCTCTCGGTTGCGATTCTTCATCGTCCTGATACCAAGGACCTGCCGCTTCCACCATTGTCCGAAGTCTTTCCTGACAGGTTTATGGACAGCCGTGTCTTCTCCCGTGCCAAAGAAGAAGCCAATTTGGTACCGACTGGCTCACGTGTAAGTATATCATGATTGACTTGCTTCCTTCGCAGGATGAAGGGTATATCCTTTCCAAACCAATAGAGTGAACCTCGGAATGATTCATTTACTTTCTATACAGCAACCCATTGTCATCCCGAAAGATTACACCGCCTCTGATCTCGACGAGGAACATCGCGTCGCCTACTTCAGAGAAGACGTGGGAATAAATCTTCACCACTGGCATTGGCATCTTGTCTATCCGTTCGAAGCTGACAGAGCTATTGTGGCCAAGGATAGACGTGGGGAATTGTTCTACTACATGCACCAGCAGATTCTAGCGCGGTTAGTATCGACTAATATTTGATATGATAATGGTGAATCTGAATGTCACATTTATAACTTCATCACCTGCAGGTACAACTTCGAACGTTTGTGCAACCGTCTGGGTCGCGTGAAGCGCTTCAACAATTTCCAAGAGCCAATTCCCGAAGGATACTTCCCGAAATTGGACTCCCTTGTGTCTAGCAGGACATGGCCAGCTCGTGTGAGCGGTGCCATTATTAAGGACGTTAACCGACCGGTCGATCAGATCAACTTTGATATCCAGGATCTGACACGATGGAGGGATCGCATCTTCGACTCTATCCACTCGGGTACTGTTACAAACTTGAATGGTCAGACAGAGCAACTCACGCAATTCGGTGGTATAGACATAATCGGAAATATGCTGGAGGCCAGCATCCTGTCACCGAATAAAAACCTTTACGGAGATCTGCACAACTTTGGACACGTTGCGATTGCTTATTGCCATGATCCCGATCACCGTTACTTGGTGAGTGGACCTCAGGAGCCTTGGATAGTGGCTATCATCCTTATCCTGATTCCATAATCTTCTTATATGTGCAGGAAACCTTTGGCGTCATGGGAGATTCGGCCACCGCAATGAGGGACCCGATATTCTACAGATGGCATGCGTTCATCGACGACATTTGCCAGGAATGGAAGAGCACCTTGCCACAGTACCCTGTCGACCAGGTATTAAGCCTTTTTTGTGCTTTTTCTTTTTTCTTTCGAGAAAGTGTTGGTCAGTGGTTTATTTCCTTTTATATTCCAGCTCGACTTCTCAGGCGTGCAGATCACCGACTGCCAACTTGTCACTCCAAACCAACCAGTCAACGTTATTTCAACATTCTGGCAACAGAGCGATGTAGATCTTTCTCGTGGTCTTGATTTCACTCCACGTGGTGCCGTTCTAGCTCGATTCACTCATCTGAATCACGAGCCATTCACATACCGATTGGCAGTCAACAATGCGGGCAATGCTGCAAGGATGGGTACCTGTCGAATCTTCATATCTCCGAAACAGGACGAACGTGGACTTCCCTTCACGTTCCGTGACCAGAGACTCCTGATGGTCGAACTCGATAAGTTCACTGTTACTCGTGAGTAGATATCTCAAATCATGGAACAAGTAATAGATTCTTTGGCCATTGAATCAGATCGAGTACCTACTGATCGTATCACCCACATGACGGCACTTGATGCTGGAGACTGTAATCCTTGGAGCTTTGAGAAATTACCCTCTCACGAATGATATTCTTTTTTCAGTCCGTCCTGGTAACAACACAATCGAACGTAAGTCCACCGACTCATCAGTGACTATTCCATTCGAACGGACATTCCGCAACCTTGACGCAAACAGGCCCGTCGGTGGTGATGCTTTGGCACAGTTCAATTTCTGCGGATGTGGATGGCCTCAGCACATGCTCGTCCCTAAGGGCAGCAAGGAGGGTGTACCCGCTGATCTATTCGTCATGATATCGGACTTTGCCGGCGATAGGGTGAGCTGATTTTTCTATGAAATTTCCTGTTGGATAACCTTGAAGTCCTTGAAACGTTTCACCTACTTGTGCCTTCTGTTTAGTAATTGCAATCGAGTCCCATATCTTGTTGATGATTACTCGCACATGTCTCACGGTTATACAAATTCCGTGTTTCAGATCGATCAAAACTTAGACACTGGCTGTAACGACGCTGCCAGCTACTGTGGAATCAAGGACAGACTATATCCAGATCGTCGTAGTATGGGTTTTCCATTTGACCGTCTAGGACGTAACGGAGTTGACACCTTGAGCCAGTTCATGACCAGAAACATGCGTGCTATCGAATGCATCATCCGCCATAACGACACGGTGCGATCACGAGGAAATGCTGATGCCGCGAACACCCTCACCTTCGCGTAGGTGATTTTTGGGTGTGATTCTCTTCTGGACGATTATTTACGGGTATAGTTTCGTCAGGTGAAAATTAAATGATTTTATATTGCAATTAAATTAGATCATGTAACCAAATACTCTGAGATCATTCTACTCACGCGATTAACACATTGTTTTCTAATCTAAATTCTTTGTTTTACTATATATCAATGTAAAAGTATAATAAGGGTTCAATTTTCAAATGACGAATTTGCCTCAATGAATTTGCGATGTTAAAGGCTTTCGATTATGATTAACGATTGATAAAACTACTTTAAGATATATGTTAAACTTGTTGATGACCGCTTGAAAAATTGACATTCTATGGTGAATACTAAGCTGAATAAGCTGACTAATATTGTATAAAGTACGAATGTTGTTACAAAAATGAAAATCTGTATCACAATTAGTGAGTTGATACGATACTTGTGTTTTCACAAAATTTATTCGCTGTATATTTTGCTTTAATTGCGTCTGACAATAAGTATCGCTACTGTAAACAGACTCTATTGTAAACCACTGGAAACAAGAGAAACAAAAAACGTAATAAAAATACAAGTATTTGAGTATCCTCATAATCACACTTCTTTTTATTATCCGCTCTTCAACTGGTATCGGTATCGAAGATTTTAGTCCTCTACAGAAATTACGGAAACCGTTGCTTATTTTTGGTCATGCGCAAATATATATCGTATATATTCGTTCGTATTTGATATTCCAGTGTAATTTCGAGGGTAAAGATCTTATACCGTCTTTTCACGTTATTTTATTTTATTTTATTTTTTCTATTTCTCCCGATTCAAGGAGCTTAAGAACTGGAGATAAGAGGCTGTCCGCATTTGCATAAATAACGGTTCTTACTCTGGAACTCATTAGAATGGAAAAAGTTTTCCTTTCGCGCAGTCACCGAAGTCTTGCCCCTCTAATAACTCTTTATCAACAATGATACTCTCGACGGTTGAACATTAAGTTGTGTCAAATGAATTATTTTACTCTAAAATATACGGCAGGAATATACTCCGTGACTCTGTATTTATCCAAAAGTGTTGACAGCATTGGATGAAATTGTAAAAAAAACCAATACATATTTTAATAGTGAAAATTACCGTATTCACCTTGAAGCGTGGAACGAATTCTCAAGAACTTGAAACATCATAAGGTAAGTGTCCCAGTTACTGACCCTGTCCCAATTATTGACATTTTTCAATGATTCCTTTCATCCGTGTGCTCTCAAATTATCAAAAAATCCATTTGTATTCTCTGAGTTTCTATAGCCATTGATTTGTGGAACGAAAACATTCAGAATTCTTCTTATCGATTGAAAACTCGAGTAAATATATGAGGGTCAATAATTGGGTCTTGAAGGGTCAATAATTGGGACACGTGGTTTATTTCCTCAAATTTCATAACATCTAGTTTGCACTCAGATTAATCTGGTTAACCTTAATCAATACCCACTGCGTTACAATGATCGAGTATCTAGCAAAAGATTCGTAATACAGATTTTTTCGCTACGGGAAAATTAATGACGCTTCAGGAAGTTCCAATCAATGAGAGATATCGAGGGAAGAGCCGCGTGTATAACCAGCAGAGACCCAAATCAATCACAACCCCTTAAGAACTCTTGTTTACTATCAATGAAATGAAACGAGTGGTTAAATAATCTATGTCACGTTGGATTAATCGAGTTCCATTTTTATTCAGATTTTTACGTTTTCGAGCACGGTAATTGGAAAGTACCTAAATCTGAGAAATCCACGACGTCTCATCCAGTCTAATCGGACGAATTTGTGAAAATAAGAAATTGCTCCTCTCTATAATACTGTATATACTTTTCACCCCCTTCGCATCGTATATATAGATGTATCCTAATGTCAAGAGTCTTGATACAAGCTCAGCGACTGTCAAAGCAGCGAGCCGCAGAGCTGTTATTCATTGCATGATGATGAAACGGCTTGTGTTTTACCTCTGTGAAGTGTGTTTGATCGCACAACTTCCACTTGATTCATTTTTATTTTCCATTGAAACTCAAAAAAATGCAATGACGTGGGGTACCCTTCGCGTAACTTTTCTCTCAGCCTTCATTAAGGACCAATTGAACCCCTTGAAAACCATACTGGCAGTCTTCTTTTGTACACGGGACTTTATATTGTATTCACCTCTCGCATTTTCACGATCAAAAGAAACTCTTCTACCACATCAAGGGTGCCCGATGAAATTCCAAGCTTGCTTATTCACTGACAAAGTATTGTTGCGCTTTGCATCCTGAACAAACCTCTTGGTCACAATTCTTCGCGAAGAATATGTAATCCGAGACTAATGGTCAACTAGCACATTCGAGTTACATCTAATGTCTTGCCACATCTGTCATCCAGACTTCATACGCTGTCATCATTTTTCTCGACGTGCGGGGTTTGTAACCAAAATGTCATTGAGCATGCTCGAAAATCATGCACGGCAAACGTTAACTTCATGAAACCCATCCGACGATTGGAAGGTGATCGGCTGTAAATATTTGCCAAGAGTTACAGTACGTCGATATTTTCAGTATCATCACTGGTCTGTTTCGCAGTAGCAGATTGACATTAGTGGTGGAAGTACTTCATCCTATTAATGATCACTTCCGGTCGGACACAATCATTTGCCAAAATAATTATCGAAGCAAGAATGCGGTTAGGTCCAATGAAGACAAACCGTGGCTGTTAAACTTGACAATAATTAATTAGAAATTGTATAGGATGGATGGAAGTAACAGGCACGTCTAGATTGAATTCTGTATGCGATTTCAGTGTCGTGTAATCAATTGAGGTAAATAGCATCCCCAAACAGTGCCCAAAATTCTGTTGGTCCATTCGTACCTAAATTGAGAAATAACAGAGATTCCGTGAAAGGGAAGAGAAACTTGATTCCTGTGGGAGTGATTGGTAGAGAATGACGTCACTGGATTCCTCTACCAATCAGAGCAGTAAAAGCTACCAATTTCGTGCAGAGCAACGCGCGAGGTAGTAGCTCCGGTGTATTTAGAGGGAACGTTAAAGCCCAGTGGCCGAGAGAATATGGGGGAATGGTTCCGTTTTACGACGGTCACGGTAAAAATTAAACCCCCCCCCCCCCCCCCCCCCCCTCTCAATGCATCCCTGGCTGACCATTTCAACCCACAACAACCCAAATGGACAAGCGATGAGTAAATTGTACGTGACGTACTGGCGAGGACTTTAAAGTTCGCAATGCTAAATGTGGCGAGTGCCAGATGTCAAAGAATAGGCTTTTAATATGAAATACGTGAGGGTATTTGAGTTGGGGGGGAATTCTGGCTAACCAACTTGAGAATTTGACGCCCTTCAGGCATAATTTGGTTATCTGATTCTTTCGGCGAACGACCCTAAGCTGTGAAACTTGAACGTTTTCATCCTCATCGATTATCACTGCAGGGCAATGAAGAGTGAATGAGTTGTGGTGTCATTCTGCCCCGCGAGGCATAAGCTTTCCTCGTGTGATCGTTCGTCGGATCTCACGACAATGAGAATATCGAGAAAGTGCACTCTAATGGCCTGTAGAAGTGCGGTTATGACGTCATAAATTCTATGGCTCAAGCTATCTAACGCGATAGCACATAGTCCGAGCTATGAATCTCCGGATGTTCATGGGGAGACATCCGCTACTCACTTGCTGTACGACATCAACTTGAAACTTTCCGTTTTTGGAATTCATCAACCGTGAGATTGATTGACTGACGTTGACTAGTAGGTAAGTGATGAGCAATCAGTGAATAGAAAAATGATTTTGTTATTTTCAGGATGAAAATCAGCTGCTACGGATGAGCGTTTGTTGAATAACAGTTGGTGATTTTTGTATATCAAAAAAATGACTAAGGGGGATGAGTTTATTTTTTTTAAATTGCGATACAATGAGAACATCAATTCTTTTGCAGAGTGGTTTTCGGGGGATTTCCGCGTTGATTGAAATCATTATTTGAGGGCCGCAAAATCGATCGATTGCGAGCGTTTCATTAAATCGAGCAACGGTATAATGTTTGTTCGACAGACATTCGGTGCTTTTTGTATCATGGGTTGGATGGGATTCGTTCGTTACATACTTTGGTTGATTGGAAAACCATTAGAGTGAACAAAACGACGGGGAGCTTTACGATCACGTAATTGTCATCGACGTCGTATGAAGATGTCTGAATTATTCCTAGAAATATCGTGCACATCCACTCCCTGGATCAATATTCCCGTTTTAATCAATCGCACTGTCCAACCCTTCCGCTGAATTTTCACTTTATCAATGCTCCAGATTTTCGTTACATTAGTTCTCGCGTATTTTCTGATTTGAAAAATTCAATCTACCACTTCGAAAGTGACGTTGACTGACTGCGATAGAAACGGCAGAAATAAAACCGCTTGAAATCTCTACCGAGTCTGCAGCAGATTTCATATATCTCGTTCCAGCATGCGATGTAATTACTCCGAAGACGGATCATATTAAAGTTTTTATCTAATTTAGTTCCATTTTATTTTTCGATATCGTAAAATGTGAGCAATCGTACTGTCAGAAAAGTGAACCGGTTATTGTATATAAGGGCAATGTGAGCTTTTGGAAAGAGATCATTTGGTCCAACTTATCTAATCTCACTGCCAAGATAAGTTGAGCCTAATTTCTCTCTTGGGTTCTTGACCGGAATTGAAATGTCATCATGCCACGTACGTTAGGCTACTTAGTAATAGTCTAGGTTGCTATGGGCAGGAAGCAGTTGGGAATAACGTAAGTTGAGGGTAACTCTGAAACTTGGGTAATTGTTGGACAATTAGCGGATAATGCGTGGTAAAGATCAGTTAGAAACTGCGTTAGACGGGGTGACAATTAGCTCGGGTCACGGATAGAGTGCTAGAGAGATTTGGGTAGATATTTTGTGATTATACATTTACCTAAAAGCTAAGATTATGCTCTGCATACAGCACTCGATCGCATTGACTGTTTCTATTTACAAATCGACTGCAGCAGTGCATCGCACAATGCAGTATATCTATTTCGATTCCAGCGAAATTTTCTATTCAAGTTTCACCACAAGCCGGGATCCCGTTCACTTTTGCTGAAAACTATTCAAAGTTTTGAGTAAATTCGAGTACAACAGCGCGCATGTACACAGTCAATATTGAATTATTGCCACGATTTCTGTAGCCAGTAGCTTATAGTTCACCCCTTAGACCTTCGGGGAAGTTTGTGGCGATTTGTACTCCGAGGGACGTTGGGAATTCTGCAATCTTCCTGGATTCCATGATTCGCTGGCCACCCACGAAGCTGCTAGTTGATTTGGGAATGTTGTCCGGACCGGGATACCATCTTAAGTTATAATAAAGTCGATATCACCTTTTCCTTATTGATTAATAAGGAACTAACTTCGCGGTGAGGTCAGGTGGATGACAATATGGTCATCCTCCCCGGACTCACTCCACAATTGCATAATTGAGTGCCTCATGAATAATATGCGACTTGATCCATATTCCACACAGCCACATGCAACTACTTTGGTCAGATTCTCTTCGAAAATTCATCAGCGAGTTGTAATTTCGTATATGATGTACAGATGGGAGCGGAGAGTTCAACTGAAATGATTAGTCGAAGTCTAATGGATAGTGAGCAGTAAGTAATAAGCGGTCGATTAGTTGGAAATGCCAAATGTCCAGGTCACGCAAACTATCGTGAATATACGTATAGCAGACACGGGGGTTTGATGAACCTGTAGTATTGGCATGCATTAGAACTTGCGAATCCTACTGTATTAGCTAATCCTGGCAATTGAGCATTCCGGGGTTGTAATCCGCATGGCTTTGAGTCTATAGCAGGTAGCATATACGACTCAATTGCTGCAGCAGTCAAATCGTAGCGTTCGGGCTCTTTGTCGACTATACTCTAGCCCATTTGCAGCCTGTTTCAATACACAACCACCATTGGCATCGCAGAAGCACAAATTAATTTCCTAAACATGATTAGAGCTGAACTGATGTGCCAATTATTGTTCGAAATATCAAAACGTCATACAGTGTCTGCTGGGGTTTGCTAATTTTCGTGACAAATTCAATACCAAGTAGATCGTTTTCGTGAATAATAGGAGAACTGTTGGTACCTGTTGAAATAAATTTGAATAGAGAGAAGAAAAGGAAGGGAATCGATTTTTCAAAATTCTCACCCCCAGCGCTTATGGTATCGAGTTACTCACACAGTCGCGATGTTTGGTATCCGCGAGCCTCTGGAGCTAAGCCCAGTGATTTAGTTTTGGCCCGGTAGAGTTTGAGGGCGACCAAACGTTTGGTGAGATAGACAAACAGACAGGCAGCTGCAGGTTGGGTTAGGTTACGGTATAGGGTAAAGTGGATTGGACAAGATAAATGGGGTAGCTGCCTCGAAGTGTGAACAGCCATCAGGACTGACAGGAAGAAATTGGCTTCAATCCGAATGCCCAGCATCACCAAAGGACGACAGAAGGATGAACGCCCTGGACGATATAGAGAAAGTCAATTACGAAATAAAACCCTAAAGCTCAGTGGCCTCTTCTAATTCAGAATGGAACTCACTTCAGGGTCCGAAACCCATTTGTCCCCTTGTTGCTCGTATCTCAATTCATAGAATCAAGCAAGATAGGCTTGATTTATCAGTTTCTAATTCGATTAGTAGAGTTCAAGCATTTAAGGGTTCATTCGCTTCATCATCTGAGCCACCTAAGAACAGATCACTTATCGCCAGACCACTTCGCGTGGTGGTACTTGATCAGGTACAAGTACACTTGATGACATGCTGCTTCATCCTGTAAAGGTGGGTGCGTGCTAACAAGCTGTTGAAATCAATTTGCCACGCGCTGCGTTTAATACCGAATGAAATTGTTCTTCCATGCCATTATTACATGTTGACTCATTATTATATGGCAGCGGCTTTTGGTCTTCATAGTATCGGAATATGCCCACGATGTTTAGGTGCTACTTAGAGAAATCGTCAAAATGAGGAATTATATGGACTCATCATCGAGGCGATGTCACATTATCGAAATCGAGGTGATATGTGACAATTGCGGAGATCTTAATTTTTCGGAAAGAAATGTCATTGGAGCTAATCTGAGTTCGTATAAATACGTAGATATAAGGACCCACACAAGTTGCTGCACCCACATAGGACGGCCTCTGGCTTCGCAGTCGAAGTAGAAATTCGAGAGGAAATTCTACTGCGAATTCTCGTTGAATCGCAGAAACCCGAAGTGACTCAATACGACATCAGGTTTTTTTCATTTCTTTTTTTTTTCTTTGTGCAAAAACGTTTCAATTGTATTTTATATATTTTCCACTGCAAGATGCCCTATTGTCAGATGTATTCAAGTATCTCGTAAGTGTCGAAAGGAAATTCGATTTGTAAATGCATATCTGCTGATCTTTCAAACTTTTTGACGTCAACATATAAAAGCGTCCTATCACCAAATGCTCAATAATTCATAGGGAAATTTCACCAACTCATTGTCAGTCCTATAATAACACATCATATCCTTTTAATCCCCGTGACATTTCATACCTATAACCGATTGGCACTATACCTGGAAAGTGCATCGTGAAATTCTTTATTATCGCAGATATTCGGCTTACACGAGTCCCGTAAAAACTTGGACTGAAAGCATCGTAAGACTTTGAATGTTAATATCAACTATACCTTGGTCGTAATGCAAAGCTTTCCTTGAAAGCTGTTAATGTCCACGTTTACGACGCGCGTAACATATGAGTCAATAGGATTCGCCTGAATACTCGCGTTTGCAAGTATCCGGTGAACTTGTATACGGATGAAAAGATGGAAAAGATGGTTCGGTATCGAAGTATCAGCAAAGTGAAGTAAAGAGGAAGTAGGTGCTTTTTTTCACTAACAGGTCGTTTCGCCTTTCATTTAAATCGAAAATATTTTCTTAGTGGCCAAGCGTAAAAATCTTTATATCGCATTTATCGTCTACTACGGCAGAGATAAGAGGGCCAAAATAATTTCACCAGGTTACGCTCCTGTTGGTGATCTTTCGCTTAATCTCAACAGCCATTGAAGAGGCTGCATAAAATTCTGACCATCTTATAACCGTCAGTTAGAGCTATCAGAAAGTAAATTACTTCAGCCGCTTTCGGAAGATATCTTGAAAGTCTGTGCAATAGTTAGGTACCAATAGAAAAGTTGGAGCTTTTAAAGCTGCGAGCGTCCAAATGCTACTATTTGCCGCTTTCATAGAAATGAAAGTTCTTTTCGTTAGATTTTACCTGACATTTCAGACTGACAATACAGTTTGTGGGTATAAGAGGGAGATGCATTAGTAGTATGCAGACTTTAGTTTCCCAGAGCATCAAATACCCGAAGTACATAAAGTGAGGGAGTTTCGTGTGCAAGGGATACATCGTACTATAAGCTGACATTGTTTCAAGCCGAGGTGTCTTGTAATTAGAGCATCTCGACCCAGATTTGTGTAGTCGCAATAATTACGCAGCTATATGGGCTGTGTTTCAGAACCTGGGTGACAAGTGCGAGTATAGCGGCCTAGAAATGTCTTTCAGACCCTAAGTTTCCATGTCGTAGTTCACTTTGGTATAAGGTACGAAGTTCACGGTTGTGTATACAAGTTGTATTTAACCGGGTTTTCATTCAACGATGTTTTACGTTTGAAACGTATGAATGAAAATCCACTGAAAATTTGATATTCCCGTGTAATTTCTAAGGGTTGAAGTTGTAACGATCGCAACGCCTGATCAAGGGATACAGAGTTCTTTAACATTTGCCACGTGATGCAAAGTGCGGTGAAATATTTGTTCCCAGGTAAATATGGAAGGGTGAGAAAAGTTTCCTCGTTCTGATTCAGGACAGATTTCCAAGTTTCGAACAAGAGCTTAAGAATCGTCCTATAAACTGTGCTCTACGTTTGCCCAGATGCCTCGTTACCTACAGCTAAGAAAGTGTTCGCGTATTTTACAAACCCAACGACCCGTTTTTTTTTTTAGCCTAAGTCTTTGAAGTTCATTGTTATTCATTGTGGCAGGGACGGGGAAAAAAACCTAGTTCATATTTTCGGTGTGATCGAATCTCGATTCTTTACGAGGTACTGAACCTTTTCATCGCTTGTATTACTCAGTAAGTATGCTTTGGAATATCAAACACTGAATTTTGCATATCTCTTCAAAACCCGCCTCGGTAAATGTCAAGAGTTTTCAAAGCATGAACTCTGATCTGACATAATGCCAAAGTGCGAATACTTGTACAGTAGCAACTTCCATACCGAATATATAGATAAAGGTTGCCATTTCAACGATTGATCCACTCGCCCCGGAAGAGCTTGACGCAAGTCTATCCGGAAAGGATATCCTAGTCCAATGGCTTTTTCTCAGATTCTTTTTTCTTCTATTCTTACTACTTTCGTATTTCTGTTTGTTACATTCTAGTCATGCAATCGTCTTTTGAAATCTGCCTCGGTTGTTACTCGTTTGCCAGAGGCAATTCCTTTCGTCTTAGGATTCGATACTGAATACATTCTACGTCTCAGCTGTTTCTGAATAGAAATCTGAACGCCTAGGAGGAGCCAGAAAAATACTGTTTCATGTATTCTGTTTTAGTTTCCAAAACCTTCCGTTAGATAAACAGATAGATATTATTATTATCATGTCCCAGTCTGTTATGGGAAATTACAGTAGTGAGAAAGTAAGTGAAGTAAGCAATTGGACAAAGTAGTGAGTGAGTGAAATAAAGTAAAGTATTGCTCGTCTCTTCATAAACCATTTTTGCATTTTCAATTCAAAGTGATTTCGAGCGATCGACGAAACGATCGCGACGGAAAATCATCTGCATTTTACATTTGGCTGCAGAGGATCGAATTGTTTCTCCATGTTTTGACTGAGGGACGTAGAGAAACAGATCAACATTTGCAAATAGATTGGCGCACAGTGAGCTGGACCAGGAATATCTGCAGTAGTTATCTCGCCCTTCTGTATTTTGGTGCGCGAAATGATCTTCTGGTTTGCGACAGCCGGCCGAATGTCGAGTATATATAACTGATATATTGAGCCATTGTCAACCGAGTGAAACATCCCTTTTCCAGCGATATTAGTTCAGGAAATGGTCCTGGTGCTGGTGCCGGTGACAGTTTGCGTTAAATTTAACGAAATATAATACTCCGTGCCAGGAAAGTATCAAAAGCTCGCGTGCCACGTATATAGCCTGTAAGATAACGACGTCCTGTACTCGTTTAAGGTAAAAGTCTTTGGCACGAAGGAGGTAAACGAGAGTGGTAATTGCCCTGCGTGATGAACAAAGGATCCAAGATGAGAGATGAGAATCTGCATCCCCTAAGTTATCGTTATACCCTACACCGCATATATAATTTGCCAAGAAACTGACGAACGCATCTTTTGGAATTTTCGTCGCTAAGTGAAAAGCTCCTTGCTAAGATCAGACGTAACGTAATTTCGAACACTTGGCGTTTCTACGCAGAAATCCGATTTGCGAGAATTTCGAAAATGTGAATTTGCGGAACCACCTTATGGAGTGACACGGATAATCTATAATTAATAACATTGCTCTATGGCGGTCTGGGGGCCCTCTGGGGGGGCTCGTCATTACACAAGGGCCAAATGTACCGGGGGATTACCGAGGGCCTCTGAGCTGGTGTTCAAAATTAAACATATTAATACATGCAAATTGATGTAAATAATTCCAATCTTCGCTATTCTCCCGTCACTTTCGTGTCTCCCAATTTAATTTTTTGCTAATACGTACATATACGTGTTCTACGTGATACTTGTATACGATGCGAGGCTTTGTTGTCATTCAGAGTTAAGCTATTTCGACTCATTTATTTTGGCAAGAAATTACTAGCGGGAGTGTGGAGCTTTAAAAGTCCATTTGGGAACTTCAGCTAATGTTTTTTCTTCTCTGTATCATTCAGAAGCGCAAATTTCAGTCAAATACCTTTTTTTCGACAGTTAGGGAAGAAAATCTTAATTTATTCAAGTCAAATCAGCCAACTCATTGCCCCTCGTTCATTCGCCTGGTACTGTTATTAAGCTCTAGCTAATAGCAAACTCTTGGACGTTGAGAAATTTCAGCCATTCGTCTGCGACGAGATTGAAAGGGTTTCCTCCCAGCCCTTCAGCTCAGCTGTTCTAGTAGTCTGACCTGACGCCTACTGCCTAGCTAATTATTAGCACATCGGTTCGTTTGTGTAAAACAAAGTTTTTTGCTTGGCGATTCTGTCAGACTGTCAATTTTTACAGGAATATGATGTGCGAAAAGAAATTGGAAAATGTCTATAGGTACGATTTGAAAAATGCAATTTCCGGATTACAAATGTTTCAAATATTTGTATGCTCGTTAATTTTCTTGTCTTTTTTCCCACGACGATACTAAAAAACAGCAGCAAAGCAAAATATCTCACTTCAGGCTAAAAATTTTTTGAACTTGACAGTACTCGTTAAATATTTATTTGAAACGTGTTTCATACGAGAAGTATGTATACAGCAAACGGAATGTGTGTCACTGTTAAGAGAAATTGCGTCGAAATTTTCATATTGAAAACGTAACACTTTCTTTTTGGGCCATTACAACAAAATGCCTGCGTGACGTTATTTGAATTCCGTGATTTGAACGAATAAGTAGTTCTTTTTTCAAATAATGAAAAATGTGACGAATATGTTGTTAATCACAAGGTTACCACTGAATTCGTGTAAGAACTTGACTAAAAATCTGGCCTAAAATTTTCAATTGTAACTCCAACGTTATAATTAGTTTAAATGACTGAATAATAACTAATTTTATAATATCTTGAATTCGCGGAGCTTTGGTGTCATATTCTTGTTGGAACACATGACTTCTCTGTCAAATTATCAACATGGCAAAACCATTGTTCTGTTCCAATATCACATTTAATCAAGAAAATTCATCAACAGGATCACAAACTTTGACTAATCTTCTTGTTTCACCCAGGCGGACGTAGCTATGTATTTCATTCATAATTCAATTTCAACTTTCACACAGCGGATATAAATTTACTCGTGATCAAAAGTTGTGAAAGAACAATTCGCGATACTCTGTACTCGATATTCCATAATAACAGTTGGACGATAAAAAGATGAGTGAAAAAAAAAAAAAAAAAAAAAAATGAAAAGAAAACGTAACCAGGCAAAGAGACGGATGTAGGTAATTCTCGTTATTTCTATCTTTTTTTTTCTTGAATTTCATGTTCATATTTTCCATTTGCATTCAGCTACATCGTACCTGCGGGTAGCTATTGTAATTGTGTTGATGTTGGTATAAAAGTGATATTCATTTTCCCCCCCGGTGACACTTGGAAAACATCAAAGCGATTGCATATGAATCCCAGACGAGTTTCCCCTCAGTTGTATTTACCCAACGCATCTGCACCCTCCAACTTTACCCGCGTGTGTAACTAATACAGATGTGTAAAAATTCGTCTGGTTTTTGCGAATCCTTGAAAGCTGATGATAGCTATATCTGAAAGAAACCTGAAATCGGACTATTGTCTATCAATTTTAGTTCCAATACTGGGAATTCGAGTGGATTTCTTTAAAGAAGATGCAGGTTGGCGATGAAATAGAGCCGAGAAAAGTAAGAAACGAGATTCAAGTAGGGAAACAATCATTTGAAGTGAAATCACCTCCGGAGAAAATAGTACCGGAATTTTCCTCGAGACGGAGTTAGAGTTAGGAAGGGTTTGTTTTTCCTTTATTCGTCAACCCGGAGTGTCGTTATTTTCCCGATACCTATCGAGACGGAATAGGGGTGGGAAATACAGACGAAATATCGATCACCTTCAGGCCAGACCACTATGCACGGATATTGGCCCGGCGAAAAAAAAGTCAAAGTAAAAAAATAAAGCAGCAATGAAAATGTCGTAATTTCGCGTTATCCCTTCAACGTGACCTACCCTTCTATATCCTATCCTATCCTATATACTCGTAATCTCTCTCTATCTATATCTATCTCTTTCTCGCCCCAAAGGAACGATCTAGAAGGATGCGAATTCCTCTCCGGCAAATTCCACCGTGACAAAAGATCGAGCCGTAATAGTTTCATCTAACGACATAGTACATGGGTTGGCCTATATCTATTCGCTTTGAAGGCCGCGGTTATTACCCACACATGAATACCAAAATTGCCAAGCATTATATATCAGCTCGTATTTCGCAAGTATTACATTTCATTAAGAGAGTCTAGTACGGCGAGGGATTACCTCGATCCAATTTTGCTACTGTTCGTCAAAAAGGAGACAAGAGATGGAAAAGAAATCGTTTTTTGTTATCTACCAAATTTTTTTGTGAATGAAGATCGAGTGACTAATTAGTCTCAATTCGTTTGCATCCTAAAAAAGATTATGCTGTAGTCGATTAGAAGTGCTATTGTGCTTGCGAATAGAATCTGATTACGTATATTAATCTTCCTATTTAATTTGGATATCTTTGAATGGTTCCAGGTTTCACTTGACAATGAAATCTCTTGGTACAATATTATAACCGAGACGTTTGCTCGTCTTCAAGCCCTCGAGGATCCGACAGTTCGTTTTTTGGCCCATTGCTTTGAACGGGTGTTTTTTGTGCTGCAAAGATATGTGTGCATGAAATATGCCTCCGGCTGAATAGCCTGAGAATTGGGAATTCAAATAGGCGCCTAAGAATCGTTGAGTTTGCAGAATCGCAAAAAAACTTGCGTAGGAGTCAGGCTTGAGATATAATGAACCAACCCTTCTTGAAAATTTGTCAATTAGAAATCTGTTTGATTTTTGAACAATTTATTTTTCAAGACTGATCGCGAGATCGACGACCATCTCTAGTTTCGAGAAGCATCGAATTATACGTATATAACATTTCCTACATTTTCTATTTCTGACTGAAGAATGCGGTTACGAAACACCTGGATGAAGCCCCCAAGGGATATGAGTAGACGACGTATATAGAATAGAGTTGAGAGATGGAAAGGCGGATATGGATAATAGAAAAACTTCTATACAGCCAGACTGCAAGCTCAATACTAGAGATATTGCTCAGTTACGATCCTAACTGTCCAACTACTGCCGATAAAGCTCTGGCTTCCCAGGAATCGATTCTTGAAAATCAATCATATTGGCCTTCGAAATTGACCCAAAAAGAAAATTTCGCTATTGATGAACTATGACAATCTCACGTGAACTACATAGTCTGATTTGTAATCGCAAGTTCGATGCTTCGCTCACTCAAAAATTTAACACAGCATTTATTTACAGCCCCACCGAGGATGACCGCAAGCTTTTTGGAATTCATGCTCATAAAAGCTCATCACGGGGTGCGAATATCAACATTTTTATCAAGTTTAATTAACGCTAAGCATTCCCGCAGTGGTAACTGCAGTTGATTATATCGCAACCAGGAATGAAAGTTGGAATTTTATGTATGTGTACAGTTCTTTCGTGGACCGAAAAACGAAACTACAGTACTTTCGGTGATATTTGAAGAGAAGTCATTTATCTCTAATTTATCTCTCATGTCTATTTGTACCACCGCTTCATCCATTCGTATAATTATCTCGTAAGCACATGCAGGTTCAATTAGTTATATGTATCACACATACGACACACCTTGATGCAGATGATTGTGAAAGCGGGGCGCTTGTTTTAACCAACTAATTAAATAGAGTGCATATTTTCAAAGGTAAGTGCATTTTCGTTGAACTAATTAAACGCCATATACTCTGCACGCTGTATGTGAAATGAACTTTTGTTTCGACTAGAAATCAAGTGAAGCAAAATTTTCAGAGAAATCTGAGTTGGAAAATTGAGTAGAGTACATATACGTGAAAGATTGACTTAAGATTTTTGAAAACGTACTAAACATCGGCGGCCTGAAAAGGGTAAAAGCTAATTCAGCTCGGCCCAGAAAGGCTCTATAGTAATTGCGTACAGAGTCCTTATTCCGTTTACGTCGTCTGCTATTTTCCTGGTTAATAGAATCTTCCAACGATTTGACTTTCAAATCTCTATCTCGCCCCCTGTCCTTTGGAACAAACCCAATTGCAGGTTGAATCACTTGCTTTACTCCAAAGCGTACGAAACAACGCCGTTTCTGGAGTAATGTATATATATCTTCCGTTCCGTACTTTGAAAATAAATCATTTACTCGGCGATTGCAAACAGCCACTTACAATTCTGGCGGTATTCAGTTGTATAATATATATTTTATTGCATTTTGAGCTCCGAGGGAGACATATAAAGGGGACCGGCCAAAGTTGGCACTTCAGCCGAAAATTTATGGAAATTTCTATCTCTGATCCTTAGTCGTGTTTGACAAGAGAAAATCTTTCAGGGAAAAAATAGCTGTTCGAAAAACTTAAGAGAGAAAAATTTCCAAAGAATTTTCAAATACGGAAAATTTTTGAAAAAAATGAAATCAATTTTTTTTTTTTGTTCAATTTCCAACCGGGGTGTCCAAATTTGCCCCGGTCTCCCCTATTCGTCGTTTCATCAATGTGAGAAAATAATTTGTCACCTGAGAAAGAAATAATATCACTCGAAGAATGAGACAGAAAAGTTTGAATTGAAAGATTCAATATTCTTGCCTTAAAGAGCATTTTTGATATTTTTTTCGGTTCTTTCAAAATGCTCTGCGGGTTAATTTGAGAAAATGTTCCAGACTCCTGATCCCCTCCGTCGAATAAAGAATGTGAAAGGAAAAGATAACGTAGAAATAAGCCTACCGCAGAAAAATGCTGATGATTTGAAAACGATTTTCAGAATTTTTCTCTCCGGTAAAGTGAAATGAGCCTCCGTGTCATCTCCTATCTTATTATTCGAAAGATAAAGACGCGCCGATTCAGCACTCGCCGAGCCTCTTTGGAAGAATCCACTTTCGATGTTTTCAGGGTAAATATTCAGAGAACATTGGAATTCGAGGAAATTCAAGTTTAGGATGGTTTCGCTCGCCAGCTTTTTACATCGAGAATACGAAACGAAACGAAACGAAACGACAGGATCTTTGAGAATAACCGGCGGAGACACGAGAGACACAATAAGCTCCCGAAACAAGGTATGCCTTGTCTTTTTTTCCTAATTTTTCTCCAGTACCTATGCATTTTTCTCCAGCTCACTTAAGATCCCAAGTCTAGACGTAGTCTGAGATGAATCTGCGAAAGAGCATCCAGCTGTCTCGGAGGTGAATATTTTCGCAATAAATATCGTTTCACTCGCGTTTCGAATGGTGTAAACGAGAAGCAAATACTTTCGTAATAAAAATCCGGTTCGAGAAATGCAACTATCTGTCTTTTCACTTATGTCGCATTCGCGTTGAAATCCCAAAAATAGAATTCCAATACAGATAGGTGAGTATAACTCACTCTTTCTGGCTGACAGAGGCGGACGAAAAGGAAGAAAGAAAATAACGAAAATCGTAGAGTGGAAACGACCGACTGCCGACGACTTCCGCCGGAAGCTCAGGCCGCGTCAGCCGAGTGTTCAAAGTTGCGGAGAGAACCACGATCACAGACGTGCTTACGGTTGATCGGTTCTGGAATCGTTTCGCTCCGTCACTATTGGCTTCGATTCTTCCCTTTAACGTCCGACCAATCACCTTATATAGCCGAGGTCAATAAATTATAAATCTCTTCACGATGCTAAAAATCGTTATTTTCCGTATTATAACTTCGGACGGGAACTTGACTTTCGATTCTTTTAAGAAGAAACGTTTGAGCCAAATATCAGCTGACATTAGTTCAGAAAGCGTGAATTTGTCTTCTGGTTAAAATATCGCCCAAGTCTATCGTCCGAATTGTATGCAATTTATTTCAAGTACAAGAAAATTGCTGAAAAGTGGATAAACTAGATTTTAAATTTTGCAGATTTCCTTATTTTCCTTCCCTTTATATTTTTCAATTCGCGAATATGCCCCCGTTGCGATGCTACGTTTACATTTACATCGAGCTTGCGTTTAGTTGAAGTTTTACAACCAGTTCGTGGAGAATTCTCTCGATGTATAGCTTAATGCTATATAGGGCAGAGGATTTCCAGCGTTAGAAATTGCCCACGTCTTGGTAATAAGCGGATTAGCAACACTGGTATATGCCCCATTAATTTTTGAGCTTAAAGCGTAAAAGATACGATAAGAGAAATTCTTCTTGTTGTGTAGTTCATATTCCATACAGATGAATTATACCTCTGATCCGTATAAGATTTTTACGGTGAAAAAAGTTTAACGAAGAATCATTCGATGGGGAAAAATCGTAACTCCAAATTAACGTGAATCGCGTCAATAATAATTATACTCAAGCACAGTTCAAGCTCGAAAATTGTGAGAAACCCTCACAACTCCTGTTATCAGAATAAATTTATACACCATGCATGGATTACTGAGCTTACGTTCTATCCTGATATACATATTATGTTAGTATGCAAATATTTATTTAAAAGGAAAATTTTCCACCCCAGTTTTCGAAAACAGGGGTAAAGAAGGAAAGCTTCTACTATGCAATATTCTATATCGTTTTATTTTCCCAAGTTAGGTGAGGATTTTTTTGTAACTTGTTAAGCAAACCTCATTTTTCCAGATTCTCGCAGTCCAATTTTTACCTCAAGTTTTTGGGACAGACGCGACGGAGATAAAGACTCGATATTTTTCGCTAGTGAAGAAATTTTCTTATCTCATAGGGCAAGGTGAACATGCTAATTCGTTGGAAAAACGTTCATGGTAAAATAGTCTGGGGAGAGTCGTAAAGTCGGCGCGTGTAGGCGATACAATAAAGCTCTAGGTAAGCCATGGAGGGTAGGTCATGTTGGGTCAGGTAACGTTAGCTTAGTAGCTGAGGTTGCGTTAGATTGCGTAGATTTGCATTTATACCAGGCGATTTAGCAAAAGATAGTAAATTATAAAGACCCCACCATCATAGATCTACCCTACGTCGCGAAGTCTTCGAATCACAGACAAAGAAACAGAAAAAAAAAAAAAAATGCAATAACGATGTCTTGTTAGTTAGTCACGAGTTGCATTCAATAAATTATTTGGTCAGACTTACAAAAGTTACGATTATCCTCAGAGATTGAAAGTTTACCCATTAAAAACCGGAAATGAGTCTGAAAGATCTATGAACACATAGTCGTTGGATGTACAATTTTCTGCCAAAACTTGAGTTCAGTTGTTTCGGCAGTTTGTCCAAAATTCTGGATACAAAATTCGCAGATTTATTGTTAGACATATGTTTTAGCTCCAGGGTTTGGTAAATTAGGCACCTGATAAATATGAGGTGATGATTGTCACGTAGGAACCAATTAGAAGCCAGTCCTAATTTCTCGTACTTAGGTTAGTAGCTTTTGTATGTACCTGGATAGTAGTGGGCGAGAGATATCGCTGGTGTCTTTACCTACAAACCAACGAGCTTTCCGGCCTACGTAAACCCGCAGAAACGTTTCTTACCGCAAACATCGTCGTTCGCTTAGACCCTAGCATCGTAGAGCCTTTCCCTGCTCCTTAGAGCAGTAATCTGTTAGACAATTTCAACTCCCTATCGCCTCACTGCCGTCCGGAAAGTCTGTTCTACCTCGGACCCATTTGGAAGCTCACTCTCCGGTGCCTGCAGAGAGCTTTTTGTGTTCATCGCTCAACACCGCGTGAATCTCAATGAAAATGGGAATAGAGATAGTAATATACTATACACATTCTCGCAAAACTATTCCCTGGTCCGGACGTCCCGATTAACATGTGACAAATTGTCATCCTGTTTCCTCGAGTGAACTGATAGTAGGATTACACATTATTGCTTCATCAGATACGAGTACCGTTTGAATTGATCTGACAAGTTGAAAATGGCCTTTCCTGAAGCGTGTGCAGCATCAATACTTGACCTGAATATACTCAGATTTCTTTTTGTGCTATTTTTACATCTTATTTACCCCTTGGGGAAGCTTTTTTGGATCATTTTTACGAACTACTGGATTCAATGGATTGTGCACAGTAAGTGGTTACGAGATTGTGTAATGACAGACTTTGTGGTGATCAGGATCAATTATTATCGTTCTCGTTGACACGAATAGTATTTTATATAGCTGATGTCGTTGAACAGCTTGAATTGACAGGTAATATGGTGTGAATTTCGGATCGAGTTTGAAGCATATTCTCGTGGATGGAATCCGGTGAACAATTTACCCTTGAGGATTTGAGGGAATCAGCTGGGAATCTGTGACTGTATAGAGAGTTTAAAAGTTTTGCGGGTGCGAAGGTAAATCGACGGTCGCGGGGTCAAACAAACCAGAAATTCTAAGCGACGCGTCGAGCAACGATCGCTGATCAGATCCCAGCCATTTTGCCCAACATTGCCCAACCCAAACTGAAAGCAAGATAAAACGTATCGAACCCGAGGAAAATGAAGGACGGTAGAAGATAGGGCACGTTGATTTCGTTCGCGTGGGGAAACTAGCTGTTGATGACAGGGAAAAATTCCCTCTGCAGTGCAAGCTTTTTACTCTTGAACCATTTATTTTCAATTTACTGCCAATTTCAAACGCAACAAACATCCAGTCTTGATGTTTCGACCCGTGGAAGATCTGGGTTACTTTTTAAAAGTAACAATTTATCATTAATTTACTTTCTCGTATACTTCCGATTCTACCGCCCGAATGGATTCAATTCCTGATGGAGACTTTCAATTAAATATTCAATTACTTTAAATCACTGGTTACTCGACTCTTAGGCCACCATCCCTTGACCTCGTACCTTGAGCACAACTGTCATTTAAGTACATACATATCGGAAAATCAGCTTTCGATTATTTTTATTAGCGCATAGACTTACGATATCTCGGGGTCAATTTCTGGCTGCCTATTTCCAGTTCGAGTAATATTGACTAATTCACCTCAGTCCTGGGTTTTCGTAAGACTTTTTAAAAAGTGGTTATGGTCGGAGAAGCGATCCGCAACTTTACTTGAAAAATTCATATTTCTCTGTACTTGCATATGACAGAGTATACTTCAAGAAAGTTTACGTACATCTTGAGATAGAAAGTTCCCATAAGATGTGTAAGCAAATTTCATATACTGCAGTATATAGATAGACCAACGTCGTTGTTATATATTGTTACTGATCTCAGAGCCGGAAATTGGATTTTCATGTCATATGCATTATGCCAATCTGATAGAAAGAGTTCAGAATTTAAACATAACAAGCGCTAGCATCTCTTTGAAAGTTGGAATATTCTACGAAGATGGAAGATTCAAGACACGGAGGGTATTATATTATAAGATATAAGTGAAGGTATAAGGTAGGCCGTAGAACTTGTAGGTTCCCCAAGACAAGGTACGTTTTGTTATGAGGCTCAGTTTATATTACTGCGAGGCGTTATTATTCAAATTGTGTCTTAAATTATGCCCTAATTTAAATGCATTGCCTGCATATACATATACTACCCAGCCATCTTAAAGGTTCTGCCGTCTTGGATGTTAATAATTCATATACCTTATGACTAATTTCTTCATCAGCTCGCTGTATAAAGTTATCAAACTTTTGATAAACCTCACATTTTCACTATGAACAAATATCATCCCACGATTTTTACAGACCAAGATACCACAGCACTATTTGCCATAAGGACAGTTGAAAGCTATGCTTCCGAATACCTCTGACTGATCAGCAACAACTCCATCAGCATTTGGCTATGGGGGTTTTTTTTTTCTTCTTCGCCCGAAATTGGATCCTCTAGAATTTTGAAGTTGCGAAGTTCAGAAGATGCCATGCGTGAGTAGGCAGCCTTCAAACTGAGTTGAAAGTTCTGAACAATATTATATACAGAAGCGACTAGACGATATGGTTTACCATTTTTTAACTGTATGGTAGAATCATTTCTCACGTATTTCATAGCCGTGTCTATCAAGACTGACGAGTTTTGAATAAATTCGTGGATGGATGGGACGTGGAGATGGGGGGGCAAGGGGCATCTCCTTCGAGATATGATCCTGAGAGGAAGCTCGTAAACCTTGCAAAGTAAGATTTCGTTCATAGGACTAGCAGGGGTTGATGTCAGGGGTTATAGGGAGTGGAACACGGCACTTCAGCCTTTTATGGTGGCTCATAAAATGTCGAGACCACGCGAATTCTCTCCAAAAAATATTGGATAATTCGAGTGTCTGGAATTCTGTTGACAAATTTTATTCGACATTGATAAATCGTTGTGTACAATCGGCGGAAATGAGTCTGAAAAGTTTTCACGGATCAACTCAATCCTCATAAAAAAAAAAAAGTTTCAATCGTGCCTCGTACGATTATTTAGTGATTAATTCACTCTTGTGCACATGTTCGATGCAGATGCATTTCTCTTTGTAATTCTGGATCAATTACCCCGAGGCGACGCAAACCTATAACTACTTCACTCAAACTCCTTTGTCAAGTCAGCTTTTGCTAGCAACAGCACAACACCCAGCCCCTCCGATATATTGCAATTAATTATTACTGATTGGAAATCGAATTTTGTCCACAGGCTAGCTAAATTCAAATTCTCAAGTATAGTTATAGAGCTTCTACTGTATAAAAGCTGAGCTTGCGTAAGTATTATCTGACCTTTTTCAAGTTGGTTAAAAGCGTTGGAGAATCTACGCCTTATCGAGTTGATATTTATGAATATGATGGATTCCGACGATTCTAATCTATTTCATCACTTTGAGTTCAGGCTCCGATAACATTGGATAATGTGTCATAAAATAAATAATATATACGCTATATGTATGAAGCTAATTCGTTACATAACTTTGTAGCTTTATGAAAACTTCATCAAATTTTTGACCCGAATCTATTGAACCGTAGAAATATTTTTGATTGCCAAATGAGGTCTGCGTCAAAACTAATACCGCAAACTGGGGTCGCTGATCCTGCAGCCGATAATCTCGATGTGTTATGAAATACGGACACGTAAGCAAACTTCGTAGCTATATTCACTTGAATTTTAGTTGTATTTATACTTACAAGAGACTTTTAGCCTCCAATATTTTTAGATGAATTTAATTCACTTCTGATGATACCATGAAGAAATCCTTGAGTTTTAACCAACTAATCTGTACGAGATTTCTGATTTTCTGTGTCAACTTTTACCTGATTATTCGTGACTTCCAAGACTTCGGATACTTCCAAAAATATCGAAGGACTTTCAGAGACTTTGAGTGGCTTCAAATATCAAAGTAAAAAGGACTTTCCAAGTGGATAGCCTCTTGGACACAACTCTTCTTATTGCCTGAAGTCAGAGTAAATTGTTATAGCCAACAAGTATGATAAGGGTCAAATGCGAAAGTTCATTTGCTGTTTAGAATGAAAATACATTGGATCGCGGGTTTTGTATGAAACGGAGGAAGTATTCATGACGTAGCGGTATACCTTAGAGAACAGAGAGCTTAATTTAAGGAAAATGGCTAATTCACTTGCGATTTGTGTGCGGAGTGCACGCGGTAGAGAAAACCCACCGAATTTGTCTGCTGAGAAATACGGAGGGTACCAGTTGGTGACGTTGTTGCAACTCCGAACTAAGTATAAGTGTGCGCCACGTTAAGGGCAACGTGTAATTATGCTAACGAGGCGTGATGATATTAATTACCACATAAAACTGGTGCGTGAGCGTGGGCATGTATAAATTTTACACAGGGTATTCAGACGGCTCGGAATACCCGACGTTGCATAATTAACAGTTAAACGAGGCAAAATACACGTTTCAATAAGTCAAACCTTCAATATTTATTTCTAATCATGAATCCGGTTCGAATGGCAAATTACGATTCACTAAAATTCGGATACAGTCGCAGACACGTTGTCTCTATAACAATTCCTAATCGTCCATATATATGGTGAAAATTTGGTTTTACAGTTCATTTTTTCATTTTTCTAAATACGTCATCTGGTTTTCTTCCTTTCCGATGAGTAAATTTTAAGGAGATTGGTTTTGAGGTCCTTTACGATTAGACAAAACTTCCCTCTGCCAACAAGCTTATGAGACGATAGGACTTCGAGATAATAATTTATGAAGACACCAGGTGTTGTTCATACTCGGTTGCTCGACCTGCTCGACAAACCTTATGATTTATCTTCCTCGGGGGAAGAGCTTCGCTTTATACTTAATCCCAGAGAGCGAGACGAGACGCGAATGATCCGGCTAATTGTTTATTGATACCAAGGGTAATTAATTGTCATTAAGGACAGGACACTAATTACTCTTGAAGGACTCTTCCTTCCTGTTCCAGGGTCGAAAGGACCCCGACAATTAGTCTGATGGACTTTTGTTTCCCGGCGATTTAGATGCCCAGCTATTCGTTTTATTTTATTGAATCCCTTCGAGTCACATAGAGGTTCTATTACCACTTCTCGACAATAGTTGTCTGACCATGATTTATATGATGTCGGGATCTCTGCAGTCAGGATTTGAATCGATGGATTCTGAATTCCGGAATCAAGGTCCTTAATTACGATATGAAGCAGAGATTGGCTCGTTCCTTTGACAGATGATGTAATCTGCCCGTGTATCTGCATACACGTATATCATGATAGCATTACTGGCGGTTCTTGGATTTTGTCATCAATTAAAGCCGAATACCGTGGTTTAGATTTTAGATCATAGCTTCGAAAGTTCACGATTCTGCTTCTATTCTGTACGATTCAAATCCTCAGTCGTTAGCTGACCACAATTGATTTTTTTTTTCTTCTAGTTTGAGGGAAGCTTCCAATTAATCCGAGTTTGACGCTAATTTGACGAAAACCTGTCACGTACACTTCGGTTAATGGATCCACGTGCCTTGCACGCAACTGTCAAACTGAAAATTCTGCAGATATGGTTGTGCGGGTTTAATTTACAGATGCGTTGGTGTTGGGGCAGACGTAGGCTGTTCAATTGATCGGGCTGGCGGAATAACGACGTAATTCGAAAAATTGCTTTGCCAGAAAAAAATGGACAAGAAAATAAAATGGGGGGATTCGGTTCTCATTTTAGAGCTGTGCATATTGCAATCACTGTTTTCGTACCCGATACGATTATTCTCTGATGTTATATGTTAGTAGGGGAAGTTTATCTGCCAATAAGCTGATGGAAAATAAAATATATAATTTCATAATGCGTATCGATTTAATTTCAGATCAGCTTTTTTTGTTGAACAGGAACAAAGTAATTGGCCACAGAAAGAAATCATTTGTAGGTATAATCAATCCGTCAATAACTGGCCATGGCTTCTTGCCCTCCCACAGTCACCACTTTTCGCCCAGCGTTGTGTGATATGATTCTGATGTAGATGTTACTTTATACACGTTGCTTCGAGGATTAATCGCCTTGAAGAAAACGTGCCTCTGCTCAGCTGGGGAGAGGTAACTCATAAAATACACGTCTGGGTATGTGTCGAGGGTCAGAAGGGTTTGGGGTAAAATATTAAGAAATATCCAACCGATATTCGGGTCGTAAATCAATTTGTAAAAGTGCGGGGAGTCTTCTGGATAATCCCGTGACTTTTCGGGTCTGAGGAATGACCCGGTTTCGTCTGGATAAGAGTTCGTCGTGTCTTGTAAGCCAGCCTCGATAGCGACGAGGTGGGATGACTGGATTCCGTTGATCACTAGTTGAAACTGGCTCTGGTTCCTCTTGAAAAAGCTCTAAACTATTTTCCGCCGTTTGAGCGGATCTTTCTGGGACTTCATGATCGAACATGGCCACAAGGCTACCAGTAGGAGAAAAATGGTTCCATCAATTACGATCTCGTCTTAAACCAAGCGACATATTTCACGTTTCAATTCCCACTCAGCCATTTCGGCAAAGTGGCAGATGAGGGTGTATGTCTTTTTTCAAAACGGAGAAATCCCATGTTCGTAGCTTTCAGACTTTCTCCTCGTCCTTGACACGACCCTTCGTTGGCGAGCTTCCTTAATCTTTCAATCCGGTCGAGTGTGTCTGATCCTCAAATAATCGTAAATAATACGTGTCATTGTCTGCCCCAGCCACAGCTCGGGTTGCGAAGAAAAAGACCCTGGATTTTGTTCTAAAATGTCTGAGTGAAACTCCTTGCACCGTATTTTCACTAATATATTTTACTTTTTTTGTACCTGAGGCACGTACCAACACCGTGAACTCGAGTTGCATGCCCCAGACTTTTACTTCCAGCGTGGAAGCTATCCCAGTCTGCCTACAGAGGGAAAACCTATATACATCGATGTTCGATATGTAATGCTATACTCACATCTACATCGCGAACTCAGTTCGATCGTTCATGGGATGTAACTGAGAAGGGGAGAGCCTACCGAGATGAAAACTTGGTGTTTGTATTTTGCAATTGAAATTTCGTCGGGATCGTGCACGGCTGTTCAGAACTAACCACATCCGTACCCTAAGATTGGAAATTGAACCAGAAGCGCAGGAGCCATTCACTATTAGGCGATCATCGATGAAGAACTTGAAAAAATAGCCCCTTTTGCCTTCAAATATCAGAAAATTCAAAGAAAGTCTTCGAAAATTTTCTTACAGTCGAAGGCAAGAGGTCCTACGTCATATCACATGGGACCATATGACTACACATCCGACTCGTTGTTTACTGACGCGAACAATAAAGTTTCGAATATTACCTACAAGTCCTCTTGCCGCACTTTTCAGGCTTAGGGAGCTTTTGCTAATAATTGACGCGATATCTGCACATATCGTAGAGGATAATTGCATCGGGTCTGAACACGGTAATTGCAATATGCACAGCTCTGAATTCAAAACCAAATCCCAAATTTAATTTTTTATCATTTCATTTTTACTGGTCATGCAATTTTTCGAATTACCTCGTTATTCCGCACACCCGATCAATTGAACAGCTCACGTTTGCCCCGATACTTACACATCTGCAAATTAATCCCGCTGAATCCTACCTGCAGAATTTTCAGCTTGATAATTGCGTGTAAGGCACGTTATTCCGCATCAACTGGGATACACGCAACAGCTGTTTTTCGTCGAATTAGCGTCAAACCGGGATTAATTGAATTCTTAACTCGAAGTGGAGGAAACAAGTTCAATCTGGTCAGCTGATAGCTGAGGATTTGAATTGTCTAAAACAGAAAGAAAATCACGGACTTTTATAGGTCTTCGGTTCAAAATTTGAACCACGGTATTCGACCGCAATCGACTATATCAAAAAACCGTTCCACAAGCTAGTATCTAATTATATCATGATATACACGTGTACGGAGAAACTTGAGCAGATTATATCACCTGTCAAAGGAGCGAGCTTCTTCATATCGTAATTAAGGACTTCGAATCTGGAACTTGGGATCCCTCGAGCGACATCGCTCTGAGAACTGAAGGATGGAGATCGTGACTAGGCTTACACTTGGCGTGTAATTTTATGTATATTTCGGCATCTTTCCGTTTACTGGAAAAGTAAGTTGTGACTAAGAAAAGGGGCGTAGACGACTGAGGAATTTTTTTACTTAATTATCTTACTTCTTATTAATGCACAACTAACGCAAGGCATTATGCCAAAAACTGGAAATTCTGGAAACTGGAAAAACTGGAATATTCGGTCCTTGAATCAATCTATCAATCCATCTACACATATAAGAGTATATTCATTAACGAGTCAAATTGCAGTGATCGCGTATGTTTTTGAAGATGCTACCTACATTTGATCATTAGTATACATTCATCTACAAAGAATATTAACGATACTGCGCAGAAGAACTAGCTGATTGGTTAGTTTTTTTTTCGGAATAGTGCCTACAAGTATTGACTGTCCGAAGGAGTATTGATATGCAATATACGCGTCAATGAAGTTGTGTTGTATAATATTGTCTAAATCATTACAATTGTTGAACTGATCGAATAACATTTTTCTACCCTTTCGTCTCATCATCTCCACCCTTTGTTTTATTAACATTGAAACGCGGTTCAGAGATTTCCGAAGTGAAAATATTGTTCAGGATTTGGGTACAGCGTACAAATGTCATACGTTCTGGAAGTTCTGGTAGTCGTGTTGCGCCGACGTATGTGCATGCGGACCGTAGACCACCTAATATTTCCAAGACTGTTCCCTTGACGTCACCTCTGTATGGAATTTCGATGGTTTTCCCTTCAACTGACCTGTGCATCCGAAGATATCATATTTTTCAAAGTTCAACTCGGATTTCATACATATTCATGCAGTTTTCATTTTTTCAGATCATATTTGGTTGAACCAAAATTCCGCTACTTCTACACAGATCTTAAATGCGACGTGACGTCGTGTCAGATCATGTATGAAATCCATTAAAATCTTGAAATGTTATCCGTACATCAGAACTGATGAGTTCCGGCCGACCAATTCAGAAAACACGAAATTAATGGTATTCGTGGTGTGAGAGTTAGCAGCACGGTATTTGAAATGGACGAGGCGTTTGAACGTCACAATTTAATGGCAAGATCTTAGATTTCCCTATGAGATACACTATTTTTCCTTACGCTATTGAAAGCTTTTCTCTCTTTACCTGTGCATTGCAGATCTATAAATGTATGAGCAGTACAAATTTTGACTGTCTTATCATTTTGACTGTCTTACTCCGTCACAACTTGTCTCTAAGACACAAAAAATGTTGGTCAGTGATCTGATGTATTCACGAATGCAGTAGCCTAATGGGCACATGATATCTCGTAGGTAACCAACCATAAGATACGTCATGATGGTATGGCCATGTTATAGACGTCGTTTTATCTTCAACATGATGGTCATGGACACGGGATCAGTTAGACACGTGCGCCTCTATGACGTATTCTAATTTAACCAATCTTAATTCCAGTCTACAGACAGAGCAGAATAAACGATGAACTAGAACCGTACAGTACTGAATCAATTATATTATGTACTCTACTTACACTCAGAAAACAAGTTTGGCAAATCGAACCAAAATAATTTTGTTGGTGATTTTTTGTCAATTCGAAAGTATTCTGTTGAACATTCGACGAACTGTGTTGCTATGTCAATTCAACTAAGATTGGCGGACAGAAATTTTTTGTTAAACCGAGAGAATCTTCTGTCAAATCAAATCCACATTTTGTTGGCTGTAACTCTACCAAATTTGTTGTCAATTCAGAAAAATTTTGAACCATTCAACAATACTTTCTTCTGAGTGTATACTCCAAAGCTTCGGATTGACAAAATTCTTACGTACGCAAACGGTACGTTTGATGTCAATACTCAACCAAATACAATTGATCATCAAATGTTCACTGATTGAAAAGACACGTCATAAATTTCTGTCGATCTCTATCTTTCATTTCATAAATTCATGCTATCAAAAGTCGAGAATCGTGGGAATTCTTGATGTGCTGTCCCTGAACCAAACCGGTAGCAGATGATCCTATCAGTGATCATGCATTTGCTCAACATCACAAATTTTCTACGACTGCAAAGTGTCATTCTCAACAACGTGCCACGAGAGAAACAATTTATCATATATATCACATATAACTTAAGAGCAGCTGATCAATTTATATTTTTGGTTGCGAAAATGAGAAAACGAGACGCGAAAAAAATGAGGTGACGTGGGTCATACCGATTAGATGATAGCGGTCCGACCCGGATCATCTTAATTTGGGATTTTTGATATCTTTAAGCTACAGTAAAACTATTTACACGGTTATGTACTTCCAAAGTGTGAACTTTTAAAATCCAACAAATTGTGAATATTATAGGTGAAAGGTGATGTAGATATAGATCAGTTCCCAATTAATCTAGCTAACATAAAGAAAAACATGAGTTTCACTGGAATCCTACCAGTTTTTTTGATGAAATGACATAGTACCCTGTACCACTTTTTACCAAAAAATTGAATTCGTTAGTCGAGGATTCATTCGGATCGGTTGGGTAGTAAGCGAGAAAGTACAATTTACGTTTTCGAGATAACGACAATTGCAGGTAATAATATGGAATTTCGAACTGACTCGCATATCGTTTTCATTTAGAATGTCAGCTGATACTAGACATGCTACCATAAGGATTATCCCCACGTATACTAGCCCGGTTAACTAGCTGAACGACAGCAGTGCGGAGGTCGATTGGCCACCGGTCCGGGAAGACATTCCCAGGTCATCGTTTTTATTCCATAATTCTGATATTCCGCCAGTTGCAGGGCTAATTTTCAGAGATTGTACCTCATCTCTCTTTGTGAGCACAATTCAATGTAACATATCCGAATACACGCATATATGTATATAACTACATCAGAGTGAACTACTGCACTCGGAATAATCTGCATTTGCCAAGAAGGCCACTGACTGTCATTCTATGAACTACCACCATACTCTCTATTCTATACATCAAACTGAACCTGCTGTCTATCTGGACGAAGATTGTCGTCGGCTATAGGTCCTCCTTTTGATTGGTTAATTTTGAGTCGCCTGACTTTTCAATATATGGTATATTCACTGAGATCAGACATTAATTTTGGCTCGTAATTACAACTACCTAATGCATTCATTCTCGGATCCTCACCCTTGTACAGAATCCCTCGCAATTTTCGGATTCTTCCCTTCATAGTGATCGAACGGAGTTCGCGATGTAGACGTGAGTATAGTATTACATGTCGAACATCGACGGGTTTTCCAGTTTCTACCAGATTTCCCCTCTGCAGACAGACGCGGATAACTTCTACGCTGAAAGTAGAAGTCTGGGGCATACTACTCGAGTTTACGGTGCCGGCACGTGCTTCAAGCGAGGGAAAAATAAAATGTATAAGTGAAAGTACAGTGCAAAGAGTTTCACTCCAACATTGAGAACAAATGTAGACAATGACACGTATTATTTACGATTATTTGAGGATCAGACACACTCGACCGGATTGAAAGATTAAGGAAGCTCGCCAACGAAGGATCGTGTCAAGGACGAGGAGAAAGTCTGAAAGCTACGAACATGGGATTTCTCCGTTTTGAAAAAAGACATACACCCTCATCTGCCACTTTGCCGAAATGGCTGAGTGGGAATTGAAACGTGAAACAAGTCTCTTGGTCCAAGACGAGATCGTAATTGATGGAACCATTTTTCTCCTACTGGTAGCCTTGTGGCCATGTTCGACCATGAAGTCCCAGAAAGATCCGTTCAAACGGCGGGAAATAGTTTAGAGCTTTTTCAAGAGGAACCAGAGCCAGTTTCAACTAGTGATCAACGGAATCCAGTCATCCCACCTCGTCGCTATCGAGGCTGGCTTACAAGACACGACGAACTCTTATCCAGACGAAACCGGGTCATTCCTTAGACCCGAAAAGTCACGGGATTATCCAGAAGGTTCCCCGCACTTTTACAAATTGATTTACGACCTGAATATCGGTTGGTTATTTCTTAATATTTTACCCCAAACCCTTCTGACCCTCGACACATACCCAGACGTGTATTTTATGAGTTACCTCTCCCCTGAGCAGAGGCACGTTTTCTTCAAGGCGATTAATCCTCGAAGCAACGTGTATAAAGTAACATCTACATCATAATCATATCACACAACGCTGGGCGAAAAGTGGTGACTGTGGGAGGGCAAGAAGCCATGGCCAGTTATTGACGGATTGATTATACCTACAAATGATTTCTTTCTGTGGCCAATTACTTCGTTCCTGCATTCGCTACAGGAATGATAATAACATGTACTAGCAGCAAGCACAAAAACTCTATTTAAAGATGTACCTCCATGATTAGCTCCTTGGGAATTTCCATACGAATCAAGCGGGGCTGAAAGCTCATTAACTCGGTGAATATCAACGGGAGTAGTGCTTCCAAAAGACATGGGAATCAAAATCAATTGAGTTAGGTGAAACACAGACGACCATTGAACGATTCTGGAAATATTGCAGACACTGGGCCATTAGTCTTATTGTTAGCGAATATATTAACTGATTCTTGGCTGAGAATGTGTTTCTAACTCCATTCGTGTTGAGTGTATTTCATATCAAATCAGAATCGAGCTCCAATCTTTTGTAATAAATTTAAATAACCCTGCGAGATTCCGATAAAGTAGAGCCAGAAGATATTATCATGTTCAGAGTATTCACATCACTGTTACTGTAACTTTCGATTCACAAAGCTTTCCGCACTCTCCATATTTTGCGACAACCTCGATGACAAATTGTCAAAATATTTCCAGTTGCACCCGTCTATTCGTTGTTTCGAAATGCAACTGTACCAAGGGAAGTACGTTGTGTGCCTAACAATTTCTGGTAAATTTTTAACAAGGTCGAAAATTTCTGTACGAATGAAAAGCAAAATATTCCCGCAATTGATAATTACGCATTGTATCTGATATGTTGCACATCCTCGTATCAGAAGCTGAGCAATGCATTATCCATGAGAAAAATTAGGTCAAATTTTTACAGACTGTACAGAGGTAGAAAGTCAACGGTTTTAATTATTTCGAATCAAAGACTGATCTCAGCTATCGCGATAGCCGTTGAACTGTCGAAATCCATCAAATATCGATTAATGATGGACAGTAATTCGGTATCGGTTGATTTAATTGTGAGTCGGCTCAATTTATAATTTATCATTCGAAAAAGTACATTTTGATATTTTTTGTAAAGTCTAGATATATTTTGGCGACGTTCGAAGGTTGGTTTTATTCAGTCGAATGGCTCATCCGACGGGCAAGATTTTCCAGAGGTTGTTAGGTGGTTCGTGGTCAGTCTACGATCACCCAATAGCTTGGAAAAGTGAACTTCCGCCCTGAAGAGCGTTTCTGCCGGATATAAGACTCGTCGGAGAGTTCGGTAGTTGCGGCATTCATGTATTCAGTAGACCGAATGGATGTCATCATTCGGAGCCTCTCAATACCTATTTGAATAAAGATAAAACGAAAATGGGACGGCTGCTCTGCCTATTGCAAAAAAAAAAAAAATTAAATAACAAAAAACAAATTTAACGCAATTACAGAGACGAGTTCAGAGTTCAAAGTACGAAGCATATTGATGGCCAGGTTTCGTAGGTTGTCGAATACACAATTGATTTTCAATAAAATTAAATAACCTCCTTCATGTATATATGAAAAAATACCGTTTTAATAATGACGGTTCTATTTTTAATAATATCCAATAATTAGAACATGGGAAACTCTGAGTTGTGATTTCGGTTTAGTTTTTTTGAATGAAAAGTTGGATAACTGTTCGACAGTTTGATCTGAAAATGTCATATATCGAGGAGCGCTATCTGATTATTCGAACTCTGGTATCAATGAATGTTCTCTACAGTTCACAGTTCTACTACGAATTTTTTGGCTAGGTTATTTTCAAAGAGTCCAGTACACGCAGCACTGAATGCGATGTAATTGGGAGATTCACTCTTCTACTTCATCTCCGCTGATGATTGACGAAGTGTGAATGATATTGTGATATCGGTTCTTTTCTGTAACTATCGAGAACTCTGAATTTAGATGACCCGGGTCCTACTGATACCATGTGCTCGGAATGATACGTGTCACCATGTTTTTCGTCTTTCTCTTTTTGCGACCGAGAAGTTGGATAGATAAGCTGCTCATCGTTAATTATAACATATTGAAACGTTAGCGTTAGTTGATTAGCTGAGAAAAGGATGGCGTGAATCCCTGAGCGAAATAAGCAGATTCGTGACACAAATAAATTGGCTTAAAGAAATTGGTTATATTTGCAAAGCACAAGTGTTCGAGTTAACGTCTTGAACGAGACTGTTTACAAAACAATAGTTCTTGTAATAACACATTTCGGATGTTAATGAACATTCGATAGAGTAACTGTCTTATGTCTCTAAAAGGCTACTAGATCGGGCGATCTAAATGTAAGGGTAATTTCACCCTTTGTAACAATATGATAAGTTGTTCCACTGATGGTATGCTATCGATAACGAGACTTTCAATAGAGCAAATTGAAAATGTCTCATCCTTGTACGTATAAATGTATCATCACTGATCGGTTGAACTTCTACCAGCTCTAGTCAGAAACAGCAAATCAAGAATTTGAACGATTTTCAACTTTCGATACGTCATAAATTCAGAAAATTGCAGATATGGATCGACGGGAATTTGTATGAACTGTCTTCCGTATCAGTGAATATTATATAGTCGTATTCAGGACTGCACTATTGAACAAAAGTTATACGTTGGAATTCTGACAGTCCGAAGCTCTGGAGTATAGGCGGGGTATGATAATGCATTCAGTGCTGTACGGTTTAGTAGTCTATCGCTTATCTTGCTCTGTCTTTAGACTGGACTCAAGTTTTGACGAATCGGAAAATTTCATAGGAGCACAAGCGTCCGCCACTGATTTCGTCACCACGATCATATTTCTAAACAACTCTGTCTTGTCACTGATGGATTGCAACATCTAACGTCACCCCAAAAGCCATGTAAATTGGAAAGTAGAGATATCTCAAGTGTAATTGACGGTAAAGTTCAGTACGCTGACCTATTGTTGATTAGGTGACCCCTCCTCTTTGGGGAAAAGTACCGTTTTCTAGGTCTTATCGCGGGTGAATTCTCTTATGAAAACATAGTGCGTTATTCCACATCGTGTTGTCTGTGCATCGACGGTGCTTTGCGGGTATTCTAAAAAGTTGTATCTATTCTATAAAATGCCGAACATAATCAATGACATTAAATTAGATTTTAAAGATGTCTTGCTGTGTCCGAGGAGGAGTACGCTCAGAAGCAGAGCACAGGTATGCGTAACTTCGAGAACCGCGTGTAAGATTCAAATTACATATCTGCATAGTAAAGCCAAATAAGATGAACTGGCTTCGAGAGGAGAGTTGGAAAAAGCAATTTTTGAAATGTAGTCGATCGAAAAGCCAGCGATATCTAACGTATTTTCGACCGTCTACCAAAGTAAAGCTGAAAAACTCAATTTTCGAAATCCCCTGCCAAAGTGGAAGCATTTTTTGAGATTGGTGACTTGAAATGATTCAAATTACCGCTTGTGGATGAAACTACTATTAAACAACTAATTGTTTCGGTGTTTCCGTCCGACCAGTTGAAATAAATTTTTAAAGGAATTCCAAAAATATTCAATCAAGTCTGAGCGTTTAAGTGATCTTATTTTCTGAAGGAATAGTGCTTCATGCAAAAATCCAATAACTATTAGATAATCTCTACCAGGCTCTAAAAAATTGATAGAAGATCTTGTCACATTTCGTTTCGGCATAGAATTTTTGCCATCAAAAGTAAATTTCAGAAAGCGCCTCATATTCAATGGTTATGAATATCTGAATAAATCAATTCCCTAGATCGATCTCTCCGCGGAATTAACGTTCCTGCACTCCAGACGTACCTACAAGGGCATTCCTGTGATGGCATCCAATATGGATAGTGTTGGTACATTCGAAATGGCCAAGGCACTTTCAAAGGTTAGTTGAATTCAAAATGCTTACTCATATACTATTGAACACCAAACGGAATTATCGAACTTTTAGAAATTGGGAATACCGAAATGCCTGATCAAATTTATTCATAAATATCCGACATCACGCTGTTGTTTCTTGACTGCCTACGACATACGTGTACATGAGATACATGAAGAATGCTTGTACACTTTTATAATTATGTGATTTTTTCAGCATGAGATGCTCACAATGATTAGAAAATATTACACAGTCGAAGAATGGAAAAGCTTTGCTGCCGAAAATCCCGAAATCCTTAGTCATGTTGGCGTGAGCGCAGGTTCGGGAGATGAGGACTTCGAACGTCTTTCAAGTATTTTGGATTCCATCCCAGAGCTGTCATTCATTTTCCTTTTTGTTGCCAACGCATACACCCAACAATTCGTTGATTACGTCAAGAGAGTACGATCAGCCTACCCGAACCACACAATAATCGTGAGATTTACTTTGTTAAATCAAAACTCAATGGATTTGAAGAATAGCATTCAAAAAGCTGCTTGTAATTGCTATGCCTGAATGTGAGTCGATTTAATCCCTGTATAAACGTATACTTTGCGCAGTTGTATCGTCGTGTACTATTCTTACCCACGGAAGTGTGTTACCGAGTACTCTTTCAGCAATCGTTCACAGAGCCGAATGTAAAACTCAGAAATTTCTATAGGCTGGGGATGTTGCCACCGGAGATATGGTACAAGAGCTTTTACTCTCTGGAGCTGATATCGTCAATGTAGGAATTGGCGCAGGCTCTGTCTGCACTACACGTGTGAAGACGGGGGTTGGCTACCCCCAATTGAGCGCTATCATCGAATGTGCGACTGCTGCGCATGGTTTAAATGGGCACATCGTTGCTGTGAGTGACTTTAAATTATACTGACAATTATCTACTGCAGGTTTTTAACAATCAGATCAATAGACGAAACTCCCGGTTGAATGGAGAAATATTCACATAGGATGGAGGTTGCACGTGTGTCGGAGACATTGCTAAAGCTTTTGGAGCTGGTGCTGATTTCGTCATGGCCGGGGGAATGTTCGCTGGACATGATCAAGGCGGCGGAGAAATCGTAGAAAAAGATGGAAAACTATATTGTACTTTCTACGGTATGTGTTCAGCTACAGCAATGAAAAAACATTATGGTGGAATCGCAAAGTACAGGTATGTTGATACGCTGTCTGTGCTGCTGTTTTCGAGGAGTTAGCCACTTCTCGGTTTTTTTTTGTTTTTTTTTTGCACAGACCATATTTCAAGATTCCGATTTCAGTAGATTCCATGTATGATTTAAAAGTATCTCAGATTTCACGGGATTTCACACGATTTCATGTGTCACTTCGTATTGAAGATCTGCGGGAAAGCACCTAGACAAACATGATTTGCAAAGTCTTAAGCTGCATTAATGTGTATGAAATCCCAGTGAAGTTTCAAGAAATATGAGTTTGTTGAATATTTAGGGCTGCTGAAGGGAAAACCGTTGAAATTCCATACAGAGGTGATGTTGAGGTAACAGTCTTGGACATGTTAGGTGGTCTGCGGTCCACATGCACATACGTCGGTGCATCTCGACTACAAGAACTTCCAGAACGTACTACATTTATACGCTGTACTCAAATTCTGAACAATGTTTTTGGTTCATGAAATCTCTGTTACTAGTAGTGACGAAATCGTGGAGACATGATATCCAATTAGTATAACATTTGTAAACTTGTAGATCATTATTTACCACAAATTCGTTAGAACGTATATCGCCTCAACACTTTTATGAACAATCAATACTTGTTGATACTATTCCAAAAATATCTAAATATCGGACTCATCACCAACAAACATATAAAAATAGTTTCTTAGGCAAATGTTCATTCGCAAATGGTCCTGCATCGAGAAGATACCCTGACCTTATTCTACCGTGTTAACTATCTTAGTTTGTTTTGTCTAATGTATTATGTATTACTCGTTATGCTACGAATATGTTTTTGTATTATTCTTGCATGTGGTCCTTAGGGAGCTATGCTCCAGGATCAAGAAATAAACTTCTATCTCTATATAATCTATTGTATTCAATGCCTGAAGAAGTGGACTAGAGTTAGACTTCTTGACCATGAGGGCCATAAATTTGTTAGAAACTTCACAATACTATCGCACTTTTTTTTCAAATCTGCAATATAGCAAGAACGGATGGAGCGAACTATAAAAGAGAAGAATTTAGAGCTGCCGTAGCATTATCCAGGATCGTGCAAATAGTACTGAGCGCCTTGAGCACTTTCGTAAAAACCCATCGATAATATACAGTATTTTATGATCACCGTTGTTCGCGAGGATGGAAAAACACAACGATCAGAAGTATACCCCGTCGAAAAAACGGTGGAACCATTTTTTGCTGACGTTTTGTCACCTGGATCAGCAGTCACCCTTTTTCCCATTTTTTGGCATGATGCTTCGTCAAAGTTACACACCAAGATTTAAGATAAGTGAAAAGTTTCATCACTCGTTCTTTTCCTCGATCGTCGACGATCCCTTCCTTGGAAATTAGTATTCTGTCGGATTGGTAATAAGTCTTATCACGTCAAAGGAATCTCGTTTCAGCCATACGTCATTCCACACTTCGCTACGTAAGCTTTCTTGCCAATTGTATCGTTTCATTTTCAGAGCTATGTCGCTTTTATACAGAGAAGGGTTACACCGTCCGATTACCGGGTATATCTGAATATATCGTCCTATTCCAGGAGCGTACGTGGAAACAAGAGATAACACTCGGCAAGACACATGGGCGATCGAGGAACCTGATATTTTGAAAGGAACGGTTCTCGGGAGGATCGACGCAAGAAATAGATCTCTTTTACCGCTTTTAGGTATAAAATAAAACTTTTTCAACCTCTGCGATATTACCCCCAAATATCCGTATCAAGCTATCTCCAGCCTCCCACTAATAAAGTGGGAAAAAATCATAAAATGAGGGAAGATCGATAGATTCTTATTTTTCAAACGGTCATCGAATCCGTTCAATGTCAATAATATCCTTTCCACGTCAGAAACAACACCGTGATATGGGGCGGGATTGAAATTCCGGATTTGAAAAACTGCAAACGGTAAAAATTCCAAATTTTGATCCTCACAGTTTGTAGAAATATGATTTCCCAGAAAGTCCAAGTAGACAATTTGAAAAATTCCAAATCGAAAATCACCGAAGGTTTAAAATTCCGAAAGCTAAAGATCCAAAAGGACAAAACTCTGAATCTCGGAATTCGCGCGTGCAACGTCGTTTGTTCGACAGCTTTGTCATGAGATTTCCTTAAATTTACGGATTTTTGGACCGTCCGAGTTTTCAAATTTCGTATCTTTGAGCTATCTAGATTTCAATCATTCGAAATTTGCAACTTTTGAACTCTAACATCTCTAGAATCCCAGAATCGCGTCTTAAATAAATGTAATTTTCGCAAATTTGACCGTTTGGAACTTTTGAAATTTTGAACTTCAATCCCTCCCCTGCGATATGAAGTTCAGCATCACTGATATATTTCTGTATCTATGTTATGCGATATTCATATCTTTTACGATATTACATGCATTAGCTCAGGGAATAACTCAGCTTCTGTTTTTGCAGTCATTTTTCTACTGTCTAGACAGGAAGTTGGTCGTTATAACCGTGTCCTGACTTCCCGACGCCTCCCGTGTCACTGTACCTAATTCTAAGTCACGCTCTCAATGTTTCCGGAAATTTCACGCTCACAGGATTCTTCCCCGTGCTGTATAATTCGGTTCATAATTTCCATATGAGACTTTCTAAATCATGCATGTGCTCTTAAGGGTTCGATGATTCAGGCGATGTAATGCCCAGCTGCAAAATCGTCGCCTATACTTACCTATACACCTTTACTCCAAAGGCGAATTTACTCGACGGAACCATCTCCTTGGAAACCAGACCCTCCAGAAGTCTTTTGTCGGTCATTGAATAGGAAATCGTGCTTTGGACTCGTTTATCAAACGAAAATTCTCTCGTAGAAAAAGACGAAAAATGTTTTTATCTCACTTCTCGTACCAACTCTGCAGGCTATGCATTGAACAGCTGGGAATCAATGCCAACAGGAATATTTTCTACACCGAGGTAGGTATGTTATACTTGTTGGTCGATTCTTTAGCAGCCGATGAAATAAGTTCAACTGGAAATCAATTTTCTCAAATCCAACGATATGTTTTCAAACCATGGCTGTAGGACTTTATTCGAATTCTGGGTCCACAGCCTCATCTCACAGCATCTCTAATATAAGAGCTGAGTACGCTGCTGTTGCCGAGGAATATAAGTGTGTTACTCAAAGCTTGTTAGTTGGAGTCAAGAGACATCTTGACCCTCTTAAGGAGATGCTTTCGTGCTTTCAAGGTGCCACCGTCACCCAGTAATCCTTGTCTTTTGAGTACTGGTCGCTACGAGGGTTCGCAAGATTTTAGAAACAGCAAGTAATTAACCGCGTGTCAACCGTCACACGAAAGAAGCGGTACTTGAAAGCTTTTTTTTTCATTTTGCTTTTGTTTTTTCAACGTTGTCAAAAAGTAAAATAATGAGAGAACGACAGCCGCTTGTTTGACAAGTTCGTCGATTGTGTAATCCGAGGAATTTTTAGGTAGATGCAATTTTTTTTTCTACCATCATGAGTCAAGGACTGTACGAAATACTGTGCGAAATGACGAGATTTTTGTGATTATTTAACGACATGCGAGGGCAGTGACGTCCGGTTTAACGAGCTAGGGACAGGCGAGTAATTTGAAAGAGAAGAATAAAGCTGTTAATTAACATTAGGTTGAGAAAGCTCTGAGAATAAATTGAATCCACCCCATTTCCGAGAGTACCAACCATCGTAATGTGTATTTTTACTTAAAAATACACATTTTTAGAAAGTGGAAATGGACGCCCGGCTTTTATCTTCTTCCAGAAGTTAATGTGACATAGAATTCGCTTCTTCCTTCAAGCTTTGGATGGCGGACGTCTGTTCGTTCGCTTGAAAATTCGCTAAACTTCTATTCCGTAAAAGATATCACTTGGCCGAACTCCAAACACGTTTCGTGTCGAATCCACGGTATCGAACCAACTGTTGAACGGGTTCTGGAATGGCTTTGGATTACGGTCTAAACTATATCTTCGCGCAAGAGAACTATCCACTATCTTCAAAGTTACAACCGACTTACGGAATCGTAAGCAAACACGTCTCAACGTAGTAGGATTTGACAAATCCTACGAACAGTTCGCAAACGATAAAGATCCAGGTATAAGTAAAAGCTCACACATGCAATAGTTCCTAATCGAACGTAAGCTTTAGCTTGGAAAAGTCTTCAACGAATTCGTTGAATCTTTATAAAGTTCGGAACCCAGCAGTTTTGGAATTATTTTGTAACAGGCCAGATGACGAAGAAAAGGATACCACGTAGCTGTTCAAAATCAGACGTTGACGATACAAATTATTATGTGTATTCTCGATCAATAAATTGAAAATGAAAAGCTTCAGGCTTCGAAGAAAAAAATCTCGACCTCGTTGGCGAAGAAAATCCAATGAGATTTTATCCAAAGTTGTAGCACTATGTAAATTATAAAGCTCGCCTAGCCAAGTGGCACGTTGTATGAATTGAATTATATCTGAGGAAGTTTTACCAGAGTTTTATTCCAGTCACGTCATGTCATTTTTAAAGACTTACATAAATTGGAGGTGGCTATCTCCTTGCAAGTTTTCTATCAGCTGATCGATCCCATCAAAAGTACAAGCAAAAACTGACGAAGAGGGAGATCGATTACATATTTATCCTCAAGATCAGGAACTAATCAAGAAGTAATATCCGCATATTATTTCGGCAGCGAATTTTCTCCCTCTTCATTGATTGCTACACAAAAAACTTGTCAAAAGTTCACTCGAGCTATACACGCAGCTTTTAATTAAATATCAAAGCTTGGGTTTATTCTTCAATTATCATTGCTTCCAGCGACAGTATTCGCGGCACGTGTAATTTTAGATTGAAATTTCTCCTCCCTCGTACCAACCATCCCCCACTATATCTTCCTCATATTATTATGCATAATTAGCAATAGAACGCCGCAAGCACTCATGGAGCTTTCGACTTCTTCCCCTGCAGCCCATTCCTGCGCCGAACCGTAAAGTGCCATTGTCAAGGAACATCATCAGCTTGATTTTTGATCTCCACTTCTAATACCTTTAATTTGCAATCATCTTGCCGTCACAATTCCTAGTACATATTTTTTCGTGCAGAAACAAATTCTCTAGGTCTGCAGGGTGAAATGACAACTGCAATGAAAAATAATTGGATGGATTTATTTTCGATCCACGGAATCCTGAATTGGTTATCGAAATTATCGCTGATGTATCACGCACGTTAATCGTTACTCAAATTCAGTTCCACGTAAAGACGAGCTATGGCGTTGATCCGTCGTCCCTAATTGATTAGCGAGTCTAGTCCAGCAGAAAGCGTTAGTTATATTTCCGGTTGACTTGCTCGAGGGTGTCATCCTGTAATTACAAATTTCACAGCCACTGATCAGCCCAATAATTATTTCATTCTAACGCATAGGGTACTACGTTGTTCCGCCAATTTTCTAGTCTACAATCACAGAGCTCTGCGGCTTTTGCACATTTATGAATATGCATGCTTTATTCAAAACTCTCTGCTGCGGGCAGACCGAGAAATGAATACATGAAGATGGAAAATAATGGCAGCTGAGATAGCACGACTGACTCAAAACAGGTGGATATTTGTTCTCTGCTTTCACGGATGAAAATTAGTCGAGAAATTAGGACGATCATTTCGTTTTGTTGACCTAAATGTTTAAAACTCGTTCTTTCTGAAGTTCAGAATTAATTCATCACAAAACAAAGATGACGCGATATTGTGGTAAAAATTTCTGGTTGAAAAAATTAGATTTTTAGGGTGGAATATCTGTTGGCTATTCGAATAACTGAATATCTAAATACCAGGGTGGATGTAAAAGAAGAATTAGAAAAACTAGCAAGGCTACGATGCTTGGGTCTTCAAAATCCAATTCAACGATTATCCGAAAAGCTCAAAAGCTTTTGTATCGAATAAATCCTTTCCTGCCTATCAAGGAAAAAGGAATGTGGAGAATTTTATATCGAGAAGAGTTTTAGATTGAACAAACCGCATTCCGAATAGCTACACATTTACGTGCGATGAAAAAAAAAAAATCAATTCTCGTAGAAACTTTCGCTGTAGGTATTATTGGTCTGGACAGAGGTCACGAGTCCATAACTTGCGGGACTCCAGATCGCCACCGTTTCGTCCAACCGAATTTCGTCGAGAATATAGAGTTACAGTTTGTCTAGGAATTAAGCAAGTTTGTGAGCGCGAGAAGCTCGCCACGACGTCGGTGGGATCCCTTGGACAATATGTCCTGATTGCCGGATTTAGGGGACAGGGTCACAAAATAGTCGCCATCATCCTGTATTCCCTTCGCTCCAAAACAATTTTCGATTTCCGATTATCCGGATCGAAAAACTGCAAGTACCCAAATTTTCTTTTCTTGGGTAAATTCTGTTACAATATAACTTCGAAGAAAAAAAAAAAAAAAAAAATTGCAAACTAGATGGCACAGCATTTCGTTTGAAACTCAAAAAAACATTAGAAGTATGTGAAGCTCCTTCGAGGAAGGATTATATGAGATAGATATGACAACCTGTCAATTGAGTTTTGTGAATTTTGTTGATCCAATTTCCTCAGAATTCACGTTTTCGAATATGTTCTTTGACTTTGACCTCAAAGATGACGGCGCGGGTAACCACAGACCACAGTGAGATTTTCATTTCGTTTTATTTGGGACCCTGGCAAGCCTCTTGCCTCGATATATTATATCATGATCGAGCAACGAACCGAGAGACTTCCTGCTATGCGGTATGAGACGAAAAACGCGTTGCCAGAGGGTTAGGCGTGTTGAAATCGCTCCTGAAAATTCCGAAAATTCTTCGTCTTAAGTTTTAAGCGAAATGAAATCTGTCAAGGTTTTATCTCATCTAAAAAGAATGAAAAACCTTGGTACTGGTAGAAGAGCTTATGACATTATGTCACAATTTATCTTCACCGTCTCTATGCACGAGTTTTACTTCACGGCGGAATTCCATCCACGTGTAAAACTACAAATAGAGTGCAACGTGTGTCTGGAGGTACGTATAAGGAATCGTGACGGAAAATTCGTACTCTTCCTAGGAACTAGCAACTTTTCAAGGAAACTTCCGAGATTGACGTAGGTTTCACTCTACATGCCTGAAGATTACTTCGCAGGATTGAATTCATCAGGAACTCGACTCGTAGCACGTGCTAACGTTAAGTGAATAAACCACTCATGGCTGACAGTGAACGGGTCAATACTATGGAATATTAATGTACGTCTGCGAATTTTTTTTATTTTTTTTTTATCTACCTATTTTCACCCATATTTCTTTGCTGCTTACGCAGCATTATCGTAGACGCGAGCTTCGGCATTTCCGACCACGGAAGTCATTATCATGAAGTATCTTAATGCCGATCCATGAATCTGGTTCGTAATAATCTGAAGTGGCCAGTCTGTCACATATATCGCAAAAACCTAGAGATATTGACTTGCGTTATCAGTCTTATGAACAGAAGCCTAACTCACGTTACCATTTCGTAATCAATTCAGAAATCAAAGTTTCTATATCACATTAACCCACTCCTTCCAATAAGCCACATTCAAAGGGTGACTAGTCAGTCACCGTTCAAGAAATTAATTCTGCGACATTTTCTTTTACTAAAGACTGTAAAGAAATGAAAAGAAAATGGTTGCCTGAAAAATTTTCGATCGAAAATTGGATTTTACCCTAGAGACAAGTATTCAAATTGTGTTTGGTAAGAGAGGTTGTAACTAACTGATTCATTAATTTTTCGTATTTTTTGGCGTTTGAGATCTGCAATTTGGAGAAAAAAAAAATCAATCACCGATTTTGTACAGCGTCGTAGAAGAAAAAAAAAAAAGATGCGTTTATTTCGTACCGTTGGATTGAACAGAAATGATTTGCAAACTGTGTGGGTCACCGAATTCGAAACCGATGCCTATTTTATGCATCCGAGTAAATTGTGAAAACTGAAAGAAACTCCTTTTCCCAACAAAAATACTAGAAACTTTTGCCTTTTATTCTGCAAAATTGGTCAAGTATTATTCCGAATGGTTAAGAAATCCGAATGTTCATCAGGATCCTACTTTGAGCGTTTATTTGGTCAAGTTTTGAAATTTTTTCAATCAGATACCGTTTGGAGTAGTTAGCAATTGACCTACCCGCAACCCTTTTCTGAGCATCTATTCAATCAGTATGTCCTAGGAATGAAGTACTTTATTCAACCAGATGGTATAGGTGCCTATAAAGCTCTGGATCACGTAGGCTGTAAGGATTACCCGCGCATCGTGGCTAACGCTAACGAAAATACATGGCTTACGCTATCGCCAGCACGTGCACCAAAATCGAGTCTCTTCTCTATGCAAAATAAATGTCTATCGTCCCCGGGTGCTCGAGTACTAAACTGAACTTTCCGGGATCTCGTTTGCCTCGAGTTTTCAAAGCTTCCAACTCTCCTGTGCAAAGCGCTAGTACCTACAGACAGCCAACTATCACCGTGGCATTTCAACCAAAAAAAGAAGGGTTCACTTCTGTGGGCAAATAGCTCTACTGTCTCTAGAAGTTGCTTTTTTTCACGAGCATGATTTTCGGAAAATTGGCCAAGGGCTGTTCACCCAGAAAACAAAACTACCTTACCATGGAAAAATAAATTCCTCTACTTTGCAATTTAATACCGGTGTCTAGTTATTTTACAATTAGTTAAGAAAACTAGTCCACTAGGAAATTCGCTCAGGAAAATTGGCAAAGTAAATTTCAGTCTCATGACGCTTGCTGGAAGAATAATAACGTCATTGATATTGAGTTGACCACTCGCATTTGAAAATATTTTGAATTTATACCGACTGGTACCAAATCGTATTCGACGAACCAATGGCCTATTGATTTTGATTGGGGTTGAAAAGGCACGTGGAAATGGGATGAAGATTTTTTCGTGGATTGGAAAAAAACAAAAAATTGAGGATCCGAGTTTGTTAACTACTTCCGAACCATTTAGCGCTAACAACGGACATGGTTAGAGGTATGAAACCGAATACATTGAAGAGAAATTCCGAGGGTAAAAATGCGGTGGAAATTCACGGAATGGAAAAACTTCCTGTGAAAATACAACGAGTGCTAAATGACTAACGAGGTGTAAAAGAGGAGAAGGAATTATTTTAACGAGCAGCCCCTGGTAGCTTGTACGTATACGCGATGGAATAGCACCTGAAATCGCTTGAATACCCAGCTGCTCTTTTGATCTCACCTTTTCACAATTCAAGCATTCATGTTATGAAAATCGAAAAATGAATTCTTCGGAATACATCTATAGGTGGTTTCCTATGAGGGTGTGACCGAATCAACTAAACAGGTGAATTCGCAGTCTACAAAATTTCGAAAGTAATCAAAATTTATAGTCTGTCAAAATACATACTCTGGCAGGAGAAGCCAGCAAGTTTGTGGCTTTGCTCAATTGAAAGTCCACTTTGAATTGATCTGGCTACTGCCTCATGTCTGGTGCTAGTCGATGGATGAAAGCTTGATCACAAACTACACACAGATACCATGATTCATGTTCTACAAATGAAAGCCCAAACTTTCTTCATGCGGAACAACCGTTGATACATTTCTCCGACTTCCGTGCCTGTGTATCACTTCCGTTTAACGAACCAGAGTAGCCCTTCGCAAGTTTACTCGACAGCAGCTGGAATGAGGGTGACATGGAGAGTACCCATATAAACTTCCCTCTTAACAAAAGTGTTGGGCAACAGTTTCAAACCCAGGAACCTCGTCCTTTTTATGGACTTTGGTGGTCCATCTTGTGGAGAAGTTATTTTTTTTTTTCTTACTATTTCGAATGCAGTCAACAAGTAGGCACTTTCCTCACAGCGGTGAATAATTATTCTGGCAGTGCGCTTTTTCTTGGAGCTTTTTAGCTTTTTCCTGGAGGCTGCGTTTACAATTTTACTTCATCAATAGATATAACGTCGAGTTTATTTCCCCACATATTCGAATACCATTTTATACACGAGTATCAGAGTTTTCTCTCGGAATTACCTGGACGAAATGAGTTTCGCCATGTGAGCATAAAATGCAGCCGAACTTCAAGGAAAAGTGTAATTTAGTTTATGGACCGTTTCTTCGTACTTGGACCTCTGCCATTGCATTAGATAAATATTCGTGGAATTCCTGTTGCCTACACTGCAAGTACTTACAAAGTTATTGTCCTGCATACCTGTGCTCTCGTAATTCCAAATGGAACGAACTTGGAGCCCAGGGAAAATTTTCGTCTCGCTTAAAGTGAAATAATAATTTTTATGCACTTCACTTGTAAACTTTAGGACAACGTCAGACCTCGTATTGGGATCTGCTCACTGCTGTTCTATCTTTTCTCATTTTTATAAATTTTCGTAACTTTATTACACGAATCGTACTTTATTTATGACTATTCCTATTATACATTTATATACAGCTTGAAACCACAAGATGATGATGGCATTTATGAATTCTGACTATTCAAATGATATCGGCCCGATTTTAAGTACTAACGATAAGTCTAAGTAAAAATCACTAATGGGGGTAAAAACGAGCATGTCTCTCTTTCGTAAGCCTGTAGCTCCCAACAATTCTCATCAATTTGTCGATTCGAATCTCCCTCATCTTGTGGTTGAACAAAAATTGTTCCACACGTAAACTAATAGATACTATGAAATAAATATTGCACGTTATTTCGTCGCAGTCTTCTGCTGGTCGCTTACAATACGAAAGAGAAATTCCACTTGATTCAACATTATCACAATGTTGGTATTCCAAATTGAATCGAAGGGAACTTCAAGTATCATTTTGCTTCTTGAAGCATCGGATTCTGCTATCTGCCAGTTCTTCTTGGATTTGGTTAATGTCTTTATTCATAGTTTCCGGGATGAAGGTAAGAGAAAACACGAAGGCGATGAAACAGGAACCAGCGAAGACAAAGTATACGACATATTCACCGACGGCGTCTCCGATTACCTGATACAACTTTGCAACGATGATGCCAAAGACACCATCGGAAATTGTCACAGCTGCGCTGCCGATACTCTTGACATTATTCGGGAATAATTCGCCAATTAAAGCATCAGGAACTGCTCCTATTCCGAGCTGATAGGTCAGCTGGAACAGGACGAGAAGAAGAATGGGAAGCCAATTGACAGATGTCATATCAACACCATTTGCATTTGCGACTAGATAAATCGCAAGCATCGTCAGGGTAACGCATGTTCCCAATGTGGAGGCCATCAGCAAAGTTCTTCGCCCAAATCTTTCTATTGTCACTGTAGCAAGACCGCAGGACAACAATCCCATCCCCAAGACTATGACAGTGGCCAGATTCGTATTTATTCCAATATTTGCAGTCTGGAAAAGGACCTCCAGATACGACATCGTCGTATAGTTTCCGCTCATCAACTGGGTGATTATGAGAGAGACAATGATGAACAGTGCCTTGAGGTTGTTCGGGAGAAGCATATTTCTGAACTTGTTGATCCAGTTCTGATTATCCGATGTTTTATCTATGTTTAGAATCACTACTTCCAATTCTTCCTTAGCTTCTTGATGGTTCGAAATCCCCCTGAAAAAGGCTATTGATTCCGCGGCTTCGACGTACCTTTCCTTCGAAGCAAGATAGTATGGTGTTTCTGGTATCCAAACGAACAGACACACGAAAAGAATGGGTACCATTAACATAATGATCGAAAGATTTTGTACTGTGACAAAAGGGCCCACACTGCAGGCGAAGATTGATCCAGTGAAGACGTTTACGGCTATCAAAGTACCGAGGGCACCTCGAATGTTAATGTCAGCAATTTCAGAGACGTACATAGGATTTGTTGAGTAAGAAATTCCTATGCCAGTACCTAGAATGACTCGGGCTGCGTACAATTCTTCTACTTTTGTAGCAAATATGTCTATCAGCCATCCTGTTGTATAAAAAAGACTTGTGAGTAGCAACGTCTTCTTACGGCCAAACGTATCGGCGGAAGCTGCTCCGATAAAGGGCCCAATCATAGAACCAACACCCGTCAGTGACACTATCCACGAACTTTGATCCGATGTGATTTTCAGTGGAGAATCATCGGCCATCAATCTGGAGAGATTCGTCGTGGCCCATCCGTAGACAGTACCAGCTGAGACCATCGTCAACGTAGCTGGTATAGAATATCAAAAATTGTTAATTCAGTGCATCGAAACTCTGATTTACTTACACCTGAGTAAACTGAACGGACAAAATTATCTTCCCTAATAAAATCCAGTCGGCTTTATTTACAATCATATATGAATATGATTACGCATGAATTGACGTAGACATAGCAATGAAGGTTCTTAGTTTAATCTTTACAATGTCAAATCTAAGATCTTAATATCATTTCCGTCGATTGATGTCTGCATTATCAAACCGTTGATCATACTTGTTGGGTGTTTAACATGATAATAACGGCTTTGCTCGTTAGTATAGTATAGTAATACGGAGAGTCGTTACAATCAGCCATTATCATAGGCTCGAGCGATAAGCCGTTATAGGCTTAATAATATGATGATCGCTTAGTGTTTATTACTGTCATATGATGTGCGTTGCTGATCTCAAATGAATATTATGCCGAAAAGATACGGACCTATGATTCCAGCCATCCATTGTTTCCATTGCGTTCTTTTTTTCTCAACTTTTTGGCTCGTGATCATTATTTCACTGATTTATTTGTTACCGTTGGTGTTTACGGAAATCCGAGATGACTGATAATGCGCGAGCTGAAGCCTGTTCAAAGTAGTTTGTACGGGAATTAAATAACAGTAAAAAATTCTTTCCGCGAGGTTGAACATTACATTCACGCGCAAACGCAGAGACTTCAGAGTGTTTGTAATTTCGAAAATTTTGGAAACAAGCTACTGCTGCCAAAGAAATAATTTACTAGTGGATTCAATCAATCGTTTGAGTACCGAAGTATTTATGCCTATTGTTTGTACAGGTGCGCGAGCAATGAATATATCCCAATGAGTACTTCCGAATGGAATACTATTGATAAGCACGTTTCGGAATGCAGCAATGTCTCATCTCAAGAATACAACGGAGACGTTATTAACAGTAAAGATATCGCGAACCTACTGACAGTCGATCGAATCACGAGCAACGAGCAAGACAGCGTATAAGCATCTAAATAATATCAGTGCCCTAATAAACTTGTTCAGATAAGAAATACAGAATTCTGGCAGGAAAGATAGTGTTAATGACCGTATTGTATATTGTTGGAACAATTGTCATGCACGCCTGTGATCGGCCCAGTGCGCCATCTGCAGCAATGAATATGTGAACCGATTGGCATTTTTCGAATGACGTATAGATGTGTATATTGAATGAATATTGACGTAGACGCCGGTCTATTATGTTTACTATCGCCTAGAACTAGGAGATAAGCCGTACTTGCAAGGCCTCGATTTGTGGACTCAGCCGTCAGACATTATACTCACTCATTGCCCTAGGTGTTTGCAGGATAGTGATGCATCGAACGTGCTCGACCGGTAGTTGGCAAAATTCCTGACGATGTGCCTGAATTCAAACTCGGTTTTGCAAGTAAATTTGACGCAATGAAATTTTGTTCAAAACTTAGCTTCGCGTTTGAGTATATATCATGTTATACAACAAACGAATTTGTTATAACGAAGTTCAATTTCAAGCAGTCAGCACTGAATTTTCTCTCTTTCTGTGACACGGACTTAAACCGTACGGAATCATACCTGAGATCAAAGCCATGTCTTCTAAATTGAAGAAAAATACACATATTTTCTTCTATCCACAAAGGTGTCAGGTTTCTTCATGGGGTGAAATCGCCTTGAAAAAAGCTATCGATTCCGCCGCCTTGACGTATTTTCCCTTCGAAGCAAGATAGTACGGGGTTTTAGGGAACCAAATAAATAGACACACGAAGAGAATAGGGACCATTAACATAATGATCGAAAGATTTTGTACTATGACGAAGGGGCTTATGACACAGGCAAATAAGGTCCCTGTAACAACGTTTACAAGTATCATTAAAGTACTGATGGCACCTACATACAGGTGCAACCGCGGCTTTTCTGCAGACAACGAATTTTTGTGAACTGAATTAGATGAAAAAAATCTTTGATTTGAATTGTTCAAAGGTTTACCTCGGAACGGAACCTCCGATAAGTTATTATGGAAGTTTCATTTAATTACTGTTTATTCAACTACAATTAACGTTCTCCATCAGTACTTCCGCTTCATTTTTATCCAAGTCAGATTGTGTGCTTAGTTATTTCCAAGAAAAAATTGAAAAAAAAAGTGCTCTGACGAAAAGAAATCCAAAATTATTCAACACACTTACACGGTTAATCCAATATTCAAAATAATCGTACACGTGAGTGAATTATTTGCGACAATTGTTTGCATGGATAGATAAAGAATATCGCAATCAACTAGCTCATCACCTAATCACTAGCTCGACGTAACTATAACCAATAATAGCTGACTGTTCTATTGAAATGTTTGTCTGCAGAATAGTACAATTGCAAAGAATCTTCCTGTATTAATTACTGATTCATCTTCCACATTGACGCAAAATCATTTAGAACATGATCATTTGTTAGGGATTATCTTCAGGACTAATGTACTCAAACACTGTGGCCTACGTCTTCCTTAGATTAGATAGACTACTATATATTTCAGTCAAACTGGGCACAAATGAGAATAAGAGAAATTCTTCTTTATTCCGGAATTCTCGTCGAGTCATATTGAACTATGTATACAGGACTTTCAGGCCACACGAACATCTATCATTCATTAAATATCTATACAATAGTTGAAGTTTTGGACTTACTCACATGATTTTCAGTACACCGAACGTTTTGTCCTGTGTGCTAACAGTACTAATTTTTTATACGTAACAAGACATGGTTAATCTACAAATATTCTATGTCGTTGGAAGTTTCTCTTTCTGACAACATGATAGCTTGCTAGTTTTCGGAAAGAATACTAACACCACGTAGAAAGCAACGATATGTACAACACTGATCAAACAAAACTGTGGGAATAATAAGTTGGAATCAGCTCCCACAAGTATCGATGATTTTGTGTAAAAAATTATATTCCTTGAAAACACCTCGAAACTTATGATCAATGCGACAACCGTAGCTCTGACGTTCGTTGAAAAGAAATTTCCCACGTAGGCAAAAGTAGTGGCAACAAAAATGAGATGGCCAATATGCTGCATAATACTAATGCCAAGAAGAACCCATTCATCGCGAACAAAAAAAGTCATCCCAATCACTGAAGCGGTCAAATTTCCAAGAATCATCCATAACAGGTATACTTTTTCTTCAAATATACTACTTGCGAACATAATGAAAACACTGAAGATAAATATTGCAGTAAAATAACTGAGCACCGGTGGACGAACAGCTGATGGCCAGTTGCATCTGAGTATCGTAGATATTAGAATGCGCTCATTGATCTGGATGGCACTTGCCCATTTGATTGTTATTAGAGATAAGATAATTGCCAGATTTTTACGGTTTTCCGATCGAAATATCTCGCAAATTTTTCCTCCCAACCTTTGTGCTTTGTTGTTATCACCGACGTTATCAACAGATTTTTTTTCTATGTCTCTCACTTCGGTGTGGCTAATTCCCCTGAAGAAACCCACCGACTGGGCTGCCTCTCGGTACATTTTCTTCCAGTTCAAGTACTGCGGTGTCTCAGGACAAACTCCCAATATTATAGCGTGGAAAAATATTGACACGGCAAAGAGCGCGGTTCCCATTGTACGAATTTCATAAATATAGCCGTGGTATACATTGACAACGTATATTGTAGTATGTAGAGCGAGAATACCAGCTTGAACAACCGATAGCTGCATAGCCATCAAGCTTCCACGGTTATTGATGTCAGAAATTTCCGAAATGTAAAGGGGAACTAAGGTGCACGTGATACCCGAACTGACTTTCAAAAAACCATCAAGGATACAGTTGTATATCCAGGATAGTACGCTACGATCTAAAAATATGTCAAGTGTACGAGGAATCACGAAGCACAACATCATCAGTAAAGTATTCTTCCGACCCAAATAATCAGCAAAATCTGCTCCGATGATTGCACCAACTATGACTAGGATGGTGTGGATTCCGATCAACAGTGCTGAATGTTCTTCTTTTCGCTCACTTAACCAGACAATGTCAAGTCCAGCGGTACTGAACATCACACTTGATGCTGCAGAAAAAATATACCCACTATGATTAAAATGTTCATTATCTTAACATACTTTTTGTATAAGTGCTTCCACCTACCGGCGCATGCTGCAAGCCATTGCATCCACTGAAGTCGATTCCCAGTACGTTTTGGAATCATAGTTGTGTGTAGTTTATCTATGAAATGAGATTATCACTTTTGCGATAGCTTGATTATAATTGTAGTATTGGAAGAAAAAGGTGGTAAACAAAAATTGAAATGCAATATGTACAGCCAGCCTTTACATATCGATGTGTCCCGTCCGAAAAACAGTATAGATTTCAGAAAATCAGTTTAAAAGAATCTATTTGACGGTACGAGTTTGAAAAATAGTATCACGTGGTAGTAGTCAAAAAAAAAGAAAAAAAAAATCATGTCGGGGTAACAGTTTAGAAGAAAGTATCTGGTGATTAAAAATTGAAGAAGCCCAAGTCACTCAAAAACGAGTGTAAAATCTGGGACAGCCAATTTGTAGATTGTATTTATTTTTCTTCATATATTTATCTGTTTAAGATAGTAGCAGTAGATGTCAGAGAAATGTACAAGAAAATTATTTCAAGATCTCAAAGAACTTCAACTCTGTGAGCAGTTTTTTTCATTTGCGGTTTTCTTATTATAGTATTTCATGTTACAAAATTTATATTGATATTGCGAGATACGTCTTTTTAAACTGATTCTCTGGAATACTGCTTCTTGAACGGGACATGTTGAATTTGAAATGCTCGATAGTGATAGAATACATTCGAAGCTTGTGGATTTATAATATTAGCTCGAACGAAGCCAGCGCTTCGCTTAAGCTCTGTCGAAATTTTTTTCGCCGGATCTGGGTCGTGACATCATATCTTCTTGTGGCTCTTTTACGCTGCGCGTCTATCTGTCACTGTGTATGTCGAAGGCATGCATGGACCAAACTCCTCCCACAGTCGGCAGATTTCACGAAAAACAAGATAGCCTGTCACAGTTTTACCCATAGAGCATTTAATTGGATACTGTACATGTGTACGAATTCCACATTTATACACTTTCATGGAGAACTACAATGTGGTAGGAGTTTGGAAACTTCTCAAAACTTCTACAACAGCTGGTATGTGAGCAAGTCATTTCCCCAAGATTATCTTACGTCTCGTATTATACCTTAATTTCCGTTAATCAGTCTTTCAACTGCAGGAGAAAATACAATGAAGGCCTTCCAAAGGGATAAAACATATGGTACTATCTTTGGTTACTCAAGAATTTAAATATTTTCGTCTGAGGATGCTAGATCAAGATCTAGAATGTGGAACTGATTGAATGAGCTGGTTAATTCTTTTTATCCTATTGTTAGCCGTGCAACACAAGTAAAACTAACCTTATATTCAACTCACCGTTTTTCGCACATGCAAATTTGCGTCCACTCGATGAACGGATGCCAAGAAAGTGGAGCTTCGAGCTTTGAGTTGCTTTTGTGACAAGTGAGCTGCAAATTGTGATTTCTTCAAGATATCGCTGGGTGAGAAGGTCACTCACTGTCAATAATAAAAGTATTCAGATTACATTATCAAACTCAAATTTAAATACTTAATTTCGGCCATGCAATAACAGAGTAATCATTTGTTGGCCATTTCTCCATCTGCATTTCATGACAGGTTACTTCTGATTTTGTGTGAACATAATTTGTGGATAAAGTACTTACATAGGTAGAAGGTATACGCAACTAGAGCGGAATCTGTAGCCGGGGAGAAGCATAGTGATACCCGCAAGGCGAAGATGACTAATTCTAATGATAAAATCAAACTTATCACTACAGGATGGAATCAACTTCGTATAAAAGCTTGGATGATTACGTAAATTCGTCTCAAGCTCTTTATTCTGTCATGTGGTCACGTATTTATAGGTCACCCAAGTTTTTTTTAATTAGATTCTGTTACTCACGAATTTTCAATCATGGGATTGCCACAGGGATAGTTTGCGGTTCAATTCAGTTTATTGATTTCGTTCTTAACGGTCTTTCTTACATGAAAGTCTCCTCTGTATATTATTTTAGATACAAACCTACAATGCTTCTTTGATTTAGTATTACAAAAATATATAAGCAGTTACCGAAATCCACGAGCTTAAGTCAGATCGCACTAGCATTGGACTATTCATCGCATTAGCTTGACTTTTTAAAAATAAATTGTCATCTAATTGTGACATCGAATAAGTGAGTCCCATTAAATATTGTGTGATTGATGGATATGTGTTAAGTACATACAACGTACTGCTAAAAACATTCGCCTCAGAAGAGGCACACACGAAAATGAAAAATTACAAACTTTGACATATTAAATACTTATTGACTATAGTATTATGGTATATTCGAAGTTATCGTTAGAGTGAAAATAATAAAGTTACAAGTCATTTATGTGTAAGTGAAAAATCCCAGCCGTCGTTTTGTTGCGGTTTTTACTGATTTTGAATACTAAAATATCCAATTTGATCATTCATCTCGTTGTGGTAAGTCTCATTGCAATTAGTGCCCACCGGCATAAGTTTCGACCGTAATTTCGAAGCTTGGCAGCTTGTTCACTTTCGGAAAGAAGACCAAGACAAAGATAAAGCCCATGAAGAATACCCCACCGCAAGAGTAAATGTGTGAAGAGGGTGACATGTAAATAGTGGTCATTAGAAGTAAATTTCGTATCAGAATCTCGAAACTTATAATTACCGCAATGGCCGCAGCTCTGACATTGATAGGGAAAAACTCTCCTGTGTAGGCAAGTGTACTACCAACAAGGACAAGGTGACCAAAGTGCTGTATGAACAAAGCGACACTACCAGCTGGGGGGTAGAATTTGAATATTGCGATACCAACTATCGCAGCAACGAAACATCCAAAAATCACCAATACCAACGGTATTTTGCGGCGCAATGGACCGATGGTGAAGATGATTAAAACGGCAAAGGCCAACATTATTGCGTAACCGCCAAGAATGGTGTATATTCGAGTATCTTCATTGTAACTATTAGCCCATCCATAGAGCATTAGGTGATTGTAGTGCTGCCCACTAACCCATCGGATTACTATTAAGGAAAATATCATGGCCAGACCTCGTCGATTCTCGAATCGCATTATTTCACATATTTTGCCACAGCATCCTGATCTCCTTTGTTGAATTGCATGTGAATTTGTGGTTAGTTCCATTGCTCCTTCTGGGATTGTAACGTGATGGATTCCTCTGTAGAAAGCTAATGACGCGGCTGCTTCCTGGTACCGTTTTTTTGAATTCAAATAGTGTGGAGATTCGGGAAATATCGCCAATGTTATACCGTGAAATACTACTGAAATTGCCAGGAATACCCCAGATACAATTGATATTATATTTTCACTCGTATCAATGTGCAGGTAAATTATCACTAAAGCCATCGTGGCGAACTGTCCAATCGAGTAGACTAATAGCTGAAGCACCATTAAATTTCCTCGGTTATTGGTGGAAGCAATTTCAGAAATGTAAAGTGGCACAACGACGCAGGTGATACCCGAACCAATCTCGATGAAGATCTGGATGATCCATACCCATTCCTCTTCTCCGAAGATTATTGAAATCAAACGTAGAATAACGAAGATCAACGCTGCCAGCAGAGTCCGCTTTCGACCAAAAGTATCAGCCGATATTGCTCCGATGATTGCACCAATTATGACAAGGCCGATATTTCTCACGTTTTCGCTCTTGTTTGGTATATCATCGAGTGCTCCATAAACCCAAGGGATGTCGATGCTGGGTTGAAAAAATATACTGGCGGCTGCGGAAAAAAAAGGATAGTAATCATTCGAATTGCTTATTATTGGTGATTATTTATTCTTATAATTATGTTCATTTCGTACATTTTCTAATAATTGTAATACAACGACTGTTGAACATGAAGGAAGTGTTTATAAAATATAACGAGTTTTATGCAAATGCCAAGACCCACCTGCAAATCCAGCCACCCATTGCTTCACCGACGTTTGTCCAAAGCTGATTTGAGAGTTCATTTCTTTGGACCTAATTGTCTGCAAGAAAATTTGTTTTCAGTTGCAATATTCAGATAGTAAATATCATAAACATTTCAGAACGAACTGATAGGAATATCTTTTAATTCTTAATGTTTAAGTGCTGGTCAAAAATCGACGGCACCAAAAGAATTATTATTATCATTCCCTTCAGGGAATTTTAGATACATTCAAAGATATATGTATTCTAGTCTTACAATAAGGTTTAGGATTGTTCGCTTACTGGCTGCCACAAGGCCAGCTAGCTCATGCTGAACAGCTTACATAACTCAGATCTCTAGAGACAGAGGATTAAGGACGGCGTGTCTCAAAGGAATAATGGAATATGCACAGCCAAATCATTACCAACACAGTTCGAACTATTCGTACCACAAAATCATTCGAAACACACATTGAACACAGTTACTACTACGAACTTCAGCTCATCACGCAACTGCAACTGATTGGAGTATAGTAAAGTGGTAACCCGCTTTGGCCTTGTTCAAAAATGACAGCTTCGCGTATTTCTGAACACATCGAGGACCGAGAATTAGTCGCAGGTATGTGAGACTTATATACGAACATATAGGGCTTTATACATTGAAAATCAGCAATATTGAAATAGTAGTATTGTAGTTGAAAAAGAGCATTTTCCATCCAAAAATTCGGAAAAAAAAACTTCGAACGCAAAGTCGGTGGATTATTCAAACTCCTGGCGCGGGATAGTTTTATAGATCTGACAATGAGCGGCGCTAGCTATTTCTAGGCGTATTATATTGTAGCTGCTGCTACGCCATCGCGGGAGTGGAATGGCCTTGATGGCACGTGTAAAGTTTTTTAACCGCCAAACGGCTATTCTTAACGTTTGTTTCTGTATCAGTCAGAAAACGATTATTGATTTTCGAATTTCCTTCAATATACTAATTATATTGTTGAAAATTGGATCACTTAGCTATAATCATCCATCTCCTGGGACCGAATCGTTGCCCACGTGGGAATAGTAAATAATAGTATAACGATATTATAACTATCACATAGTAACTCGTTAATGGTTGCTGACCTTTCATGAGTATCAACGCCGCATCTACTCTGCGTATGTCAACACAAACACACGACGATCGTATGATAAATGGCGATGAATGTACCTCGCACGTTTCAAGCAAAAGTTCAAAATTATTTGACGCTGACGCGCGTCTAAAGCCCTTCTTTAGTTCACTAGAATGACGTAAATGCCGGACGAATTCGAGACTGGTCCTATAATACACTCCGAACGGAATCGTTCTGGCCAGGTACCCAATGCGCACGCGCGATAAAACTGTTGGCCAAATTCTCTAGCACGTAAATTAACCGTTATAAAACACGTCGTATAACGTCTTGGCGCCTGTAATGTTGTATATATATAATATACTTTCCCGCCCATGGGATGGTGAGGTCAGAGACCATTGCTTCATACAATAGGCCAACACCCCATGTAGCGCCATTGATCGCTATTTCGTCTATTTGCCAGATAGTATACCATCAGAACCAAATGAGACATGGAATGTAAGAACAACAGGCCATTCTGTGGCTTCTACAATTATTGCTGATGGGATGGAGGTAAAAAAAACTTAATTGTCATAAGGTCAAGTACACCAGTTCATGAAAAATACCTCGAATTCATAATATATATTTTTTATTCATCAAGTTCAAATCATTCTTTGCAAATCGTCACAACAAATGCTTGGTAGCGTTCTTAATCATGGCATAAAAACTTGAAAATATAAATTGAACCTTACTTTGGAAGCAATGTTTCTGACTATGTTAAGATTTGTACGTGAAGACACATGAAAATCATACAGTCTTCTTATTTGGATCAATCAGACTTACAAGCATCGGTTACAAGATATTGATGGAAATGTAGAACACTTATATAATCAATAATACAGGTACATCAAATATTGTCTGATATAGAAGCCTTTGGTAATGATGAGTATCGCAATATTCGTTTCCAGAAAGTGGAATAGCTACGCGTTGTTGGGGTGATCATTTTCTGCCCCCGCAGTGATTTCGATCATTATTTCAGAGCATGGCAAGTTATAGCTATTAGGAAAAAATACCCAGATAAACAAAACTGCCCAAAGAAGTACGAGAACGCTTATGATGACGGGTACAAGTAGCGTAGGGTACAAGTAAACTTGAATAGTGAAAACAAGGTTCCTTGTCAGTACCGCAAAGCTAACCAATGCAGCACTTGCAATGGATTTGACATTAACTGGGAAGAATTTTCCGAGGTAAGAAAGTGTTACGGCTGTAAGAACAACATGAAAAAGGCTGAGGAAAGATAAAATCGGTATTTCTACCCCGTGATAGCGCATAAGTGGAGTCATAATCATTATTGTGGAAATGCAGCCCACCGAAATCATCAACAATAAAGACAATTTCCGTTCAATGATATTGATTGTGAACATTGTGCCGATGCTGAACACCAGTTTTCCAATCCAGCTGCCAATGAGGAGAGCGAAACTCATCGCGCCCATGTTTCTGGGCATTTTCGGAACGAAACCAAATTCGATTCTACTGGTCCAGTTGATTGCTATGAGGGAAGCAATGATGGCCAAACTCCTGCGATTTTCCAAACGGAAAATTCCGCGTATTTTTTCCATCCACGAGTGTTCTTTCGTCGTGGATTGGACAAACGTAAATGCTTCCGATGATGCTTCTATCACTTGGACGTTTTTCACTCCTCTGAAAAATGCCAGTGAATCGGCTGCTTCGGTATACCTCTTCTTCCAGTTTAAAAAATGCGGAGTTTCGGGTAACATGCCCAATGTTATTACGTGAAATAACGTCAGGGTGAGTAGCAGTACGATATTTATAATTCCATTCAACTGCATAATGTTGCGGGTATCGAAAAGAACCTCTGCACTGTCTGAGACGACGGATCCCAAGATGAAGATTGGAAACTGAAGTACCATCAGAGTTCCACGAATATTGATATCGGCAATTTCGGAAATATAAAGAGGAACCACGGTGCATGCGATACCCGAACCGATGTCCATGGCGGACCGATTCAGCCAGCTCGATTCTGCGCCAACAAAGATCAAGCTGCCTGTACGAGGAATGACAAAGATTGATGCCACCAGGAGAGTTATCCTACGTCCATAAATATCGGCAAAAATCGCTCCGAGGATTGCACCGATTATGATGAAACTGGCGTTCATTACGAGTTCAACCCCCCAAATTATGTCTCCACGTCTACTCGTCCAAACGGTGTCGAGGCTGCTACTCAGAAATATACTCGTTGCTGTAAAAGAAAAAGAAACAAAGAATTTCATGATTACTAAAATTGCTTATCTGCACTCATTGTCAGTATGTCGGTTATACTTTCGACTATGCAACACGTTGCTTGTTGTACACCAATTTGAAAATTGTGAGCGATTTTCTTGCAATGCATTTGGAATAAATATTGAGAAAATGTTACTGAATGTAGTATCTAATGACAGTTTATGTAATTCAAAACCAACGAATTCGTTGAAAATCCAAAGCTATGATGGTTTTTCATGATGAACAGTACGTAAACCCACCCCCAAATGCTGCCAGCCATTGCTTCCACTGCGATTGGTGTGTTCCGAGATCTGAATTCATTTCGTATCAGTTGAGACCTATAATGAAATAGATTTGATTATGAATCGGCAGTTCAGATCTTAGCGAGATTATTCGATACCAAATCAGAGATGCTAATTGACCATGGAAATACATAAATACCAGAGCCAAAATTGACATAACGTATGCAATGTTTTTGTGTTTTTCGTAGATATCGCAATCCAATTGCACACTTGGAGTGCATTTTGTGTTTTCTGACAATAAAAAGCTCTTTTCCAGCATTCTTAATTATTAGTTGCTCAAGGTCTTCGTTTGTCTCAAGCATGTGCTGATCAGCTCCTCGCAGGACAGGAGGTACGATGATATTTATAAAACCATTTCATCCGTTCGTTTAGTAAGCGGCGATTTATTTCATTTTGACTTCTGAACTACATGGTATAAACAACATAAAAATCACATAAGTTACAAGTTTCAGAAAATACAAATTTTCAATAAACTATACAGAATAATGAATTCTTACTAATTATAAATATGATAAGCCCTTGCTACTACTGAGCCTTGATTCCAATTTCGAAAGTACATTCATACATACTTGCTTTTTATCCTTAAACCTTTAGTCCGTGTCGAATTTAAGATCACAGCGGTGTAAAAATACTCTTCAGCGTAATTGGACGTCAAAGCAAGAATTCTCAAGCAGAAATCGAAGGAAGCTGATACTTGTTACAGAATACAAGTCATTGCGAAAACATTTGAAACTAAAAAAAATTGTCCTTTTTTTTATCGAAAGTGCAATGGACTCTGTTGACAAGTAAGTGAAGTTGTTGCAACGTCTCAGGTAATCACAATATTTTGTTCCGTGGAAGTGATTTGCATATATCTTATGCACCCGCGGAGACGAATCCATTTCTGGGTCCGCTTGATTCACTTTACTTCATTTACTTCAAATGATTTCGAGTTAGTTTCTCTTTGAGCCATCGGCAATGCAAAGTTTCAGTTAATTCGCTCTGAATATCCGAGAAAGATTTTCGTTTGGTTTCCGGAATGAAAGCAAATGTTATTGGCAAACCAACCAGGACTAATACACTACTGATGAAAGTGCTTACGTTCGCGAACTCAGGCAACACAGTGATGAAGAGGCCTGTCAATTGGCAAACGATTGTCAAGATTGCAATGGCCAGAGCCTTAACATTCGAGGAGAACAATTCACCGATATTCACCAGTTGCACAGCAAAAAATGAAAGTTGAAAACAGTACATATTCACACCAAGAACAAATTGTATCCAATCATTACCACGATATTTTGCGATCATACATCCTATACCAATTATCGTAACGACGAAAGCCATAAAATGTGAGTATAACAGGAAAGGTCTTCGGCCAATTAGGTCTATTGTAAAAACAATTAGAAAACTAGCGATTAGACTCGTCACGTGACTAATAATTTTGGCGTGCTCCTCGATTGATACCACAGTGCCTCTCAGAAAGTATATCAAAGTGTTTTCACCGTCGAAAATCTGTTCATCCCATGAGACAATCATCAGAAACAACACAATGATAAAAGCTTTGCGATTAGTTGGTTGGCCTAGTTCCTGGAATTTTCCACGAGATACTTCGTTATCTTTCTTCATGGCTTCGTCGATTTCATTTTGTACCGTGAGTCTCTCGGCACCTCTATAAAACGCCAGAGACTTGGTTGCTGCATCGTTTCTTTTCTTTGAGGCGAGGTAATACGGAGTCTCAGGTAACCAGGTAAAAGTAATCAGAAAAATACTAGTTACGATCAACAAAACGACGCCTAAGATTTCGGCCGATACTAATTTACCGATTCCAACGGCAATAAGTTTTCCAATATAAAATAATGGTAGCTGCAGCATCAGCAGAGTACCACGAATGTTATCATCGCCTATTTCAGAAATGAACAAAGGCACGGCGACACGAGTCATCCCTAAGCCTAGTACCCCGAGAAATAATGCTATGCAAGACAATGCGATGTTGGTGGTAAAACTACTAACTATTTGACTAATTGTAAAAATGCTCGTCATCAACAGGGTTTTTCTACGTCCAAACCTGTCGGCAAGTACTGCTCCAAGAATTGCTCCAATCACACTGCTACTCGCAATGATTGATAATACAATCCACGCGTTATTATCCATTCTGTCACCCGATTTCATATTCTTCAACGTTCTTAGTATCCAAAATCCTTCAGTACCCACGTTGATCATTGCCAGTGATGCTAGAGACAGAAAAAAAAAAGATAGTTCGATTGAGTGAGACAATCAGTTGTAATCATACTTCAGCAATTTAGACATCCACATTCCACATGTCAGAATTGAGTACATTTAATTACATTTGAAAGCACTTTTGATTCATTTTATTGCTATTTGGAATTAGCGATAGTAACAGAGTTCAATAACTAGTATTCAATAAATTATAGAAGAATGCTATTCAAATTATGAGCAGTGGTGTACTGTATCTGTCATTCCACATCATTACAGTGTACATAGACGAAGAACTTACCTGTCAAAGCAGCTAGCCATTGCTTCGACTGCATCCGATATAACCCGCCTATTCTCTTCATTTTGTGACGAAAGTTTACTATGATGGACAGGAAGCGATCTGCCCAGTTCGTCTGTGAACATATATTGAATGTGTTGATCGACTGCTATCCCTAAAATTTGGTATTGGGCATTGTTCTTTCAAACTTCAACACACTCCTGGAACACTAATTCAAATTCCTAGCGAGATATTTGGCATGCAAAAATGAACGTCTGGTGAATGTTAATTAAACTTTGATACTTACTTGGTCGTGGATATGGTTCTATAACGTGATAAAAGGAGATGCTCGTTTGTTGGTGACAATTCAACCGTAATCTTCAATGTGGACAGAATGCCGTAAGCAAATGCAATGGGTTCTTGAACAGCCCGAAGCATCCCCGCAAAGTTCACTGATAATCTGCGAGGATCTGCAACTTGAGTCGCGCATGCTCTGAATAGAGACTTCAAGAGGTGTGGGCATGATTGTCAACATCCGGTGACGTAGTCACCACGTACCTACATACAAGTGTCACAAAATTGGTAGATTGTGCACGAAGGACCATCATGACCATGAATCATTAACGTGGTTCAAGCTCGGATCGTTAACGCAACAAGATGTTTTTGGAAAATACCACATTTCAGGATTCGAACATTACATAAAAATCATCGAAATACGAATGCACACTTCTACATCAGTCCAAATAATCATGCACTGAGTTACAGGTCCTCTGCTATTAGAGAATCTTGTTCACCATATAATGTTGCGATTCTGGTGAACTTGACACCATGAATAGTTGGATGAATTGACGTTGCATGCAGGATTTGGATTACCAACACTTTTTCTCTGAAAACAGGTCACTCAATTAACCACTGGATTGAATTTGAAACGATATCTCCTTGACTTGTCTTTCAGTCGAATTCTGGCTTGGGCCTTCTAAGTTCCCTCTACAGCACACGTTCAATCTTCTTAGTCGTCACGGTAATTTCTCGTACACATTAAACACGCACACATCAACCTAGTTAATAATATAATGAGCAATTGCAGGACCTGAATATACGTATACGAGTTCGTGTGTCACTACGCCACTCGCTGATATCGTTCGAAGCTTCAGATGGTTTGTTAATTATTCATTCATATCCCAAATGTCGATATTGTATTCTTGTTAGGATTTGAATCAGGTTAATGAAGGAATGAAGTTCACTTATAAAAATATGTTTTGCATTATTATTTCACAATTTGTTATACGTATAGTCGAAAATTGTACATTTACTTACAATTGGAGTTAAACACTTGAACGTATAGTTCGCTTAGATAATTATGATGACCGCTGGCTTCAATACATGTATAGACAGAATGACATAACCCATGTCGCAGTAAATTTAATACAAGTTCAAATGCAAGATATTACCTATTTAGCTTTAGTAACAACGTGTACAAAAATTAACAATGCGTCTATATCAAATTGCGGAGTATCGTGACAGAACACAACATTGTTCATATGTATATAATGTAAAAATGTATCTTTGAACGTACGAAACGGTGTATATTTGTACTATTAGTAGATTTTACAAAATAATCAGGTTTAAATTCTGCACGCAGTTTTTGGAATATTGATGTGATGGTTGAACCACTCTAGTTAAAGTTTTCATTGGTTATGCAGTTTCCTAGCTCAGCTCCTACAGTATCTCGATTACTTCAAGCCAATTAGCTGACTATATGTTACGACGACGCTTCACACCTACACTTCAATCTGATATCCGGCATGAATACCGATTTGACACTAATAGAGAAACAAGTTTACCACATAAAGTGAATATGAATTCACTACCATTCAGACAGTGATATCAATGTTTGACATACAACTGTCGATGAGACCGATCAATTCCTGAGTTTGCTTCATTCACTTTCGAGTCAGTTTTTTTATTAGCCATCTGCAATGCAACGTTGTAGCCAACTCGTTCTGAATATCCGAGAAAGATTTCCGTTTTGTTTCCGGAATAAAAGCAAACGTGATTGGAAAAGCGATCAAGACTAAAATACCATTGATGTAAGAGGTTACGTCCACCTCCATGAATTCAGGTAACAAAATGATTATGAAACTTGTCAATTGGTGAATGGTCGTCAGGATTCCAATGGCCAGAGCCTTGACATTTGAAGAAAACATTTCACCGAGATAGACCAGTGATATAGCAAAGAAAATCAACTGATAGAAGTACCAAGCTACACCGAGTGCAAAATGTAACCAGTCATCACCACGAATTCCTGAGATAATAAGTATTACGGCAACTATCGCAACCATGAAACCTATAGAATGTGAGAATAACAAAAAGGATCTTCGGCCAATTACGTCTATTGTGAACACAATTAGGATACTGATGATCAGACTCGCTGCGTGAGCAATAATCCTGGCGTGGTCCTCGCTTGATAAGAGTGTGCCTATGACAACGTGTATTAAATCGTTTGTCGTATCAAGAATTTGTTCATCCCATGTAATGATCATCAAAAACATGACAATGATTAAGCCTTTGCGATTAGCAGGTCGTACTAGTTCCTGAATTTTTCCACAACATCCTTCACTGTGATTTTTCAATATTTCGTCGATCTCATTTCCAGCTGCAAGGCTCTCTGTGCCTCGATAGAACGTCAGTGACTTTGTCGCTGCGTTGTTCCTCTTCTTTGAGGCAAGATAATACGGAGTCTCGGGTAACCAAGTAAAAGTGATTAGAAAAATACTAGTCAAGATCAACGTAATTACGCCTACAATTTCAGCCGATACTAATTTACCGATTCCAACGGCAATGAGTTTACCAATATAAAAGAATGGCAGCTGAAGCATCAGCAAAGTACCACGAATGTTATCATCAACGATTTCGGAAATAAACAAAGGCACGGCGACGCGTGTCATTCCCAAACCTATTAGCCCGAGCAATAATGTTACACAAGACAACGCGCTGTTGGTGGTAAAACTGCTCACAATTTGACTAATTGTAAAAATGCTCGTCATCAACAGGGTTTTTCTACGTCCAAACCTGTCGGCAAGTACTGCCCCGAGAATTGCTCCAATCACACTGCTAGCTGCGGCAACCAAAAGTCCAACCCAAATGAAATTTCTATCATTCCGTAATGCGGAATCGGAACTCCTCATATTCTTGAATGTTCTAAGTATCCAAAATTCTTCATTACCCACGTTGATCATTGCCAATGATGCTAGGCATGAAAAAAAAAAAAAAAATACAAATTCAAACTATAAACGGCGCTAGGTATCGTAGTTGCCAATTTACCATTGCTAAAACGCACATGCAGATGTAGCAAACCATTGGATATACCAAAGAGAACTGACCTGCCAAAGCAGCTAGCCATTGCTTTGACTGCATCTGGGAAGCACCACCTATTTTATTCATCGTTTAGAAATAGTTAACTACGAAAGGGCTGGAAGCAATCCCACAGTTCGTCTGTAAACATACATTAAGTTTATGCTGTTGATCAGCTGATATCTGTAAGATTTGCTCTTGCAAAGTGTTCTTTGATACCTCTAAATACTATCAGAGCTCTGATCTAATTCCCTAGCTAGGGATCTCGGAGGTGGAAAGGAACGTTTAGTGGATATTGATTAAACTTTGGTACTTACTTGGTCATAAGTAAGATTGTAACTTGATGAAAGGTGATGCCGGTTAATAAGGTGACAATTCAACCTTGATCTTCAATACGCACAACGAGCCGATCAGAAGCAAATGCGACGGGTTCTCAAACAGCCGATATAATCTTCTCAAAGTTCACTGTTAATCTGCGAGGATCTGCAACTTGAGTCGCGCATGCTCTGAATAGAGACTTCAAGAGGTGTGGGCATGATTGTCAACATCCGGTGACGTATTCACCACGTACATACATACAAGTGTCACAAAATTAGTAGACCATGCACGAAGAACCAGCGGTTGAAAATGTATTGAACAATTTTATGACGAGTATACTTATTAAGAATTCATTTTATTATAAATCTGACTTGGTTTCATATGAATTTCAATTATTCATTTACATACAAAATACATAAAATTTTGCTGAAATTTGATGTAGAGCAATAAAGGAATTACAATTTAATTGAAACGTTTATCGTATAACTATTGCGCGAATTTGTCATCCACCATCGGAAAGTTGCATGCCTGCCAACGATTGGAGTTAAACACTCCATGAGGTAGTTGGTGTGGTTTGTATTATAGGAATAATAAGAATACATTCGAATCGTTTCCAATAATTTGATGACATCATTTCGAATCAATCAGCTCATTGTATTTCGACGGTGATTCGCGCCGGCACGTCAATCTGATATTCGCCAATCTGTTCTGAATTTCTGAGAATGTATTTTTCTTAGTTTCAGGAACGAAGGCCCATATTAATGGGAAGGCAAGCAGGTATATCGGGCTGAAAGCCCAAAAGTCAAAAATTGATTTTTCCGGTACATTATCATTAATCGACAGGAATATGAATTTAACCATAATTCCAAATATCACTGCGATAGAGGTAGCAACATTTTTAACGGTTGTTGGAAATAGTTCCCCAATGAAGACGAGATGGACGGCGAAAATAACGATTTGACACAAATAGAGAATGATTTCTGCCACGAAAATTGTGACGATTTGTTCCACGGACACTGCCCTAGAGTACATCCGGAAGCCAGATGCATAAAGGATTACTGCTGCAGTACTCATGACCGCGCACCCTCCGATGGTTGATCCTAACAAGTAGCGTTTTCGCCCAATTGTATCGATAGTGAGGACGAGGATTCCACTCCAGATTAGTCGCGTAGCAGAAACGATCATTTCTGTATGAATGGACCAGATCGATATTATAGTTTGCAGGGCATGTGGTACATTATCACGGTCGTAAAGAAACAATCTGTCCCATTGTACATCACGTTCGTAAAGGAACATTCTGTCCCACTGTAAGATAATTAGCAACGCGACGATGATAAGTCCCTTTAAGTTATTTCCTCGGAATATTCCCAAAACTTTCTGACAAATTTCTTCCTGGCTACTATTCTCTTCAACGTAGTTAACGACGACTTGTACTTCTTCCGCTGCTGTCACTTGATCAATTCCTCTAAAAAAAGCCAGTGAATTCACTGCCGCCTCGTGTTGTTTCTTTGAAGCCAAGTAATACGGTGACTCGGGAAACCAGTAAATAGCAATGAGAAATATGATCGGAATCACGATTAACGCCACGTACATAATCGGATCTATCATGTAACCTGCAATGATGATCATCATGAACTGCCCAAGGTAGATGCCTACAACTTGGAGCATCAAAAGTCTCCCACGAATTTCGTCATCAGCAATTTCTGAGATATACAGTGGCACGACGGTGAAAGCTATCCCCACGTTGATTCCTCCGAAAAACGGGGGAAATGGGCTACTGTCGGGACGTGGCAAAGATAGACCCAAGATCCCGGCAGCCATGCTGATCGTTGTCGCAAGTAAAGTCCTTTTTCGGCCAAACATATCCGCAGAAACTGCCCCCGAAAGCGTTCCAATCACACAGCCAATGATTAGTGCTCCACTTATTTGACCGTTGATGAACATTTTGAGAAATCCAGCTGACACCATTGGTAGTATCGCTGTCATGGATAAAAGAAATGAAGTGATTAGCCAACTGTATGATGAAATTATGAAGTTAAGGAATTTATTTAATCATATTCTGTAGCTACGGAACATAATATGAGTACCTTGTATTTGGATGCAAAGCCTGGAGTGAGAGCATCATAAATGTAAATCAACGTCACTAGTGCATTATTTTCAAGTGATTTAATTGGAAAATGAGCAAATATTTGATGGCATTGGTTTGTGTAAAAGTTGGATGTTGACAAGATACCACTAGAAATTCTCGCACGAATCAGTCAGATAAGATAATCTTATCAGGATGCTTCGTGGAAGGTTTGATCACCGCAAAAAAATTTGTTCGATTGGCTCATTTAAAACAATTATCGATCGTGCTCTTATTTTTTGGGCGAAAAAGAATGTCAGAAGATGAAGAAAAACCAACCTGCCAATGCTGCAAGCCACTGTTTCCTCTGAGATCGACATTTTCCATCATCCAAAGCCATTTTCTCAGTCATTATTGCCAGATGTGTTTCGCACTGTGTTTTTAATCGATCTGAAAATGTGGAAAACAGTTAGAATATAGATTGAAAAAGCCTCTATAAGATATTCAACAAATTTCGTGCATCGCAGAGATTTCAATGCCACAATGATAGACGGGGATAATAGAAATAAGATTCGCATCGATTCATAGTGAACATTATTGGTGATCTACTCAAGCTCTACTACTTAAGACGAAGTATCTTCAAGTTTCATTCGTATCGAGATGAGTTGCATTATTTAATTTTTTAATAACTAATACATGATTCGTCACAATTTAAGAAGCGACGAATATCATCCCATTTCAGTTCCAATCCGGAAACGTTCGCGACAGATAACGCTAAACCGCAAGTAAAGAATACATTTTGGTATTAGAAACCGCGTATCAATAAGCAGCCGTTTTATTTTATAAGTCTACATCGCTCATGCTATGATTTTTACTATCTAAATAAAAAGTTTACGGAGAGGTTCAAAACGATGTGCAAAAAAATGTAAGGTACTTTTTTTCACTTATATTGTAACTGTTCAATCGTACAAAAAAATATTAACCCCTTTATTCAACCCCCAATTGTGTTGGAATTATGATTGAATCTAGCTCAACGTATCACACTCTTACGCAAAAATCCTGGCCTGGTCAGCGAGATGTAGTGGTCGCACAACTCGTAGAATTCAAATGATACCGAACGATGATAAAAAATAACTCAGAACACAAGTAGAAAAATTCAGCGGTACGAAGACAGTACGTCTCAACTGTTTCATGGTTCGACACAGAAGAATTAATGTCCATGCGTAGATCTTCGGCAAGATTTAACTTGACATTGGCTTGGGTTTCCCAGTTTCGATCGATTGTATTATCGGAATTTGCTGATTAGCTAATCAGTGTGGCCCCCCGTACGTGCAGAACAAGACGTCACAGCGCACGCGGGTTAATAATGATCTGATAGATTTCCTGATTACGCGATAGAACTTTCCACGAATGCGTTGTATGATTACGGTTACTTTATGGCTTATGCCATGTTGTATAGAAATCAATAATCACACCGACGTTAAACATTATAATTACAACAATAAAAGTAACAATAACAATTGATAATTGTTTGGGGAATTTGTTCATTTATATATATATTCATAAGGACAACCTTCAATTTTCGAAACGTTTATTACACACAATCAGTTTTATCATACATATAATGTAGTATTGAGGGCATGAAAATTTCATAATTGAACAAATGTCAATAAGGAGAAATATTCGATAAGCCCTAGGATTGTTCCCACTCTTCGTAAATATGAAACCCCACTGGCTAACGCTGTGCAATTTCATAATGAAGAGGGTGCCGTAATTGGATAGGTATAAGAATAAATTAATTTCTAAGGTCACTTTACTTAGTTCGTTCGGTTCAAATCAATTTCTTGCTCAGCCAACTGCAATGGAAAGTTGTAGCTAATTCTCTCTGAACATCGTTGAGAGATTTTTTTTTCGTTTCTGGAATAAATGCAAACGTTATTGGGAAAGCAGCCAAGAGTATTATGCCGCCAATGTAGGATCTGTTTACGTCGAGACTCTTTGAATCCTCGACCAGAAATTCAGGCAACGTAATAATGACGAATCCTGCCAATATGTCGAATATCGTCACGATTGCGATGGCCAAAGCCTTGACACTCGAAGTAAATAATTCACCGACGTACACCAGTAGCACAGAAAAATAAATTAGACGACAGAAGTGTGAAGCTACACCAATCAAATCGTCCGCGATGAATAACAGATTAATTATCACAATAATGAAACTCAAAAAAGTTGAGTATGACAGAAATGATCTTCGCCCAATTATGTCTATCGTAAAGACAATCGCAAGACTAATCATCAGACTTGTTGAGTGGGCAATGATCTCCGCGTAGTGCACGTTTGAGACCGATCTACCCATTGCAACGTGTACTAAATTGCTTTCAGTATCGAGAATTTTTTCGCTCCATTTGACAATCGTCAAAAACATTATGATCGCTAAACCTTTGCGATTCGTCAATTGTACTAGCTCATGAATTCTCCCGCGACATCTTTTACTGTGATCTTGAATTATCTCGTCGATTTCAGTTTCTGCTGCAAAGCTCTTGGCGCCTCGATAAAATGCCAGCGACTTGGTTGCTGCATCGTTCCTTTTCTTCGAGGCAAGGTAATACGGAGTCTCGGGTAACCAAATGAAAGTAATTAGAAAAATACTAGTTAAGATCAAGGAAACGACGCCTAGGAGTTCCGCCGATACTAAATTACCGATTCCAACTGCAACAAGTTTCCCAACATAAAAGAATGGCAGCTGAAGCATCATCAAAGTACCACGAATGTTATCATCAACAATTTCAGAAATGAACAAAGGCACGACGACGCGCGTCATCCCTAAGCCTGTTTCTCCGAGAATCAATGTCGTATAAGACAGCATACAGTTAGCAGTGAAGCTACTAACAATTTGGCTAATTGTAAAAAGGGTCGTAACCAACAGAGTTCTCCTACGACCAAATTTTTCGGCTAGTATAGCTCCAAGTATGACTCCAAAGATGCTGCTGGTTGTCACAGAAAAAAACCCTTCCCAAACGAAAGGTTTGTCATTCCAGGAGGTGGAACCAGAACTTGACAGGTCCTTCAGGGTTCTCATCAACCAAAATTCTTCATTACCCACGTTGATCATTGCCAGTGATGCTGAAGACAGAAAGAAATGTAGTTTGCAGTTACATGAGATCAGTGATAGTGATTGCATTTTCACGTCACTACTCCTGTTCAAATGATGACAAGATAGTACATAAGCCCATCATACGTATCACTTTAACAGCGTACATCGTAAACATTGAAATATTGAACATGCACAAACAAGAGCTCACCTGCTAATGCAGCTAGCCACTGTTTTGACCGCGACCGACACACATCATCTATTTCATTCATCGTATTCAGATATTCAACCACGAAGCAGCGCGGAATGATTCGACAGCTCGCTGCGAACATATTGTATCAAAATTTTGACCAGCTGTTATTAGCGGAATTTTAAGTCACACGATGTTTTTTGATGCTAATTATTTTCAAGTACTTCATGGGAAAGAAGCACAGATTCGAACTTACAAAGGCGATGATTCTTAGCTTATGAACTTAAACGTATTCTGGGTATTACCTGAACTGTAGTACCTACTTACTTGATAAATAGAATACCGTCAAGGCTTGTTCTTTGATATGCACAACGAGAAGTCAATAGCAACTACAGAATCTAATCGATAAGTCGACGAAACGCTCTCAACGAAGATCTGCCAGGATCTGCTACTTCAGGCACGCCTGCTCTGAGTTGAGACTTCAATAGGTGCGGGCATGATTGTCAACATCCGGCGACGTCTTCACCGTGTACAGGAATCACAACATATCTAGCAGATTATGCGCGAAGGACAGGCGTGATTAAGAACTTTTGGATTTATTCGCGCAGACTGGATTTGGATCAAAAAATACATACCATCCTTCAAAAATTTATTCCGTCAAAGTTACCGTAAGATTTGAGTATTCGGACAATCTTTATGACAGACAAATTAATGTTCAAATCTGCAATTTGGAAGTTTTTTTTTTTTTTCTTGACTGCTGTCCACTGCACAAAGTCAACTTATCACCGTCAACGTCATCGCGGAAATTTCGTACACTCATGAAACTCGTAAACATAAGCCTGGTGAGCAGTTTAATTGGCAAATTTAAGATCCGAATGAACCTCACGATTACATGATATACGTACACATGTTACAACACTAATTAATTTCACTGAAAGTTACATTTATAGGTATGATTTTCAATCATTTATTCAAATCCCAAATAGGTACATTATTAGATTTGTACTTAACATTGATAAAGTTTAACATTAAAGCTAAACATCAAAAAAATTTAAAAAAAACGCAACTTATTGTACACAAATTTTCGCTTATAACTATTTTGCAGTTTGTCATCTGCTGTCAAAACATTTAACTTCCGCTTACAATTGGAGTTAGACAGTTATTGTATTAGTGGAACGACATAATGTATGTACGTCACAGTGAATTGTATAGAATATCCAGGAGGAAACAATTGCGACAAGTTGAATCGTAGGTACTTAAGGGGAAGGTTCGGAGCATTTTCTAGCTGTGGAAAATACCGATCCTAGAGGGTTCATGATTTTTTGTGTAGCTTCATTTGTATTTGCGACGAACCCTCTACGATGACCAAATATTTAAAAAAATCTATGACCATTTCAAAAATTCTAACTTCTGACTCGATGAAGATATCATTAAACCCATACGTAATTTTCTAGATAATATGTTCCCATGTACATAAAAAAATCGGGAGCGCTAAGTGACAATCACCGGCCACGGCGTTTCGATTTTACTGTGCAAAATTTCGTTTTTTTCGGTGAAAAAATCTTCTTTGTGGTCGCACCGAGTTGTGAATCGTTTTTCATACACAATTTTGCATGAAAAAAGTACCTACCCCGGGGATGAAAAAAAAACGCATATGACATAGAGGGTTCGTCGCAAATACAAATGAAGCTACACAAAAAATCATGAACCCTCTAGGACCGGTATTTCCCATAGCTAGAAAGTGCACCGAACCTTCCCCTTAAACATGGTCAAACTAATAAAATTACATCTCGTGAAAATTCAACACAGAATGATGACGTTTAGTTTACGTATAGTTTTTTTTTCTTAACCTGAAGTAGTTCCTAACGATTTTGTGTTAAAAGACTGAACGTCAAACTAAATCTACGTGGATAGGGTCACAATTGATTATATATAGTCTCAAAAGTCAACGATCATCAGCTGATTTAGTCGCGAGGTCGTTTCACGCCTACACACCAATCTGGGATCTGCTAATGAGTCTTGAATATCTAATATTGAATTCTGCCTAGTCTCAGGAACGTAAGCTAGTACGAATAAAAAGGCGAGCAGATATAGCGGGATGAAAATCCAAAAATCGTAGTCCAGTTCTTCCGGTGCGCTCCAATTATTCCACAAGCAGAGGCTCTTGAACATCGTTCCAAATATCACTGCCATGGAGCTAGCGGTGCTTCTGACATTTGCTGGAAATAGTTCCCCTACAAAGACTAGAGGAATACCGAAACTAACGATATGACATAAGTGGAGGAGAAGCTTTGTCAGACAAAATATGTACGATCGATCCATAATCACGATCGTGGCAAAACTCGCGGTAGCAAATCCTACAAAAGTAGATCTTAACAAGAAAAGCCTTCGTCCAGTTATATCGATAGTGGCGACCATAGCTACACTCCAGGTCAGTTGCACGGCAGCTATAATCTCCAGTCCATCAACGAACCGAATTGGCAATATGTTCATCAAAGCTCTTGCCAGATCACTTCCATCGTCAATGAACATACGGTTCCACTGAAGGATAATCAGTGATGCAACAATGATGAGTCCTTTCTGATTTTCTCGGAAAAATTTTCTAATTTTTTCAGACGTTCCCTTGGGAGTATCATCATTTGCCACATCACTGATGACGGATTGTACTTCTTCTCTTCCTGCCGATTGGTCAATTCCCTTGAAAAATGCCAGTGACTTCGCAGCTGCTTCGTACTGCTTCTTTGAAGCCAAGTAATACGGTGATTCGGGAAACCAGTAGATAGAAATAAGAAATAAGATCGGAATCACGATTAAGCTCACGTCTAATACTGGCGATCCCTCCTTGAAGAACGCAACGTTCAGTATAAACTGCCCCGCGTAAATGCCCAGAAGTTGAAGCATCAACAGTGCACCACGAATTTCGTCATCAGCAATTTCAGAGATGTATAGTGGCACGACGGTACAAACTATTCCTGCATTAATCCCGCCAATAAAGAGGTTGATACAGCTGCTTATAGGACTTTGTAAGAATATATCGATGATCCCGCCAACAATGCAGATCGTCGTCGCGAGTAAAGTCGTTTTCCTGCCATATTTATCCGCCAAAATAGCTCCGAAAATCGCTCCAATCACACAGCCGATAATCGTGAGTAGACTGGCCCCTGTTCTTAGCGCTTCTGGTACATCTTTATGTTGTTGCAGCATGTTCACACTAACGCTGACGAGTATACCGAGAATTCCAACTATCACCATTGGCAATGTAGCTGTTACAGGGTAAAACAAGTTATAAGCCAACTGTTCTGACGATATTTTGCCGCATAAAAACTTCATTTCATGATTCTGTGTCCAAGAAGCGTTGTATAGTATTTAGAGCGAAAGATTGTGAGTGACTGAACTGCAGATGAGCAAGAACACTACAACAAATTCAATTTAATTTATTCAAATGTAATTCATTCGATTTGAGAATCAGCGAACAAATGATTAGTGAAAGACTACCATCCAAATACATAGAAAAAGATACATAATTGCTGAAAAATTATAGGTACTGCTCGGAACTATTTCTTGGACAACGAAGCATATTATTCGACGATGGAATTCTCACCTGCGAATGGTGCAAGACATTGTCTGCACCGACATCTCCCTTCTTTTGAGACCATTTTTCTATTTTTCCTTTCTTTCAGTTAATTGGTACAGTGACAGGTGCCTAGTTTATCTGAAAGTAATCGAAGCACATTACACTATTACAGTCTAACATCAATATTGGAACCGAAGCACAGGAGATCGACAGTTACACGTATCACATTTTGGAAGCCATATTTACCCTGTTTTGTTTTTGAATATTCTGGCAAATACCAAGTGTATGAGAAAGAAACTACTTCACTTCGATCAAGATTTACGGATCAAACGCTGGGCCCAAACTCCATCGATCACATCTAATAAACGGAATTACACAGACGCCCAATACACAATGAAAATACTCAATGTGAATGCCAAAGTACAGTATTCCTGGATAATTATCTGACGAACGCACTGTCGTTGGGGTATTCTGGTCTCCCAGGACAATGAGACTGTATGAGCTACTGCATGTATGTACATACACATGCAAGCAAACTACAGGAGTAGTTTACGATGGGCGTCTATATTATTGCGCATGCTCGCATCTCAAACGCATCATTGTGACAGGGTTGAAGGAAATTATTGATGCGTTCATTTTGAGTGGATTGGGCTGCACCGAACTTGCACTGCAGCTTTTCGATTGGTAGATACTTGTCTAAGCTCCGAAGTGATTGGTTTAGGGTATTCCAGTGCAGTCCAATTCGTGTAAAATGAACGAATCTTGTGTGTAACCAATTCGCTAAATGATTCTGTAGTTTCAGATCAGCGAGAATCTTCGAAGATTGACTTCTGCAAGATCGATTTTCCACTGGTTAGGACTCGACGTAAATTTTCCTCCATATATACTATAGCTTGGAGAATTCTACCTATTCATCGGAGGAGACCATTGGTCACTATTGAATCCTTTGTCGAAAAAAGAATATCATGAAGTTAACAAAGTTTTAAACTGTCGTTGATCATTTCTGACCCATTTGCTTCCGGAGTGACATTTATTTCTCCTGGTATCATGCGTAAGAATCCGCATAAACGTGCGAAGATATTCAACTTAATCATAAGAGATTGAAGAAGAGTTGACAGAAGGCATGCACCTTTGTACAACAGATTTTTAGACCGATTTCGAACTTCTAATTCAATTCTGATATTGAAACTATACATAGGCATCAGCGAAGGTTCTAAGGTCATTACAGATAACCGCCGAATAATTTCATGATGTCAACTGTTCACGAAACGAACAGACGGAATGTTTGAAATTCTGTAGATTGATAAAATTACTTCGATATTCCAGGCAGACGATAACATACACGAAAAAAAATAAAAAAATTGCGTGACTGGGCCGGACTGATGATCGTTAGATGAAATTTAATGATTACGACTATTTCTTTTTAATATCCTATAACAATTTTCTCTCATCACTCACGAAACGACAAATGTGTGTCTGCTAGACTGAATTAAAAATGATAAAATGATTTTATCGCGCGGAATTGATGAGTGTATAACAGATACTATTTGATATTGTAGATTACAGAGAATCGTTCATGATTATAGTTTGACTTACAGACGCTGCAGATATTTTCATCATTGTATCTCAATATAATCGTCTACCTGATTTTGTCGAGGTACCCGCGAAGGAATTGGTTTTCGTTATCAGCGATCAATCGCAATCGATGATATATTTTTGATCGATATCAAGATAAAATAATAGAAGATATAGAATATTGAAATCGATTCAGATTAACACTTTCTTTCACTTCCACGTAGCTGTATCACGTTCAGAAACTATTTGGGCAAACCGGTAACAACTGGAATTACAATGTTATGTATACTTTTTCAAAAATCGGATTACGCATCGTCTATAGACTTGCACAGTGTAGGAACCACAATTGCGCGATATGTTCACGCATGACATGTTGTGTTGCCATTAAAGCATCAAGACGGCTTGTCGCAAACTCACTTCACAGCGTCGAATCTGTAATTAAACATTTTCGGGATGGCTGAATGGATAAAAATCGTATCCGACCTTTCGCCTGTGGTTTTATCATGCCACAGAATATTTTGGAGGTCAGTAATGTGCGGCGCACGCAACTACGCGCCATCACCAGCGTAGAATGGCTATGCTGTGGCCCGTATTTAGGGGTATAGTTGGCATTCATTTCTTCAACTTTCACAGACGATTGGTTATTTAACATGAAATGATACATTGAAAAGTGCGGTTCGAATGGGTAAATGCGTGAAGATGAAGCCGATCTTGCATGAGTATGTTCTCAAACTGTAACTTACCTAAACTTGACAGTAGACCACTGGTCGTTGAACTCTCTCCAACATGAAAATACAGCATTTATTTTGTACGTATCAACTTGACCACACCGCGGTATGTAGTATGTTGCACACCGATGAATGTATCTCGTGTTTTACACTACACGTGTACAGTTGAAAACCATCTGTCATAGACGGACGTGGGAAGCCGATGGTTAGCTCACTACACGATGTAAATAGAGGGCAAATTCGGAACCGGTCCGAATATACTCTGAATGAATAAAATTGCGGCAGCAGCTTAACCAGTACGCATGCGCCGTACGGGAACCATCAAATGCATGATGTTATAGCACGTTTTGCCCTATGGAAAATACTATTATTTTACTGTATAGTTCATTCCATGGGACGATGCAGCTATTAAAATTTGCTGTTTAGGGACCCGGGGCCGATGTTGATGTTAAGGGGAAATGTGACACGATATTCAAAAACTGTTTACTCGGCAAAAACACATGCAATCAATGTAAAATTGATAACAACGATGAAAGAGAATGGAACGAAGGGCATATAATACTCTTCGATTTTTCAAAATCGAGAAAAGAGTTTCACAGATTATTTATCAAAAGTTGTAATCGTCTGAACGTTGTCTCGATTTTTGAAAATCGAAGAATATCATACCCTTCGTTCAATCCTTCTCTATGGCTGTTATCAATTTCACATTGATCAGATACGTTTTTGCTGCGAAAATAGCTTCGAAAAATTCCAAGTGAAAAATCGTGGTTCATATGATCCCCTTACAATGACTGCTACATTGGTTTCCAGTCTGGTCACCAACTTCCAAAGAGTCATCACCTATTACCATGTTAGCAATTTTCCATAACCCAACAAGAGATAGCTTTACTTGACATCCTGATAAATTAGAGGTGCGAAGCTGATTGACTGATAAAACGGTCTTGTATTTCACAAGAACAACTATCAGTGAGAAACCTACTTATCATAATTCATACTACTGTTTCGATCTTGAAAGAAACGTATGCTTTCATCGGGATGAAGATGAAAGTATAGGCTAGTCAAGAATTAAAGGTCAATTTTTTTCCCCCGATAGAAACTCATGTTTCAATTAACTATGACAATTATGAATCATGGAAATCATTCACGCTGATTGTGCGAGTATGAAATCACGCGAACTTCATATTCTTTCATCGATTCTTTTCCAGGATCACCTTGAAAGTTTTTTTGTTTCTTTTCCTTTGTTTTTTCATGGGAGCAACAATCGGACTGATGTCTATCTCAGACAAATCTGTTTTTCGGATACTGGATATCTGCAGAAAGTATAAAAAATCGTTACGAGATTTGCCAAAGACGCTTTTTAAGCGAAACCAGTCCGTTTCTCACATCATCACAGGTGAGAATGAAAAGTAATTACTTTTTAATGTTCTGTTCTCTAGTCAGAAAAATTTGGGGATTGAATTAGTTGGGAACCTTTCCAGCAACGTGGTCACGGGGGCTGCCTCCCGGAACCGGCAATGACTCACTTTTTCATCCAATATATTTGGGTACGTGCGAGATAAGATCATTGTGCTCAAGTCGAACAGGGAAAATGTAGGTTCAGGCTGAACCTTCGTGAAACGCCCCATATGGCAACTGAATTGATGTTTGTTAGCTTAGCTATGCATAGAATTTCTATGCCCGAAAATATTTATTGCCTCGACTCGACTCCGCAGCCTTTTCAACGGCTTCAATTCTTGATTCGAAAGTTCCTTCCTTCGTATATGATCAATAGTCTTCCACTATTTATAGCTTTGACCATATTCTATTTGGTCTCGTTTGTAAAAACGTATATTGTATTATATGTACAAGTAAGAAATATGGTTATCGATCTCTGATTTGGTATGGGATAAAATCTGCATTCGCAATATTCTTTTGATTGCAAATAAAATTGAGCGATAATTTTCGCGTAAACACTTACTACGCATGTATACATATATGTATGTCGACGATTCCCACGTATCTCTGCGTTCGCACTTCGCTAACTTTTATAGTTCTCTCACATTGATTGAAAGAACTCATTGACATACAACGATGTAAAACTATCAAGCCGAGGACAATATCGGTAGGAATTTAACAACCGAGAAAGGAAGTGGAGGATGGAGCATACGGAATTCACTCTCGTCAAAGAGACGCGACGTTCTCGAATATTGACGCCCGTGAACTTTTAACGTCAGTATCTAGTTCGTTACTTCACATGTACGCAGATTCGTTCTGCGCAAATGCAAGAATACTCCGTGGCGCTACCGTCGCATCCGTCCAACCTTGACATCAAACTATACTTATCGACCAGACTGAGTGAGCGGACCTCGTCAGATTGGCCCATGTTATCGAAAACTATCAAGTGGTAAAGATAGTCCTCGCATGTACGAGGAATAAGGATAATGAATAATCAGCTAATTTCTTGAAAGAACATCATCCTTTATCCATATCAACGTATCGAAATGACGAAAATGGTAAGTGAAATTGGAATGCTTCGAACAAGTCCACTTCTCGAAACCATCGTAAATATTTTCATGCAAAAGTATCGATTCTCTGTTTGCAATTTTTTCATTTATTTTATTTTCTGTCCATGGAACTTGTAGATATTTCCACTAGATAAAGTGTAGGCAACACATTAGCCTGCTAGGAAAATTAAATCATAAACGATTCTATGCATGAATGTTGTAATGCGTGGGTAATTCTTAAAAAATTCGTAAAGTGATATCGAAGGATCATTTGAAGAGCTTTATACTTCGATGTGTAGGAAAGGGTAAAGGTAGGGTGTTCCGGTGCAGTGTGAGACTTTGAATTGATTTTATTTACACAATTATACCAACTTTAAATACCTAATAGAGACACACGCAAACTTGATGAACACACTTTCAATTGTGAGTGACTGCAGACTAACTAAGTTGGGAATATTATTTTTGGAATTTTTTTTCACCTGATCCAATCGTCTATTCGACAAGTCTTGCACATAATTTATAATGGGAAAAGTCTGTTTCATGGGTTGATTATTTCAGGTTGTTTTTTTTTTTTGTCTACGACAATTAATCTATCGGTACACACATATCAAAGTACAAATACTAAAAATTCCTATCGTAACACTTCACACGTATGTGTCAAAATTATAATTAAAACATCCTAAACTCTTCGTATCTTCAAGCTACTTTTTACACTAAATAAATACTAAATGGCGTAGGTATCAACAGTGTACGACTGTGTTTTTTCAGACCATTCTTCCGACTATCAGCGAGCGAAATAAACCCATAAAAACCAACATTGGCAATAGTACAATTTTGCTCTGGTTACCCAGCAATAGTCAATCTGTCTATACAGACGAATGAAATGGAATCATACTGCGGATTTTCTTCGTTTGAAACACTTGATTCTGCTGTTTGTCAAATCAGTTTGAATCTCTGCAAATGTTTTGTTTTTAGTTTCCGGAACGAAAGCAAAAACGAAGAAAAATGCGATCAAACAACAACAGGCAAAGAAATAGTAAACTACGTAAACCCCAAAATTGTCTTTGATCGGTTGGTACAATTTAGAAATAGTAAATCCAAAAATACCGTCACTGACGGTGATAGTCGCGCCTGCAATGCCCTTTACGTTAGTAGGAAAAAGTTCGCCAATCAGGGCGTTCACCAAGGTTCCCATACCGACTTGGTAAATGATTTGAAAGATTATTACGTCCAATATCGGAATCCAGGTGAGATTCGTAACGTCGCCTAATTTCTCGTCTTTGACCAGAAGGTAAGTTGCAAGAATGGCAAGAGTCGTCGTTGAACCCAAAGTCGACGCAAGTAGAAGAGGTCTTCTGCCTGCTTTCTCAACCGAAGATGTTGACAATGCACAGGAAATGAGAGTGACAGCCAATACGATATTCGTTGCTTCGTGAGGTCTTAATCCAGATTTCACAATCCCTTGAGGATTTTTAAAAAGCGATTCCAGATAAGAAGTCATCACGAAGGATCCGCTCAGTTGCTGTGCAGCGACTAAACCAATCACTATGAAAAGTGCTCGAAGATTATTGGGCAGACGAAGTTCATAGACTTTGTCCTTAAAGCTCTGAGTGTCTATGTTATCGTTGATATTTTTCAAAATCAAATCCAATTCCTCTTTCACTTCTGCCTTGTTATCGATGCCCTTGAAAAAGGCAATCGCCTTCATGGCTTCGTCCTTTCTTCCCTTGGCAGCGAGGTAATAAGGGCTTTCCGGAAACCATATGAATGTCACCAGGAAAAGGAGAGGAATAATGAGGAGAATTCCTGTTAAGACTTTGATGGATACGTAAGGTCCAACAAGACAAGCAAACAATGAACCAGTCCAGACGTTTGCGGCTATCAGGGTCCCAAGTGCACCTCGAATGTTAACGTCTGCCACTTCCGAAACGTACATAGGATTTGTCGTATATGAGATGCCGATGCCAACGCCGAGGATTAACCTCGCGACATAGTAGGTTGGCACATTTTTGCCAAAAATTGTTATTATCCATCCAATAATGAAGTATAAGCTGGATATCAGCAGTGTTTTTTTTCGCCCTATATTGTCGGCCATAGCAGCACCGATGAAAGGCCCTATCATTGACCCCAAGACTGTAACGGATAGGAGCCAGCTTCCCTCGTCTGGTGTGAACTTCACTGGTACTATCTCCGTTTCGATATCCGAAGCGTTTGCGAATGTGCTTTCTAGACGAGAATCGCAGGTTGTGTACCATCCGTAGACGGTGCCAACAGCAGTCATGGACAAGGTTGCTGTTGAAAGAAATAAAAGCGAATGGGATTAATCAACGAAACAAAATTCATTTATTCATTCATTTGCACAGAAATTCAGAGGTATCCGTGGTATTCGAATAAATCATACGTCAACCGTGAGGCTACGCTTTTGTGATTTTTCGTGAACGCAAGTTTTTTTTTCAGAGCATATTGAAGCACGAAAACTGGGAACAATATCTTCTCTAATTCATTCTCGTTCCAGATTCGAATAAATTTTCCATACAACATAAATCGAAGGTTTATCAGAGTGAAAGAAATATACGAATATGTTATTTATTTTGAGCGAATACGCTGTTTTTTTCTCTCAATGTTCTTGTATACTCCTAACACGTCACACCGATGATGAAATAAACTATCTACCAAAATTTCACAGTCGTTTTTAATTTCCAAATATCCCCAAATCGGACAAATACACATTATACCGTTTCACAACTTCATCGCATCGCTGGTTTGATCAAAACAGAGTATAGATACACCATTGCTTCAGTTACGTACGTTGGACTGTGAGCAGAATTGACTTTTTGATCATAGCATGATCATGTAGTAAGTGGTAACGCTGAATACTTCGTAATTGACTCGTTTTATTCATACCAGCCATGATCTACGACAAAATTATATACTCAAACACGTAATTATTATACCTACACGGAAAAAAATTGACTTCGGTCTTCAACAGAGAGAATAGAGAAAAAGGATACAAGAAAAGAATCACTAGAGGACTCACACCTACATTACCGGTAGGTATATAATTAACACGTCACGCAATGCAGGAAATGTGTTGACATTGGCCACTGGTGAGTCTTATTTAGGTAAAACAGTTTTTTTTTTTTTTTTTTTTTTACAAAGCTCATGAATTCAATAACAGTGATTATTGGATCAGAAAATCCCAGGTAGAGCTGAGTATTGAATCGATCGGAACATCCAACAGTGTCAAATTGACACAAAAATGTGCAACGAATAGAAGTCTAGACCGAAATATTTGTCATACTGTACACGTAAGTACATGTGTGTGTACCTCCATATCCACATCTATAGACAAACCCAAAAATCCATAGGGTTATTGAGCAGAAAGTGTACTTGAAAACTCACCACTGATGCTGGCTAGCCATTGCTTCCATTGCGTGTGTCCGCTCCGGTCCATCTTGATCCGACTAATACCAGTTGCTTCAGGGCTATCAATCTTGAAAAAATAAAGCACAAAAGCATTTCATGTAACAGATCAGATCAAACTTATTTGAATATACATACAACGGATGTGTTTAAGAACTGACCGCTGATACTGCGTAAAAATTGGAAATTGACATGTCCACGTTACCATCTTATGTTATAGTCTCTCATGATACATTTCTCAAGACCAATGTAATCAATGCTATATGATTACAGTCAAAACGCGCCTAGTGATTGATGGAAATAATCGATCCCCATTACAACAAGCGGGTTTGGCTGACTATAAGCCAGCCTTCGAACTTCCCGTTTTCCAACTCAATTCGAGATGAAAGAATAAAAAATTTTGTTAAAAAAAAAAAAAAAAAATTTTATTTGAAAAAAAAAATACTGCCTTGATGTATTTCAGAATTTAGTCATTTTCAAGATGGAGCAAATGCTATCGATGAAGACCAAGATGATCCAAATCCGTTGATCGGTTCTCGAGATATAGGCAATTGAAATTTTTTTCTTCAAAATTTTGATTTCAAATAACTCGAAAACCACTCGACCGATCAAATCCAAAATCTAATCAGTTCTAAGTTGAGAAAAGCCGCGTCGTTTGAGACCAAGTTCATCAAAATCCGACCACGCGTTCTCGAGATATCGTCGACCAAAAATTTGACCACGTACATACATACATACATACACACACACACACATGCATACATACACACACACAGACGTCCATTTAAAAATGATTGGAGGTGATTCTCTGGACCTTAAATCGTGGAGATCCAGTGAAAACTCAACTTTCGATTTTCGGGGTGATCACAATAACTTCCTATTTTCTCTGAAATCAGAGAAACGGGAAGTTAAAAAAGCTATAAAATCTTGCCTCGGAGGTCACTTTCGTTATTACGCCTATGTAATCCAGTTCGTTGACCGACTCGGAACCAAAAGCTTCTGGTATGATAAATACTCCGGGATAGAATGAGACAGTTTTTAACCCACGTGATGAGAAACTGCTATATGCTATCAAAAAAAAAACTGATTTAAAAATCGAAAGCTGGACTCGATTTAAATTAAAAATGCACACGGCTACTTGATTTGCTTCGTACTGATCGATCGTCACATCAGACACACCGTACCGACCAGAGACTTCATTCGAGGACGATCGACCAGTCAACTGGACAGCTTTATTTATTCGTTGGTTCAGAATAGCCTTTCTTCAGTTTCATTCACTACTCGCTGGTCAATTGACCTTAATCTTATTATTGGTAATTACAATGTCCGTGGCACGCGCGTCGAGTCTTCTACAATGCGAAAAGAACTGCTACACAGATTGTTTCCGTCTGGTCGAGTAACTCTAAACCTGATTCTACCGACCTTGTACTATAGTTATACAACTTGCACTTCAATACCGTTCTAGACAATGAATTATAACCACATCCATTCAATCACTGCTCGTTGCGGGGAGATGCTATGGAGTTTCTCAAATTGCCTCGAGACGATTGGCTGCAGATTTGATTTCAGAGCAAATTTATAGTTTCATGAGTTCATCATTGCACATGTAGTATCTAGTGACATTCGAACGTAAGTATTTACCATCTCTAACATTGAAGTCGAGTTTAGTATCAGAGATAGGCTCAGATCTCCTCAAACAGTTTGGCACTGCAAATGATATGTTATCTTTTGGCCGATTTTATTTCAATGCCATCAGCTGTGTATTCAATTATCCATCATACATAGGGCTTGATTTTTTTGAATAGTCCGAGCAGCCAGTGAAACTTGATTTTGGAGCAAAGTATAATTTGTGTTTTCTGCAGTTTCGTTTACCAGCATATATTGCCTCACAATCAAGTTTAATTGCATCTATATTATAACTATATTTTTGGATTTTCGTTGTAGGATTTTACGGGCACCGTTCATCCGATTGAACTTCTTGAGGTTTCATTATTAATTCGAAAAGTATGCCTCCTGGTTGAGTACGCAGAGAAAAAAATTTTAAAAATTTCCTCGCCGAGTTATCTGTAGACGAGTGAAATATATATGGTAATAGAATTTTCATAATTTGATCGTATTTGCTACAATGAATTGTTTCCCACAAAGTCGCTCTATGAAAATATGGGGACATGTCTTCCAGACAAACTGGATATTGGAGAAGTCTAATCAGACTACCGATGTGACTGAATCCTTATTTATTTTGAGTCTGGACTGCCACATGATTTATTGATAGACCATTCATTTCAAATGAGGTTCAGTATGCAAAAACAATCAGCATCGACTATACGAATCTTTTAAGTGCTCCAACATGTATCCTTTGACAACAATAACATGGAATAACACAAACTGCAACTGTACTGATCTTCTAATAAATGATTCGGAATGAAGACTGAATAAAGACTTTCGTACATTGTGCACTAACATGTATTCCACAAGCTTACGTCGTTTTCCGAGTAAGTTCACGTGTGTTCATGTAAGAAAAGAAAATAAGCTCAAACTCGAATCCAGTCAGTCTTAGCAATGAGACAAGCAAAAATATAATCGTGTAAATCATGAACGATCACACGAATCTTTGATAGTATAGAATTTGAAGTTGCCTATTGCGTTTTAGGGGTACACCGGCATGGCAGCACGAGTAACTGGAAACGTTTTGAACAGGATAAACATTTGTCCACTTTGTCGTAAATCGAATTATTCGTAAATTAATGAAACGCGAACTAATTGAAACACGAGGCGGGATGGATATAACGGAAAAGTATAAGCGATGCGGACAGATCCAGACTACACAATGAAAGTAACGCGCACATGTCGGTAGTAGCTCTTAAAACTGTCTGAGACTGATCGCGTGTAAGTAGTCGCTTCTCGTCGAACATACTCCACGTGTGTAGACTACTCTCTTCTCTTTCTCTTTTACTCTTTCTCCTTCGTTTCCAATCTCGCTTCTTGGCTTCCCGTATGACACCTCGGTGTGGGAGGCTTACTGAAATAATCTCTGCAGCTCCCTAAGACGCATGCTTCTCACCAGATATATTTATAACGTAGTGAGTATCTCGATATCTAGTACAGCCGGTAGGTAGGTAGGTACGCACTTACGAGCCCAGACAGCTCAATGCACAAAGACTTCCAACAATAAGCTGGACTTGTGCTTTTGATAAACTATTATACCTGGTAAGACCTTCCTCTCCATGTGTCTCGTCGCAGAGAGTAGATCATTTTCATAAACTTCTTTGACAGATTTGCCTCTGGTAAACCGCTTAGTATATTGCATGAGGGTGCGACCGTCCGATAATATGGATTATTGTATAGCATCCCATGCAGGTTTGTACCAAAGAATCAAAGAATGTCTGGAAAAACAAGCATTTTCCCTTCGCACGTGATTAAAAATTGAATACGAGTGAAAACCACATAGAATTTTGATTCTGTATTAAATTATAACGTCTCTACAGGGTCCTTCCCCCGTTAAAAAAAATCGAACGAACTTAAAACATGAACAAGTACATTTGAACGCGTTGACCGATCTTCAAGATCTTTTTTTGGCTGCAAACTAGGAGAACGAATCTTTCATTTCGCGTTTCAAAATTGAAAAAAATCTTAATCTGTTGCAGAGATACACGCATTTGAGAAATACGTTTTCAAAAAATCGCTGGGAGCTTGGAAAAAACTGGTATTCATGAATGGATAATTTGATTTTCGTATTCAATTGTGATTTTAAGACCTATTCTTTTCGTTTTAATTAGGAGGGGTATTCAGGGAGCTCCAACGGATGCAGATTTGCAGAATTTTTAAATGCAAACTGAAAGATTCATTCTTCCAGTTTTCAGTAAAAAAAAGATCTAGAAGATCGGTTGACGCGTTTATAGATTTGATTCACGTTTCAAATTGGGCAATATATATTTTTTTTTTTGCCACTCTGTATAACTAACTACCCGAGTTCTCGTCTATAGGAAACCATGGATTCGATACTGCCGAGAAAAATTGATGATAATGAAAACCGTTCAAGTCCATATTGTTCAATTTAACGGTGTTGAAATGGAATAGTCGGTCTCGGGGACACGATCATGGTGCCGATCTGAAATCAAAGCTGGATTTTTTGGATCACTATTGCACGTTTTAGATAGGGGGAGAAATCGAATATCACCCGAAAATAACTATTTCAACCAAACTGTATTTCCCGTTCAACCGACGAGAACCAAAAGCGAGGTAACATTTTCTGCATATCGAGAGATACATATATGTGCAAATAACGTTTACATAGTGGGTAATATACCTATAATGTCCGGTTTCATCAACGACGAATAACTTCTATCCGTCGAATAAGATTTATCTGTCGAATGAGGATAGCAATTTGACATTGTATAGTCATTTGTTTTCGACAGATAGATTTTTATTCGACGAATAGAAGGTATTCATCGATGGTGAAACCGGGCATAAGTGGAATAGACGTAATGGTTTTAGAGGAAAGCGACTGTCATAGAGCATCAACGATTGCGATATGTAAACGAGTCGCAGCATGCAATAACTACTTGATTTGAAACTTCTCTCGGAGCATCTAAACGCGCGATCTGGGTCATAATTATGTAGGTACTTGTTCGAAGTGAATCTCTGTATGTATATAGTTATATTTCCGGAAACTCGTGGATAAAGTTATACATTATAACGTATATGGATAGATGAGCTGAATTCCGAACAGGTGCACAACGTCGAGAGGGCCGGTGTTTTTCGATGCGTAACCAATCAAGAATTTCATTTCTCTCCACGCGGATATACGGTCTGGAATATCGTTGTTGTTTTTTGAATACCTATTTAAAATGAAAATATTTTTTTCCCGTATATAGGTAGATTCGCGGAACGAATCCCACCGCGGAAAATGCAGATCGTCGGAAAAATACGTGAAACACACAAAAGATACAGAAAAAAAGGCAATATGAATATTTACAATATGTACACAGTATTCAGAAATATTTGTCTCCTATTTTCCCGCATATCGCTGTATTCACGGTGTAATACCCTTTGCACCGTTAATCGTCAATAATCATGTAACATAATAGTAATGAAGGTTGGAAAAAAAACAACATAAAATAAGGATCTCGTGCAAAATTTGAAAGAAAAAAAAAAACATATATATCTAAAACGAGAGATGAGAGATTCAACAATATCGTATATCACGTCTGGCTCGTTGGTATAATTAATTTCGCGTCACGGACAGAGATTAATTCACGCACTTGTCATTTATTCCAATGTAGCAATTGATTAACGTTCTTTTCCCGTTTCGCGAGAGTATAGGCCTCTACTTATCATTGGTAGCAAAAATGAAAGTACTTATCACATTTAATTCTTATCACTATTTTCTGGACTATCAGTTGATATCAATGAAGAGACTTTCAGAAGTTACAATTAGACACTATAGGTAAACCTCTATTATATAATTTGTTCTCGCAGTTTTCGACGGTATAATACCGCGTGATGAGGCTTTCGCTTATTTTGGCCCAACCATAAAAGCACGCATCGATTGGTTCTGGAGAAATAATTATTTCCAAATTTGAGGGATAGAATAATAGTGGTATAGAAATTTGTTCGAAAGCGAATACAATTATGTGTATGAATCATATTGCGCCGCGAGGCGATATTAAACCATTTAAATTCCCATCGTCCATGATGAATGAACAATTGTATCATCTCCCAACAATTACGTATCATAATTCCTGCCATGTATCATCATTTGAAATAAACCGCGAAGCCCGAAACTCCGTATTTTGATCCGTAATCGAATGAATAATTCACGATTTCCGAACCATCGCATCTCATAGTTAGATGCAATCAAAGTAAAAGGAACCGTGTAACATATGTAAATCGGAACAACAACTGCTCCAATTTCATGTTTTCCGCTAATTTTTATCAAGATATTGTTATACAGTGCTGTTTCGAAAAAAGTTTTCTTAGATTCTCTAATTCAAAGATGTACTTTCAACTAATGATCGAAAAAATAATAACTCTGGTAGTCAACGACAATTTTTTCTACCAAATTCGCGAATCCGCTAAATCCTCTTTGCAAATTCTCCGATTCTGCAGAACTGCAGCGATTCGAAACAGCGGGATTCGTTCGAAGCATTCCCGCCGCAAGTCGCTGGCAGATTAAACGCTAGTCGAAAGTAATCAAGTGATATCCCATATTAAGGGGACGCCGCACGCTTTCAGAAGCGATTATTAATTCTCGAGTTCTAGCGAGTATTGGAGCTTATTGAATTGGCGCAAATGCCTGTAGCGTTTGAATCGTCAGAACTCTGGGACACGGTGTTCATCCGACTCACGTGTGCTCACGCCGCGAACATAACCTAAGATTTTGACAACGAGAAACGCTCGGAAACATGTGTGGATAATAATGAATAACGAAAGTACGGGCATTGCGATATACTCACCAAGTTCAATTCCACTGCCTTTTCTTCGTCCATTTTAGTGACAGTCTTTTTCTTTTTTCTCCTATTCGTCTTCTTTCTTCAGACTTTTTACGCCGCAGGATTCGAAAATTCACTTTTAATTCACTCCGGCAAATCCGACGATGTGAAGCTGTATTGAACGGCGATTCATTTTATCGTTAGATAGACAACGAAAACAAGCAATTCAATTGAAACGCCGCGTCGTAGGGACTGTTATAACGTAATTCTGCTATCAAAGTCGTTCAACTTTGTTCAGTCTGATGCGTACTATAATAATGCAATAGATAGTTCTAGTTATCGCTTAGTTATACACTTGCGCAACGGCGTTGACGCCGCTCTGTTTGAGTGCAGCTTTTTTTTTTCTTATATTCGAATTGAAAAGCTCCGGCGAAAGACGCGCGCGTTGGTGTAAGGCAAAACGTAACTGATAAACTACGCTTTATGCCTCCACCATAGGTACGCGTGCGGGGAGAATGTCGGGTATAAATATAGCGTCTGATGGATTATGTAACAATGTAAAGAAGGAGAAAGAAGAAACAAAAATGGAAAAAAATGAAGAAAAATGAGCTCGAGTGCTTTTGGCCACCAGGCAGATTTCCCTCTTCTCTGTCCATCGCGCTACTCCAAAACTCATTACCAACTGCAGTATTTCTTTCGTCCAATGAATTTTTTATCTGTTTACTTTATACGTGGGAATTTTCAACCCTTCGCCGATTCCAATCACTGTGGACATACCTATCAATCAGCGAAGGGCAATCATTTTAATCGCGAGGACGCAAACAATGATGTTATGTATACTTATTGTCAATCATAGACTTTCGTATTACCGTCCTTTTTTTTATATTTCTTTCCTTGTGGTCTGTGAGCAAATTCACTATGATTAAATTAATAGCGTTATAAGTATGAAGGGTGTAACGAAATTTCGATCCCACAAGAAATGACTGTGTAAAATGGTCACCGTGAACTTAATGATGATTAATTAATTATTCACTTTTTTTTTACTTGCAAAGATATCGACAGGCCACCCACCCACGGAATCTGAAAAAAAGAAATTCCGTAGGATGGATGTGTTGAAATCATTGAAAATCAATATGCGAAATCGTTACTAAAAATCAGTGGAATCCGAATGTACCAGCCTTTTCAAGATGAATAATTGCTCACGATTTAGGTTGATTCGCTGTGATTTTCAGTTCCAAACATCCGCAAAAAATAAAATTTAGAAATCAAAAGCGATTTCCGCCGACTTTGAGAACGACTCCCTGATACTAACTGCAATTATATATATATCTATGATTTCCACTGCTTCCCGAGCACACTATAAAGGAATCGCCAAATATTTTCAAATCAATTCTGCAGATATTGCGATTCTCTCGAATCAGACCTCACTAGAAATTCTGCAAAATCCATTATGCACAAGTAAATCATCGAAGATCGCAACGACGATTGTCTTTGATTTTCGAGTGAATAGTGGCTCTTCAGAAGATCCGCTACAGCAACCACACATCACGTGTACATGCTTCGTGGGATTCAGCCGAACTGAAGGAGACCTTAATTTTTATTATCAATTTTTTTTCATTTCGCAGGGATGTAGTCGCGCAGGCTATAACAAGCACCGAACGTAACTGATTGTGGGAGAAATGTACATCCGTGTATCGAGGGTATAGGGTATACTATGTCAAGCGACGTGTGTACTAGAAACCCAATTCAACTTGCCGAGAGATGATACAATGGAGATGTAGGATAGTGGAGTTTGGTAGACAGGTTTAACACTGCATCTCACGTGTCACGCACTCGACACCAGACCGCAGCCAGACTCGTGATAAGATTAACCGCTATACACGTACACGTGTATGTAACATACCTACCTGCAGTTGTACATGTGTGTTTAATGTTTATACGCTCCGGTGATGACGTTACAGGCGCGGATATATTTGTTTGTATCACACAATCTAGGCACCGAAATAATTGCCTCCTTATTTCACACTGCAGGGTGTATGTTTCCACTTGTGTACCCTCAAGCGTATGAGAAGTGGAATTTCTGATGCCTGTAATTAGAACGGTGCGATGTAACCCCTTCGATTACGCCCCGGTGAAATTTGAATCGGGAGTGAATCCAAGAGAGCTAATGAATTGCGTTAGAGGTAGGAATATCAGGAATTTATCTTTAAGGGAAGCCTATACAGAAAATAAGCACAGAAAGTGAAGATAATTGATACAGTGATATCGCGTTACTAATGCCATAAGGTCGTAAGCGACATTATACGACCTTCTGGTTCAATTAAAACCAAAAGGTCGTATATTTTTTTGTTTTTCTCGGAATCGTCATGAAATCGATGAAAACGGATAAATCCACTGGAAATGAGAAAAAAAAAATTTTGGTCGGATACGATCTTATGGCTTTAGTTTCGCGAAAAAATCGTGAAAATTAAAGCCAGAAGGTCGTATCCGCCTTTTTTTTTTTTTTTTCGAATCGCCGTGAAATCGACGAAAACGCGTAGATCCATCAAAATTTCCGAAAAAAGACGATATTGTCGGATACGACCTTCTGGCTTTAGTTTTCCACGTTTTTTCGCAAAGATAAAGCCAGAAGGTCGTATCCGCCTTTTTTTTTTTTTTTCTTCAAATCGCCGTAAAATCGACGAAAACGCGTAGATCCATCAAAATTTCCGAAAAAAGACGATATTGTCGGATACGACCTTCTGGCTTTAGTTTTCCACGTGTTTTCGCAAAGATAAAGCCAGAAGGTCGTATCCGCTGAAAAATTATTTTTTTTCGGAAATTTCGATGGATCTACGTCTTTACGTCGATTTTACGGCGATTTGAAGAGAAAAAAAAAAAAGGCGGATACGACCTTCTGGCTTTATCTTTGCGAAAAAACGTGGAAAACTAAAGCCAGAAGGTCGTATCCGACCAAATCGTCTTTTTTCGGAAATTTCGATGGATCTACGCGTTTTCGTCGATTTCACGGCGATTCGAAAAAAAAAAAAAAAAAGGCGGATACGACCTTCTGACTTTAACTTTTACAATTTTTTCGTGAAATTAAAGCGAGAGGGTCGTATGTGTCCGGCACATACGACCTTCTGCTTTTAATTTTCGAATCTTCCAATTTCAATTGATTTACTCGTAATTGGCGATTCTAAAGCGATTACAGAAAAAAAAAAAAATTATACGACCTTCTGGCACTAAAATCGCGTTTTTGGCGCTTACGACCTTATGGCATTAGTAACGCGATATAGTTAGCAAGATTCGAATCTGATTTCTGCATTACATTATATCAACTGAATCCCTAGTTTATGTGGGAAGATGTGTCTCAATAATTATCTGCACTTAAAGACACACGATACACACCATGTTACCAATTTATATTTTTTATGGAGGATTAAGGATTATAGTTAGATGACAATGTTTTTATTTCTTATTACAGAACGAAATTGATCTCTTATCCTGACGCAAAAAATTGAAAAAAAAAGCGGAGAACGTTCAAGTGAAATGCCACGATCGGGCTAGCAAGTTGCGAACATTTCGAGGACTTTTGAAAGTGGATGAAATTTTGTTGTTGACTGCAATCGCTTGTTTCGATCTAATTACTGTCGCAAGCTGAAGTGTGTCTTCAGTTAGCTAATATTTTGACTTTGCATTCGTATTACTTTGGAGAGTTGAGAATTTGAAGATTTTTGCAGTATTATACTACGACAATGAGTATTTATACATCGTACTATTTTTCGCGGGGTCAAGTCACCTTCAAAGTAAATATTTCATTCGTTGTTTTTCGACAAATTGTTTATGGCAATATTCAATGTTTGGTACACAATTGTAAAGAATTCTTTTCGGAGTTTGCTGAAGCAGGATCATCATCATTGCCTGGGATGCATCCATCGCCACAATGAAAACCGACAGCATTGCATGGCCCTGTATTTGGTAAAAATGTCAATTTTAAAATGAAATCAGTTTCACTTTATTTTTAAACAAATGTTTACAACTTACTTGAAACACAAAATGGGGTCTTTGATTATTTTCCAAATATATGACCCAAAAGCGAAGTCCGTTTTGCTCTAGTTATTACACCTGTATTGATTTCCTTGAACGTTTCAGAACCAATCTCAGCATTGCCTGGGATGCATCCACCGTCGCAATTACAACCGAAAGCATTACATGGTCCTTTACCACAAAACACTCCAGGAGCAAATTTTCCATCTCCGCAAATTTGGGTTCCACACCTGGGTTTGCCTCTCTAATTTGGAAAATATATCGCCGATTACTCCATCAGGGTCTTGAATGCTTCGAGCTTCGCCTTCTTGAACGGCACTACACTCGTATCCATCGTCAGTATTGAACAGAATGATTTCTGATCTATCACAGCAAACGCTTTGAGCGCTGCGAATAAAGTTTATTGACAATAAAATAAAACTCAGAATCAAGACTTTCATATTGAAGTTTACAGTAAAAACTGTTGAATGATATTCGGCTAACTGTACCTTGAAAGTGCATGTCGCTTTCTTTTATACCTAAATTGCAGCAGAATTTGTTAGGAGGGATCAATGTTTCAGTGTGAATTTATTTTAGCTACACCGTTGACTGAAGATATCAGTCAACGCTCAACGATGTCGATAAGGTCTTTGTCACTGACTTCGACCCTTAGCCTATTTATACAAATAATGATACATACCTATATAGCTTTGGTGAAGCCCTGCGGTTATTATTAATTTATAAACAAGGAATTTACAGTGTATACTACATCGATAGATGGAAATGAGGGAAGCTCAGATAGATCTAAATTACGTTTCATATCTCAACATAGCAATTCTGCGAATGCACAGATTGCCAGAATAGCCCAGGCACATGCAAAACGTAGCGTTGATTATTGTCGAGCAGCTGCAGGGCTGCAGGGGAGTAGGAGACTTCCTGTGTTATATTTCATTCCCAATTTTGTCGCCCGGAATTAGTTTTTTAATTAACTCTTTGCCGAGTATTGGAACCCGGAATTTCCGTAAATGCGTTAGTCGATTGGCAATTCTGCTTCACTGCGATCCTATACTCTACACCACATGTGATTGTGTACATACGTACATATGTATATGATTTCTGTGTATCTCTGCAAACCTGACCTATACACCCATACTATAGTTTCCAGTATCTCGAGCCCTACAGCGCTATCGCATGTTTAATGTATATTAAAAAGTAATTTCATTAGCGAGAACCGCTAAAGCACTACTTCAATCTAATTAGCAGCTTCCATATTTGAAAGAAAAACGGATTCAAAGAACCAAAAATAAAGTCCCGGTCTCGATATCGCGATAGCGTTTACAGTTATATACACGTTATGCGCGGTGATACCTTAACGAATGGCAATTTCTTCACTATAAACCGCGAGTCAAATTATTTGACAAACTGATTTATACCCTCAGAAAATCATTGAAGACTTCTGCACAAGGACAAATTCATGACCCGATCAATTTTTGAAGACCAACGATCGTCTGATTATTCATTAGTAACGACAAATATAAGCTGTATACCTATACGTACCATTAGATCGTTGTCAAGCGGCAAAAACTTCTCGTTTTCTGTTTCTTCTCATCCATTCGTTATCAGCTATCGTTAGATATCTTCTGAATGGTCAATCAATATTTTCGTAGATATCAGTTATAGTCAATCTTCTTGAAGAACTCTATATTACCGACGAAGTTACGGAGTTTTAGTTTTACGACGCGCCTGACTGTAGGCAACTCAACATGCAGCCGCGTATAGATGGTTTGATGCATCGCGGGAGACACTAAACTTTGAATTAGAGTTAAAAAATATTCTGCGGTCAAAGGAGAACAGAAGATTATGCATAACTATTGAACTGTATTATTCAGAAGGTTTTTTTTGGTTTAAATTTGAGATAAATATGCTTGAAATTTATTTAGGTAACTATGTTACGTGTAAGAGGGTTTTCGATTGAGGAATTTTGATTTTCATTCTTCAGCGTGAAATTTCTGGTTATTTTTGGAGGGATTTTTTTTTATACAGGACGGTGAACGGGAAGCGATATGAATCTAATGAGATAATTAATTAAATAAGATTTGCATTTTACAAAGCAATAAGTTACATAAATCCTTACAGAGAATTTATATCTTAAATTTATAATAATAACCACATATTTGTCATTTATACAAACATCTAATAATATCAACTTTGACGATAAGTTTATCAAATTTTCTCATTTCTTCACCGCTTGCAATGGGGGTGATTGATGAACTATTATTATAAAGTTTATGTCACAGCGAATAAAAATTACAGAATTCGACAGTTTGCGTATAATTATCATAATTAAGACTCTTAACGTGTTACATACGTTATGAATGTTTATTTTTCCTTCATCTTCTTTTCTTCTTATTCTTCTTCTCATCCATCATACTTATAGTTTGTCAAGATTAAACGATTCATTTATATTTTATTATCGTATTATCTATTTGCAAGAAAATGACGAGATGCCGAAATAATTGGAAGACAAATTGACAGCTTGACAATTAACGGCGTTTAGCACCACGTGCGTATAAAAGCGAGAGGAACCAATATCATCGACACAAGCAACACGACACATCTGGGTCCATCAAAGACCTGCGCGCACACTTAATTCACGAATTAACAAAAATTTGCGTTTTGCTTGTATAAATTGAGTGTAATCAAGGTGTCGCATCGTAATGTAGTTTTTTGTTCTTTCTTTTTTTTCTCTTTTTCAAGGTATCCCATTCACAGAGTAAATCATTGCTTATTTATAATGTATTATTTTTAATTTTTTTTTTTTTGTTTGGTTTATTTTTTTCATCTATTCGATTCATTATTTACTAACATAGTAAAAATAATACTATAGTCGTCTTCGTTATTCTGATTCACATACGTCGTCAGAGTCGCGCGCGCGCTCGCCAGCGGAATAATATACAAAATGAAATCTACACGGTCTCTAATAATTAATACTTGTTACTTATTAAGCACAACGAGAATCAGCTATATGTATATATATATGTATATCTTTCTCTTCTCAATTCCTTTAAACAATTTTCTTTTTTCTTTTCAATCAATATGTATATCCGCTGTGACGACAATCAATTTCTAGCGTCTCTGGACCTGTAATCCGCCATGTTCAAGGGGATACGATGCTACTTTCTTCAAACTTGCATTTCCGCTTCTTCCATTTCTTTAATTCCTTGGTCCAGCTTACGTACTTTCATTTTCTTCTTGTCGTTCACAATTCCATAAAAGAAAGTCTCCTCAATCGCTGTAACGTGAAAATATATCCTATTATTGAAAGTAACACAAAATGTAACAACAAAATTAAACACAAATCCCATTATCTTACTGATACTTTTTGATCGCTTATATGTCTTTCTTTCTAGACACCATAAGCATCTACTGTATTTATCGCATTTAGAGAATTTATAATTAAATAATGACCGTAGGATTGTTGTATCGATTAGAATAGCTACGTTACATACGAAAGAATTCAGTAGACGTATAAAAATAATTTAAATTGCAGAATAATTTGTTGCGAATCGAATGATAACAAAAATTTAAATAGGTATTTTGAAGAATTCGAATCGCTTGAATACTTCGCAAAAGTGAAACAATCATTTGATTAAGTTTTTTTTGACGAGGAGTTGCAATTATTCACTAATACGTGACTGACAATGAGATATTATTATGATTGTTGGCATTTTTATTAGCATGAATACTGTTTATTCTCTCTTCTCACCTGTCGCTATTATCAGTAGTAGCTTCCTCGCTGCAGTCGAGGTCCAATTCGCCCTGTATGGCGCTCTGCAGATCGTCGATTCTTTGAAGAGCAAGGCGAAGGTCGTCTCTGGCAACTTTAGTTTCAGCTTCGGCAGCCTCTAAAGTTTTTTCAAGATCACGTCTTGCCCTTGTCGATTCATGTTCTCGAGCTGTTGCCGCTGTTGCTTCGTCTCTAGTCTCTCTTAACGAACGTTGCAATCTTCTAGCAGCATCCTGAGCAGTTTGCTCTTTTGTACGTAGCAACGCAGTCTCTGTTTGCAATTTATCAACGTTTTCTTTCAACCTAGCGATTTGGGTCTGCAAATAAACAAAGATCATAAGATTCGTATTGTTTGAATCGATATAGGAATATGTTTATTCTAGTTTTCTCTACAGAAAACGTTTGAATTAATGTTAGTTGTTGTTTTCTCACCTCGAGACGAGCTCTGGTAGTTTGTTCCAGCTCCAGTTTACTCTCAAGCTCTTTGCAACGGAACTCTAAACGCCTTGTAGCAAGACTATTGGCTGTGGGATCGCCGAGTTGTTCTACAGATTCTAAACGCTGTGATAATTCAGTCAGTTGATCCTTTAGCGACGATCTCTCAGCTTCTAGTGTGGCTACCTGCGACTGAGCGTCCTGGAGCTGAGCCTGCTCAGCGGAAACCTGCTGCACTACAGCTCGATACTTCTTTAGTACCTGAAAAAAGGAACAAACATCATGAAGACATGAAAAGAAAAAGTTTTGATACAGAAAGATAAGGAGAAAAGAAAATTTGCTTCAAATCGAATCGCATCATGGTGAAAATCCGAATATTTAAAGCCTCTGAGTTTTTACTTAATTTGTTTTGATTAGATACTCAATTTCAGTACATAATTTGTATTCGAAAAATGTAAATATTCACCAACCTCGGCCAATTCTTCCTCATTTTCCTCCAGCTGAGATCGCAAATCTGCTCTTTCTCTAGATGCAGCATTTGCTCGCTCATCAGATTCGGATCGCAGTCGGGATGCCTCTTCGAGGGCAGCTTGAGTCTCGTTTAATTCAAGTTCCAGGGCTTGTTTAGCCTTGACTGCAACAACGCGGGCGCATTCAGCATCCTCCAATTGATTCTTGAGCTGACGGAGTGCCGCCTTGCCAGCGGAATCGCCTTTGGTACGTTCCAGCATGGTTTGCGCATCTCGAAGTAGCGCCCTAGTCCTCTTTAAGTCTCTTTTCAGTCTGTGGAATCAGAAATTAAAGAAAATTCATTGAATAACTCCTAATTGATAGAATCGGACTTTAAAAGCAAGTTAAAATGAAAATAGCAATTACCTTTGCATAGTTTCTGCATCTGCAGCACGGTCTGTTCTGTCCTGTTCCTCGAAAGCCACTAATCGACGTTCGAGTTCGTGTTTTTCTCTAAGAAGAACGGTTCTTTCTTCGTGTTCTGTTTCGAGCTGAGCCTCGAGAGCTTTCACCTTCTTATGAGCATTGCCACGCACTTCTTCAAGTTCCTCATCGCGCTGCTGCATTTCTTTGCGCATCTCTTTCCTCTGTTGTTCGATGCTCATTTCAAGCCTGAGCTTAGCTTGTTCAAGAAGCTGTACTTGTCCGGCAAAGTCATCGAGCTCCTCTTCTTGGTCCTTAGTTTTCTTCTCAAGTTCATGTTTTGCTTTTTTCAATTGCGCAACTTCTTCCTCAGTCTTACCACCGAAGGTGAGATCTTCTAACTCCTGAGTCAAACTGTGTAGTCGTTCTTCTTTCAGTTCGATTTCCAATCTGGCATCCTGCGATCGCATTTTTATGTATAAATCAAACTTGTACAATATTGAATGTTTACACAAGAGGTATAAGAATTTTATAGCAAATACTCACGCTCAAGTTTTGTTCAATAGTGAACTTTTCTGCAATGGCGAGTTCCTTTTCCCTGGCAATTCGTTCTCGAAGTGTTTTTTCTTGTCTTAGATCGTCCATCAGATTTTGTGTTTCTGAGTCGAATCTGTTCAAGAAATAGAAGTATTAAAAAAGCGTCGAGCTGGTTACCGATATCTTTGACGTGAGAAGTGCTTAATATTACTCTAGCAAAGATCTGGACTAGATCCAATAGTAGAAAACGGAAAGACCGAGCCCACCGCAGATGCCAATGCAATTATTTACCCCGGGGGTCGGTGCCGTCACTTTTGGTCAAAAGCCAAACACTTGTTAGAATTGATTAAGTAAGAGAAATATTATCACGCAGATCCAAGAAAGGGAATTAATTAAGTTACAGAACGTTTGTGTTCCACCGATTTGTATTATCAGCAAAATATTCTACTCACTTGCGCTGTTTCTTCTCAAGGAGATTATTTCTCGCAGTTTGTTCTTCGAGCAGTAAACGCAGATCGTGCATCTCTCCGTTCAATTTTTGGACCCTGCGTTTCCACTGACCAACGACTTGTCGTTGTTCTTCGACCTCCTCGTAGGCGTCTGCCAACTGAATAAGAGGCAAATTTCGAATGATTTTCTAAGCTATTCTTTTAATCATAAAAATTTATACAGATCTCTAATTCATAGTTAGGTAGTGGTGAAAATCGGGGGAATTTACCGAGATCGCGATAAAACGAATTGATTAGATACTTGAAAACGTTATTATTAACTTTTAAACAGATCTCTAAATCAGTGTCCGCTACTGATAATGAACACTCGAGTTGAAAATATGTTATAAATAGCAATACGCGTAAAATTCAATAGTCAAATTGAATTATTTTTCATTTCAATGATTAATATTCCGTGAATAATCACTTTGAGATTATCGAGAGCACCTGAATTTCATGAGTGAGCCAGAATCTCGTTCAAGAGAAAAGTAAATAACTTTACTTCGGAACTACAAGAAATTTACCAGGAAAGTTCTAACTTAAAAAAATTTCGGAGGAATAACTGAAAGTTAGGAAAGTTTCAGGGAATTAAAAGATAATCTGTGAATCCTTTCAATAATAATAAATAGATTTATCAAAATAAATGGAATTGCAGTTCGGAAATTATTCGCAAGGTGAATGTTTTTCTAGAGTTTCAACTTTGGATTCCTGAAATATAAAACGCGACCGGAAACGAAGAGGAGTGGGCGCGACATCCGGCTGCCTAATCTCGATGATTGATTATCTGAAAATGATATAAGAAGAAGTTTCTTTCGCCTACCTTTTTCTCTAGTTGTTTTTTGAGTCCGACCAATTGCTCGAGATCGTCTTCGTGTTGTTGAGCCATTTTTCTTTTTGTGAATTCGAGTTCTCTGACCGCGTGTTCGTATCTCTGTTTATAGACGCCTCCATCATCTCCGTCTTCGCCATCGGAAGCAACTCCGTTAAGATCCGCAGCTCTGGCATACAAAAGTTCCATTTCCAATCGTTCTGTTGTTTGCTGAAGATTTTTATTCGCCTCTGTAACATCCTGGAGTTCTCGTTCCAAACGAAGACGTTCAGAAGTCTCAGCGTCGATTCTTTCGGCCGCGAGTGTCGACGTCGAATGTTCCTCAGCAAAGTCAGCTGTGATTTCGCTTAACTGGAAATATAAAGGCAGTCCCTTCTTTTCATCGAATTCAACTTTGCGATTTCCATAAAAAAATCCCAATGTTTCAAAAAAAGAACAAATAATCTCTCAACTGGGTTGCCTTGGACTTTTCATTAACTGTAAATAATTTTTTCCCTTTCATTTTGGATTTTATGAGGACTATTTTTCATCGTTAAAAGGCAAGCTATGGGTCTGTCAAGTTTCAAATTTTCCTATCCAGCTATTTCACGAAACATCGGACTGAATCATTTCGGACAAAAACACAGATGGACGGACCTATGTTCAGAATCACGAGTGGTATCAATTAAAGAGTCCGCGGCGGAATTCGAAAATGTTCATGATTCTGCATGAGACATCAATTACCCCAAGCCTCTGATAAGACCAATACATGACTGATGAACAATTGAATCGACTGGATTGTTAAACACCTTATATTATCCCGAATATTAACTCCATCATGAAGGATACGAAAATTCTATGGATTGGCGAAAATGGTTTGTGACCTGGAACCAATACTTTTCCAGTCTTCACGCGATGAGCAGTAAAAATGCAACACATAGCAAAACCCTAGCAGAAAACACGTGGAGATGATATACGGAGGTTTTTATTCGCTACCTCTTCGCCATCAAACTCTGACAAGGTCCTGTCCTCAGACAATCTGGACAGAGAACCAGATGGACTTTTAGCGACGCTATTGCTTCGACTGAAGTACTGAAAACCCTTGATCATGATGTTGGTTGCGCTTCTACTTCTGCCCAAAGGACGATATTTGTTGTTATGAGGTAGTGCAGCCAGGTTTTCAAACTCGGTTGCTTCATCCCTGTGTCCCAGGCTCTTCCACTCGTCCATAACGTGATCGGTTCTCTGTAAGAACTCCGATATCTTCGACGAAAGATAAGATGATGCAGTGGTGGGTTCAAGATGTGCAGCAGTGGGCTTGAAGGACTGTCGAACCTTCTGTTTTTCGATACCAAGAACGAAATTGAGACTAGCATCGAAGACCACAGGGGCTTGTTCCTTCTCACGAAATTCATCAAGTTTCACAGACGCACACTCTTGAGGGAACGTTCTTCTGGGTGTCGGTGAAGTTCCGGATCTCGAACTGACCGAACCAACTGACGGTGACCTTGTCGATCTTGAAATGACCGGCGTTATTGATCTCGCAGTTTTCGAACCGACCGATAAACACGGGGATGGACTTCTGCTGACGATCTTAGTACCAGCATTCGGCTTGATCACGGCCAATTTGTTCAATGGTCTTTGCTGGAATTGGTTTGGAGGTAAAGGAGGTCTACGTGAAAGATTGCCAACGATACCAGCAGCCAGATCACTGGTCATCGACCTTCTGATCGGCATCGTTTGCCTTTTGGTTGTACTGTTGTACCCAGTTTCAGCAAAACTGCTACAGGAACCCATCGGTGATGACATGGGTCCAGCATACATGGTCGGTGCGAGTGGCATCGCATAGACGTTTCCGAATAATTGAAGAAAAGAAGCTCTTGAATGAGACGCGAGCTGCGTCGACAAGTTTTTAACACCAACTCATGACGAAGGAGTAAATATACGATTAAGGATAGTTGTTTGGCGTGAATTTTCGTCACGTAGATACCGAGACACAGGTATTCACTGTTCACAGAGTTGTAAGATTCCTGTAGTTCTATTGTTGACGATTTCCTGTTACTCGTGGTCACTACATCGTGACACTGTTACAATATTGTAAGAGAGTTTCTTCTCCGAATAAAACGTCATTGTCTGGCCACTTCCTTTCGTTCAAACTTCTCCATGAATCATAGCACGAAGTGTCCACTTTTGGAACGTTGCAATGTATCAAAGAGCGGTGAAACCTACAACGTCATTTGCTTTTCGATTTTCTGGCTAATTGGATAATCTAATTTCGAGTAAAGGTCGATAGCAGTTGCTGATTGCGTAACTTGAACATCCGATAAACGGGGATCAGTCTTTGAACCCCTTGAAGCTGAGAGAAGAACCGAACGAACGGAGAGTTCGGTTGCAACTGCTGTTTGCGTTTAGGAGGTGTGCCGATGGCGAAACGTCCGTGGCAAAAGCAAAGCGAAGGTGGTGGAGGAGGAGGTGGTCACCTCTGAGTTATTCTGAGAAAAGACAGACGGAATTGGACCCAGGCCAACTAATGGCTCCTGTCTTTCTGCAGAGTACCAGGGCATATAGGAGAAGAAGAAGGGCAGGGTTTGAAAAGATGCATTTTAGCCATAAAGATCAAGAAGAGCGAGAGTCAACTGTCAAAGTCAAACATTGCGTCGAGTTGACGACGCGTAGCAATCAGAAGAGACGGTTAATTGATCGCCATACACCAAATCGATCATTAACACCATAGACTTGGTGCATCTCTTCAAAAATTGATCAAAAGATTCACTCTTCATGGCACAGCTCTTAAACACGTGTCAAATAATACCGAGAAGGGGCCAAGTGATCATTCATACTATGCCAGACACCCGCACCATTGAATTATGGTCAATTAGGGAAGTATAATTGCCAGATTCTTTGAATTGCGGGTTCCATAAAGTCGATTTAACTTGAGGATGTTCCTAATTGTCAGCCCAACTAATCGACTGTGATAGAAAATGCCGGTGATAAAATTGACCACCGGGTTGATCCAGGTCAGGAATACCTTTACCCACATGGAATCTATTCTCTGACGTGCACTTAACCCAAATCGAACGGGGCGCGTGTCGGGAATAGTTGAGAATGAAGTAGCCATGGCGAATTGGTGCTGGTACTAGCTCACCTCGTCGAATAGTGCAAAAGACGAATTGGTTCGGTTACGCAACGACAATTCGTTCGACGTAATGCCTAGTTACTCCGGCGTCGCGGCGCCTGTGACGAAAGTAAAAAATCGTCTTCATACGTTCTTAAAAATAATAACATAGGCTCTTATTTTTACATGCAGCACACGTGTAATTCGACTTCGACAGTACATCGAGTCTTGAAAATATTCTCGAGTATATTGGCCACTATACCCAACTGACGATTGGGATCAGTATTTTTATTTTATTTTTTTTCCAAACTCCAATTCGCATACTGTTCATTTCTCTCCAACGAATGCTATTCGTGAAAAGCAAACGCTAATGAATTCTGATGCTCCTTTGAAGTTCGTTTCCATAGATTTACTTTCATTTGGCACGTGTTATCCGTCAGTTTTGATTTGGCAAGAGATTAGATAGAAGTCGAGTTTGGGTAAAGGTAGAAGAAGATTGTGCATCTTCCATCGATCAGTTACCCTGACTGCATCTCTATACGGATCTAGTCATCTCCCTGTTTATTTATTTATTTTTTCTTATCATCATCTTCTTTATCGTTACTATGCCAATGCAAAGTCCGATGCTTTACGAGCAGCAGGTGTGCGAGTCACAGCAGCCGTCACCTTTTGCTAACATATAAGAGACAGCGAGACGACAGCGAGGGGGTCAACGACTCATTCGTCGGTTAGTTCCGGGTGCTCCTGGTGGCTTCTGCATCATCGGATGATATTTCTGTTACTGTACGATCGATTTCAAATAGATTTTTCGATAGTTTTTTTTCTTGCACAGAATTTTTTACCGATTTATCTTCACCGATGATCGCGAATGAGAATACAATTTTTGACGTGTTCCAAAGTCTTTTTGATCACAATCTCAGTCTTAGCTTAGCTAACGGCTATAGAGAAGCATCATCAGATTCATCCTTCTCAACCGACAAAAGCAACCTGTCAGTAAAAGAAGTTGCCGAGAGTTCGAATTCGTTTGGTGTATTCACTGGATGAAAATAAGGCAAAGGAAGCACTTTTTTTTTTCACAACTAGTAGTTTTGTACGAGTATATAGATATGTATATCGTCTGGTACGCGAGTTCCATGTAATTAAATACGCGCCCAATTGGTAAATACGAACTATTATTCGGGTATACGATATACCCGAACGAATTTCAAGAAACCAAGACTTGGCACGTATACGATGCTGAACGAATTTCATTTTTCTTGACTTTTTACAGTACCTACCGATACAGAGAAATAGAGAAAAATACGCTTTACGTAAGATCCTATAAAGAAACGCGTATATAGAAATTTCACAATTTGATGAACTTACATTTTCGATGCCAGAAACCCCGAGCATATCCAGAATCGAAACTTGAAACTGTACCCGCAAAACGCGTATAGATATATCGGTAATATTAATAGATGAAAACTTTTTACGTATGGTAGTATAGTCTTTGATCTCTCGGCACTGACAGATTTCAACACTTGTGTCAACTCGATCTAGTCATGTGCTGCAAGTTTGACGACTGTCGTTCGCAGCAGCAATCAAGGGACGCACGTTGAACGGAACTTCATGCATCTATTGTGCAGAGACTATCTTTCCATTTACTCTCTCACCGCGATGGATATAGACGATTTAATTGAGCCATAGTTGAGCATAAAAGAATTTCTTTATGGGCGTTCATTCTTGCTTATTAAGTTAATTTCTACCGCTGCTGTTTGAACTCGAGGCGAATATCTTTACGCAGATAAAATTTGCAACAAAAAAAGAAAAAGAGAGACAACAATTCGCCGCCTCAAAACGAAGCTTCGAGTGTTTTTTAAACAGTCCCTCAATACATCGAAAAAGAGCTTTCGTTCTGTTCGATATAGGAACATCGAGTAAGTACAGTCGTAGAATTTTACGAGCGTGAGAACAACGGGTGGGGCTTTTAAAAAGCAATAAATTCGAAAGATCGATTAGTAGCAGACGGGTGATTCGGTAACTCGCGATGATACAGCAAGTCAATCGTGTTATTTTTCATTCTAAGATTCATAGAATTGGAATTTGTCTAGAGATCGGAATTTTTTGTCGTCATGAATATATTGGATCACTGCCAACTGTCGTTGACACATTTTGGATAGACTCGGTTTTTTTTTTTCTGATTTCTTATAGACTTTTAACCATCGCTATGTGGCAGAATTTAACGATTCATTTCACTCCACTTATAATTACACATCTCGAAAAACTGAGTCGACTTTAATCATTTCATAATCAGTGAGGAACAATAAATTGATTTCTTTTCAACTCACCTTAGTTTCAAGTTTGTCGTTATCGTGTTTTAGGTGATTCCGCTCTTGTTCCAATCTCTCAACTTTGGCCCTCAGAATCTCCAACTCCTCCTGCCAACCGACATAATGTATATGCTAAATAATGACCACTTTTCATCTTACAATTTCCTCGAGTTCAAAACGTAACTCAATTACAGGGATTCACGGGAAACCATCTCTTTTTAGGACTTACCGTTCTTGCTTTTAGCTGATCTTCCGTACGATGAACGTTCAGAAGTGGCGCTACCTTGACGTAAAGACGCCACCATGGCCATTCTCGAACGGACATAAGTTTCCTTACGTTTCTCTGTATGCATCTTACGGCCATATCTTGAAGCTGTGGCAAAAAATGTAGGATTTGTTGAATTTTGAACTTTTTCATGATTTTATTTGTTTTTTGAATGAAGTTTTCGAGGCGTACCTTCAAGGTGTTGAGTTTGCGACGTGCGAGATAACCGCGGCATCTTGCCTGTAGTAAGATTACGTGACCGGTCAGTTTCTCGTCCCTCTGAGACTCTAGTTGTTCCAAGGCTCCAGAGCGGAAAAATATCTGCGAAAGAAAAAGGACGCGCGTCCAATTTAACGAGATAACGACTAGGCGCTGGTTGGTTGAGTAAGATATAAAAGCATAAAGAAAACAGTTACAAGATATGCAAGCGGAATTTACTTCATGGGGTAAATAATGTATGTACATACACCTACTTATGCAAATATTTGTTAATAAGCTCGAAGAAGCGCGCGTATATGTCTAAAGCCTAATGTACCAAAGCTCTTAATCATTAGTCCAGCGTATTGAAAGAAATGCAAAGTTCAGTAAGCGTTAAATGATCCTTTTTGATCCTTTCGTATCGTAGATGCATAAAATAATCGCTCTTAAACTTATTTGTCACACTAACGGCGTCGCTATTTGAGGTCAACTACCTTTGAAAAAAAGTCTAAGACCGATCGCCTTGGAGTGGGAAAATGTGGTTTGGGCTATTTCACGGATTTGGTGGTCAGGTTGATCAGGTACGAATGCGAAACACCGATGAAATGTGATTACTGAATAAGAAGATATAAAACGCGAGTCAGAGCAAAGCTGTCGCAGTAAAATTCTAATCCAACAGTTTTGTTCTCATCAAAACGGAGTATATTTTAGCTGGTCATCCGGCAAGATGGGCTCCAGAACTGATGCAAAAAAGGGCAAAAAAATATACATCAAACGTCCGGTTCAATGAGCAAAAATTAATTCCACAACCAAGCTCCCACTACCTGAGTACGGTAGCGTGTAGTTTTAATGGTGACCTGTTGTCTTTCGACCAATGGGATGACCGAAGAAGTCGAACGAGTCTTTTTCAATGTTGGAGACTTCCAGCTCTCGCTCTCGCTGCTTCTTTGACTCTGGGACTTGGAATCTTCCCAACTTTCGATGCTACTGGCCCCGCTTGACGTGGACAAACTTTTTCGCGCCAATTTTTTTTCTTCTGTTGGAATGAACCGCTGCACTATCGGAGTTGCGTTAAACACTTCGATGGTTCTTTCCAGGCTTGTATCAAGGTCCTGGATGATTTCCTTAAGGAACTCTTCGCTTTTGTTGAACTTCTTCAACTCTTCGTTACGGTCTTTCCATTCAGTTTCGTTCTCGTTGCTCATGTGGCCACTATCTTCGGAGCAATTATCGTCGGATATGTAGCCGCTGATTTTATCGTTTTTGTCCTTTTTAGACAAGTCCTTATTCTCTCCGATTATCGGATTACTTATAGCCACGGTTTTTTCCTTGTTCCATTCCCCAGGACCAAGAATATCCTTCGACGCGGGTGGCTGTGGCAAAACTTCGGTATTTTTGCAGTTGAAAAAGTTGACGAGGTGCTCAATGTCCTTCGTCCGTTTTGCACCGTTTAGTCTTTTTGCTTCTAAGGCTGCAGCATCGGGTGCTACAATAGGAACTGGCGGTGGTTTCTTCGATAAATTAACGGTGCTAGTGTTGATTCTCGGTTTGATTGGCGGCTTGGTTTTCGTTGCCGGAGGCTCTTTTTTTTCCTGTGATTTCTTTATCTGGTTTTCCCAGTTCCTACGTATCTCTTGTATATTTGTTTCAGGTTCACCTCGGCGAAGGAGACTTTCATGGCTTTTTGCAAACCCTCGGCTTCGTTCCAAAGTCTCTTGACTCCTCGTCAAATTTTCTTTGCTTCGCGCAAGCTCCTCTCTACTTCGATTCAAATTCTCGCGACTCCGAGAAAGCACCTCCTTGCTTTTCGCCAGATTAGCTCGACAGGTTTTCAGATCTATTTTCACATCTTTCTTCGGGGTTTTCGAGGACTTAACGTCGTCGTCTTCATCCAACTCAGCCATCAATTGCTGGACTCGTTTCTCCAGGTCCACAACATCATGGACTTCCAAAGGAACAGATTTCGTTCGTAATAATTCCTTCTTTTCCACGCCATTGTTATTTGCTATGGTACTTTGATCCTTCAGGGCGTCAATCCTTTCCAAGGAGCTCCCATGGCTTTTCAGGTTTTCGTAAATGTGTAAATTCTTCGTCTTTTGAATAGGCAAGTTTTTCTGGCAATTTTGATATATCGGATCAACCGGCTTAACAACCGCATCCTTACAATTTTCGTATATATGTTCCTCGACGGAACGGTCGACCTCGTCACAGCCTGTGACCTTCTGGGTACTGGCCTCTGTGCTGCGATCTACCCGCGTTAGATCGACCAGAGAGCAATTGACCGCAATCGGAGAGCTGAAGTGTTGAGTGAACAGAGGTATTCGACTGGGTCGTAATCCGGAAACAGATTTTGCCCTGGACATTTTACCAGCCCCAGAATCGCACGGAACGCTCCATAGGCTGGTGGTTCGATTAAGAATACCTCTATTCTCGGATTTTCCACTTCCAGTGTTACTTCTATTACCATCACACTGGGATTGTCTATTCTTCGGTGTGATTTGCAGGTGTTCTGAGTCTGCAGGAACGTTCCAAAGGCTGGTGGAACGATTGAGACTTTTTCTGCGAAGAGCGTCTGGTTTTTTCGGCAATTTATCAGGCGTGCAGGGTAAGCCCTTCTTCAGCAGAGCTCGATCCTCGAGTATGGTGCACGAATTTTCTTTTTCTTTTCGTTCTGACTTCTTTCTCGCATCCCCCTTGATCGGGCTCAGGGATAAAGTGCTTCTGCTAAGTCTGCTGAGCGGGGTACGAGATTTTGGAGTCAATGAAGATCGGGCTGCCGGAATAGGGTTACCGCTAGAATTATTCACCGCCAAACTAGTATCGTTTCCAGATATTTGTATCACGGTCACGTTTGGCGCGGCCGACTTAACCGACGGACTCGCACCTCGCGCACTTTTATTTGTAACGGCACCATGAGACTGTCTATTTGACGACCCGGTCATACTGTGCCGTTTGTTTATCGTCATGTTACCAGAACCGTTTTTATCGTCATTTTTATTACCCAGGGTATTCGAAGCAACTGATAATTGCTTCCCGGCAATATTCGAAGTGCTCCTTGCTTTGGCCAAACGCTGTGTCCCGGATGGTGACCAGCTCTGGTTATTGTAAAACTTATGAAGACCGGGGGTGCCGGTTTTCTGGACACAAGCTCCCTTCGCTGATGCCATGATATCTAACCCTTATCCAATCACACACGGTAAACCGATTAAATTACTTCGATTATTTATCGGCCACTCAACCAGGCCTGACATTCGATATGACAACTTCCGTTCGCGATTGAGAACTGCTATACAAGCCTCACGCAAAGTCCAACGAGTTATCAAAGGTTCACGACTTCCTTCTTGCACAACGATCGCTTACTGAATGGGACACCCGACTCGTTTTACTGTCTTCTATACGTGGATGATTAAACTTGTGTGTCGTGTTGTGTAGATCAACGACACGGAGCCAAGTATTGGTTAGAGATAGTGCACAGTACGTTGCTGGAGCTTTTGTATCCAGTCAGCTTTATCCGTTTCTCTCGAGGTACAATCGGATCCTTGTGGGAAGAAGCCAGACTCTTTGAAGAAGACGGTTTGATAAAATATCACAGTACACCGTGACAGAAATTCAGAGGCCACTCAGTCCGCTCAGAACTTCACAGTCATGCTGATTCCTTTTTTTGCACAGGTAAAGACGCTTATGTGCTGATCTTAGAAAAATTCCACTCAACGTGTTTCACGTCAGTCGATTTAAGCTAAACGAAACGTTGACGTTTGCAGAAAGCGTGACAGGTGAGCTGTCCTTCACTGCAAGTACATCTGCATGATTCTGAATGAACAATTTCAGTACTGCATGTCTTACTGTCTCGATTCTATTCTTTCGATCACTTCGCGGTGGCTGGAGTAATCGACAAATTACAGGAGCCGGATATGGACTGGATCGTTTAGCTCGATTTCATGGTTTTTAGTCACTTATCGATGATCTTTATCGGCGCGGATCTCGAATTGATGATAAAATGAAAGCGGAGACAGAGCATCCGCGACATTGCAGCGCGCGGCACTAGCTAGGACTGAATCCAGGAACACCGTTCTCCACTTCGGTAGGAGACGACGACGTAGCCAGTCAGTCAGGTGCGCCCCCCTGTGTCTCCTGCACCTTCTTCTTCAATCCTTCCCCACCTCGCAGAGAGCACCTGACCGCAACAGAACCAACACAATTGGTACCCTCCCGTCCACGCGACCGGTTGCTCAGACTACCGTAGGTGCCTGAACTTCATGCTTCTGTCGTCGAAGAAGGTTGCTTTGGATTTCCAGAGCTAGGGACTGGGAGAAGCCTGATTTCTGGAGCTTGATTAGCAATTATTGAGTAATCCTCGATGATTCAAGCCTGCCTAAGAAGCAGTTTCCGAATCGATAGATCGATGATTAGCTTTTCGACGCTACTCCGATCTTCAGCGGTCGTTAGATTTTTTTTCAGAGATTCAGAGCGCATAGTATATACATGTGAGCAATTATAAAACTGAATCGTGGAATAGAATAGGATGTTGGATTAAAAGAGGAGGCGGAAATGAAGTAGGAATTAAGAATGGAGAAGATATACTAGGAAGAAATTATTGCCTTGTGTTAATGCGCGGACTTTACAGGAGGGATACAGAGGTATATATATATAGAGAATGAAACAGAGATCCAGAACTTGATTATAACGAGGCGGAGAGAAAGAGAGAGAGAGAGAGAGAGAGAGAGGGAAAAAAAGGAACTAGAGTAAAATCTCTTTGCCTGGGAATCATCGCCAGACGGTGGTAACCGTGTAACCCTATGCAATCCGATTACATCGCGGTAATTATATAGGCAAACTGAGTTTACCTATACACAGATATAAATGTGCGGTTGAAAACCAAAAAAGACGAAAGAAAAAAAAAAGTAATGCGATTATCGATAGGCATGGTTAGCGGTTATAAGAAATAGTTTAGAAGATAACCGATCCCGTTCTTATACATGGAGGTAACTTCGATTCGTTAGCATTTGTGAATTTTACAAAGTTTATTAATTTTCTTCCGTACAAAAAGCAACGTCTGTTATAAATAAATTGAAAAAGTGATCGTTGAAAGAATTCGTGCGGGTAGTATACGTAGGTACGAGTGGAAGAAGAGGCCTCCAGTGAAAGTGGTTGCAAGGCGCGGCCGAGACATTGAAAAATATCCCAAGTGGAACAGTTTTATCGCGGACGTTACGAACCGGCCGATGTACAAGCGTATAGCGTAGCGAACCAAACTCTCCTGCAGGTACTGATGCCTCTCTCTTTCTCTTTTCTCGATAATCCCAAGAATACAGAAGATAAAAATATAAAATCGTTGACCGAACGAGTTGCAGTGCGCGAAATGAGGAAAAAAACTCGTCTCGGAAACCCTTCGCAAACCAAATGGCATATAAAAGTTTCATTATCGTTCAAGTCGGTCTAAATTACTATACAACAGAGATAAGGAAAATCGAATCATTTCAGAAAACAACAAATGTTACAGCATTCGTTATCGCACCGCAGGTTATCAACGACATAAATCACCCTTTTCCACGGTGCCTCGGTGTCTAAAGAAATGGGACACTTGTTGCTCGATAAGAACTGACCAGTCGATATAATGCGTCTTAGTACGGGATAAAACCATAATCTAGAGACCACATGTGTTCGTGAGAATTAGAACAATGATTGCAATGATAGAAATTTTTTAATCTGCGTAAAAAATCGCTGCAATAGGTGCAGGTCAAAATTTTAAAAGATCAATACGTAGAATGGCAAAAATTTCGAATTCTAATGATACAAAAGACTCAAATATAGCGACTGATAAAATCCATACGTAGTTGTTTTTTTTTTTTTTTTTAGTACTGCTTGAAAGCGTTTCTTCATGTACAACTTTTCCATATTTCGATAAATCGCTATTTTAACATTTGTAATTCTACAGGCCGTTCGAAATCTTGCTTTTTCGATATTTTGACCCGCACATCTTTCGAGATGTTGAATTTGTCGACGAACGTGAGTATACTAAGCAAACAGCCGAGTAGGGTTTTCGTTTGAACGGCAGCATAGGTATATAACTAATCCAAAGACGAGACTGCGAGGGTTTTGTCTACCTTCAAAACCGGGTTCTTTAGCTCGAACGATCGCGTTTGAAGATGCGAAGGATTGGCGCGCACCTGCTTACCTGCAGTGTCGTCCAGGCAATGGGTGTCCCGATTTTCGGTCCAAGTAGGTATACATATAAGTAAGTAACACACACTCAGCATCTTGAACACGCGGTTAGAAGAAGAAGACTCGTTTACTATTTATAAATTTTAATCCTGGAGCTATACATATAGTTTATTAAGCAATATAACGTCACGAAGAAGAGATGCGTGGATGTTGCAGCGATTAACTACGTGCAGATCTACAGCTGATCGGGATATATAATCGCACGGATGTTTATTACAATTTATAAACAGATGTAGGTACGAGATCCAAGTGAAGTGTGGCTGCTAGCAACAAGCTATACTAGTTGCCTACAGAAATAGGCTTTAGACACGAATAACTGTTTGTAGTGTAAAAATGGAAATGAGCAACGAATATGCAAAACTAGTCGTACAAAATCCAAAGAGAAGAAGAAAAATTGAAAGAAGAAGAAGAGGAAGTGAGAATATGCCAATGGGATTATGGTGTCACATTGTTTTTGTTCCGATACGTTTTAGATTTTTCAAACTCAAAGTTTCTATACGAGTCTCATATTATGCGGAATTACGCTTCGTAACCTCGTTTCGCAGCTGATATTACGGCCGATGACTGATGGAGCATTGAATGTCTTTCAAGAGGCTTTCGAAGAGCCAGTGACTTCTAGATTTAAGAAAGTCGTTATTCGTTAATATCACATAACAAATTATACTTTCCCAACTATGATATTGATAACTCCAAAATTTTTTTGACCATTTCAGAACAGATGAACGATTTTTCTGCAATCTTGATACAATTTGTCATAAATTTTTATGTACTCATTGGACATCATGTTCTTAAGAACTTTAGCACGTATCGTGACTATAGCAAGGGTGGGTTTTCTCAGGTCTTTCGACATCCCTATCTTCGCAGTTGTAGCTTTTAGTTTGATATGCTGCCTAGAAAACTAGACACACGACAAGCTCGTATTTCCAACACGTTCGTTATGAGCAGGACTATAACCGTCGCCATTTATGTCTTCGGTAGTTAATAAAAGAGAAACCTTTCGCCCGCGTCTATAAGTGAACGAGTAGCTAAAATGCTACTTTCTGAGATGTTGAATCGAACCCACGCCGCTATATGTTCGTTAGAGTGAAGACTTAGTTGTGATAAAAAAAAACCCGAAATAAGAATATCAATTAACGGTTCGATTCGCAGCAGCTTTAGCTGACTATCGCTGGAGTCTGGATCCAACAGATTGAACATTTCGATGGACTGTATTAATAGACTTCCGTTTCATATACCTACGTTTCCACGCGCACGTAAATATCTATCGAATCAAAGCTAAATTGATGAAGATCCGGAGAAACAGAATAGGACTAAAAGGCAAAGAAAAATAGACAAAAGTAAAGAGAGAAGTACAAGGGAGGCTGAGCTAATGATCTTAGTCGTTAACGGAGCTCACAAATTAAACGTAGAATGAAGGTGATGAGGGTGATTAGGAAACAGTTTATTGTGAGTGACAATAACACATCGATCACATATTGAAGAAATGGAAAAAGAATATAGAAAAATGGGGGAAACAAAAAATGGTAACAAATTTTTAATATACACATTGCGGTGTCCAGTAGAGGCGAATTCCGATCTCAGAGGAGAAAAAAAAAACGAAAGAAACAGGTGTACGAAGATCGATGAGTGGTCAAGAAACCACAAACGCAAAATTTCAGGCTTCAGGCTCGATTTACGATGAACAAAAAATGGACAGGTACCATTTCCCTCGTGAGAGTCATTGATATTGATATATGTAACAACTGTATAAATATCGCGGTTAGTAACGCGTTTCCAATGATCTTCGCGTTCCTCGTACATAACTACGTTACTACGTTACTATATTCTATCGTGAAATAATATTATCGAATTATTATTACTGCTCGTCGCTCAGATTTCTCACAATCAGTCACGTAGAATCCCAACGGTAAAATATTATTACGTATAATATTAGTTGCTAGACATACACTCATTCAATCATGACGATATCGTCGTATAAAATGAACGGACTCAACTAATCATTTCAAGGAATTAGAACATCGTCTTCTCGATATTATCCAGAGCAATATCAATAATAGCAATGTACACGGTATCCAGGTGAATTAAAATCTATAATTATTTGACTATTAGTAATTAGATTTCCCTGGACAGCGTAAGTCATTTTTATCCTCTTGTCGATCATCAATAATTAATCCTTCAGCATCATTTTTATGCAGAATGATGAAAGAATGAATAAAAATGAATGCCTGGACGAGCTTCGAACATAGTAATGTAAATTTATATTATTGTGAATCATGTGGTTAAGAAGCTTTCATAGTTGAATAGGAGGTGAGAAAATCGGGAAACACAGGAAGAGAATGTATTCTTGAATATGAGTCAAATATTTTGCACTCATAGCTGCGATTCTTCGATATTTGAGCCGTAATGGGGAATAATTAAGAATCCACGCAATAAGTATGTCGAAAACGCGGAGAAAAAAGGTAAACGAAAGTCTATCTGGATCAATTCGAAAAATAAATTCCGATCCATTCCTTTGATTGCCTTGGAAAAATAAATTCCTGATTATTTCCCCAACGTTTTCGAGTTTCAAATTCATAAGTTGTGCAAATTTTTACAATTCTGCTAAAATTTGACTGTCTAATTTCGTTGCGCCTAGGGTAATCAGGGCGTTTCAAGCCGAGTAGTAATTAGTATAGCTCGCTAACGAACCGGAATAAAGGATAAAAATAAGGTTGACTCGAACGTCATTATATTACAGGCATCTAGGGAAGTACGTGTTGGAGGATAAATCATCGTGGATTTCATCGTCGTAGATAATTCTAAAGGAAATAGAAAGAAAAAAAAAAAAAGAAAAAACCTACCAACGTGCATCTCGACACGAACGCGAGCAAGACGAACGCGATGTGAAGCCCGAGAGGGACGCTTGACCCTAAAGTCGACCTCTCTTCGCTCTGATAAATTCCAGGGCGTCCCCTGGACAATCTGAGCCTTGAAGAGACCCTGGAGACCCGGGGGACTCTCCAGGCGCCAACGAGCCTCAGGAATCACGTTTTGCGTCCTCCGTAGGCGAGCGCGGGCAACCCGATATCTATCATCTACAAACCGCTCTGTACTTTGTGCATACCGACCCAGATGCAACTTCAGAGATGCAATTACCCGGCTTTTCTTCTTCATGGGGTTATGGTATATGGCTAAGTTCTTCGTCTTCGAAACGGCATCGGCAATGATCTCGAATATAGGTACGATCCTACGCGAACAATCATTTTTACGATTACAGCATTCCAGTCATTTTTCTCATCGCCATAATCATTTTTCCCCGAGGGACTTGTATACTCTCTGATGAAATCAGTCAATCATCTTTTTCCGCAAATCGATTATCAATCACTATTGAATCAGCTGAAGTCACATGAAATTATTATTGAAACTATGTAAATCATCAAAATTATTGAAATTGCATAGAATCCTATGATCGTATCGAATCAGTACCTGACATCAATGATTCAAACTTTGACGTTAGAATCGCACTGTCTGGTCCACAATGATTAGAAATCATTCAAAGTAACCTAAAGTAGAAAAGGACCTGATGTATCAACTGGAAATGGCCTGAAATCGATTACGCGTTTCGTTGATTTTTCGAAATTTTTTATCAAAATTGAATCTTTGGATTGGACGTTTTTGAGAAGCAAAATTTGCAAAGCTGCGAAAAATAATGGCCAATGTATAATGGGCGATTGTTTTTATTCGCGAAAAACAATTGGCCAATTTTCTCTAAAAAAGGTATGTTTGTTTCAAGGTTTAGGGTAAAGGACTGAAATTCCAAGTATCCGGTTGTTCAACGGGGATTATTCTGATTGGTCCAAGTCTTCTTTGCCGAACCACGGAGTGATTTAGCGAAGTGGAAAGAGGTCAGGAGAGTAGGGCCGCAATCAAGTTTACTCGCAAAACAATGTAATTTATTGCGACCGAGAAGGCTGGTGCAGAAGCGCAATGTTTTTTTGCAAACGAAACACGTTGATTTAAACCCTGACGGTTGAGGCTGGTCGTTTAGAAACTTTGTTGGTGAACCAAAGTTGCCGGCGGTCTTACCAGCCGGGTTTCGAGGTTCGATAAATTGGGAAGTAAACTTTCGCAAGTCGTTCAGAAAATTTCTTTTATATATATACCACAGTTGCAGCAGTCTGCAGTGCACTGCGCGCACCGTTTTACCGATTCAGAAACTTGTTCCTCCGAACGAACCTTTCGACAAAAAACATTTCAACTGTCTCAATAATTGGAAGTTCGAAGAAACTTCCAGTTGTATTCTTATATATCCCTCTAGTTTTATCGTTACCACTGATATTTCCAATGATTTCAAGAGATTCTTCATTCAATGTATATGAATATATTGTATGCGCGCTTTACACACCAGTGAAAGATGCGATTTCAAATGAAAGAGGTATAAATGCAGTTTCTATTTAATAGACCTGCAATCATATGGCCAAGAACGCATCACGCTGCAATCATTATCATATTAATTAGCTAGACTCTGTTTTTCTAATGAACGTTCAGTGCAACCGAGGTAGATACCCTACTTAAAAGTAGCAAAGATCTTACGCCATCCACGACGATGGGATCCGAGGCATCAATCAAACACAAACGTACTTGACCGAATAATTTATACATTTTAAAAATATCTCGAAATTCAAAGGGTCTGGAATTTCATCCGGTGGTAGAAAAGGGGAGAAAAATAAGGTGCGATGGAAATAGAAGACAGTTTTTTTTTTTTTTTCAAACTAATAATTAAATTTGTTTCCATAGAGAAACACCTTGTAATTCGATTAACTACAGTTCATTATCTCCGAGACAACCAAAGACTATTTAGAGCCATCTGAAACTGACATGGTCCACTTCCTGACACTTGGTTTGCTCTTATTCGGGTTGTCGCCTCTTGTACGGTCAGATAAAGACTATCAAGACGCCCCGTTACGGTACGACGAGTTTTGTTCCACTTTGTTCACTACGGATATCAAACCACGTTCGTGCACCGACATTTTTAGACACTGGATGCATTTTTTCTTTTTTTTTTTCATCTTTTTTTTTTTTTTCAAACCTCACTCTGAAACTAAGTCACTCAAATATCCCTTCAGAATGATATATAGATATATTCTCGAAAGAACTATTCTAGAAACAAATATCTTGATTTGTCTGCAAAGTCAAGAAATGAATTCTGAAGATTTGTGGCAAAGAGAAAAAAAAAAAAAAAAAAAATCGAAGCAAAATTTGAATCGGTATGCATCGGCGTTTGAAAGAATTTGGTCAAACTAAAAATGAGGTGTATCGGTACATAGATTTGAGAAAGCGGGCGTATATAGTAAACGAGTAGGAGTAAAACTGTATAAAATTTTTCAGATAAAACTGGTTTTTGGAAAGTCAATTCTTGAGATTTTTTTCAATATAGACGTTAGATGTTCCATCCGAATGGTTCAAAGTCCCAGAAACCTATATTTATTGTTTACTCATCAATCATCACTCGGTTGGGACACGTGAACAGTGAACCCCCATCTATATACCTAGGTATATATACCTGTGCCTTTTTCACCGTTGAGTATAGCACACGGCCAGCTGTTGTATCCACTGAAAGCTCAGATATTAAGAAACTCTCAGTGTTTGTTCAGCTGCAATTTACGCTCTTCTCTTATAATTACGTTAACTACCACTGCACACGCGACCTAGAGCTATCCATACGGGGCTCTAGAACTGACGTATCACGTTTACAAAACGCTTTTTACCGCCACACCGTCACACAGTTGCGTATCCAAACGACGCGACGCTCATACTGCAAATTACTTCATTGTCATAAAGAACTTCGCGACAGTGTGAAACTGCATTCTGCTTCATTATATAGAAAACAGAAAGAAGTTTATACGAAAATGGACCAAAAAGGTCCATTGTCTACTGTGGTCCAAAAAGTTCAAGCACTTGAATCCTACACCTCGTCGATATATTTGGCCACACTCAAAAGCTTAGAAAAGTTGATCGCAATTCCAAAATGTTGAACCAAAATTAGAGAAACTTGAGAATTCAACTAGTTTCGGAATATGAGTTAAGAATTGGACAATCGTCTGACTGTCAATCGGTGGTCAGTTTTCTCACGCTATTTAATAGGAAAGAAATATTTGAATTCGCTGAAGAAGCAGCTAGCGCGCGTTGATTCTTCGAGTTCTTGTGGAACTATAATGTGTTAGGTAACAGCTAGAAGGAGATAACGTGGATCGTCTTGTAAGCGGAGACTTAAAAGGTAGTTTTCCAAGGAAACTCGCGATTCCAGATGAAGTTTTTCAACGTCCGGTGAAAACTAGTTTCCATATAAAGACGGAAGATCGTAATTACCTCAGTGGTTTTTAGAAAAAACTGATTATCCGTCAAGACGACGTTAAACCTTTGAGACGATCCTGCAACCGGCGACTTCGTCTTCGTATACGCGACACTGTGACATATACTGTATAGAAAAAAAAATTTACTTCGACTACCTGACATCCATCCTTCCTCGTACACTCGAAATGTAGCATTGGCTTCAAAATTAAAAAAAAAAAAAAAATTTCCAACTTGATATAAATTACTGCGCAAATGATGAACGAATTTCTGGCAATTAAAGAATCGATAAGAACTGGTGAATTCCACAATGAATAGAAATACAAAAGATGACAGTCAGGGCATGGATAATCAATAGCCTATTGCTCAATACCTGAATGACTTTGAATTAGGTAAAAATTTCGTGGAAAATCCTTGTGATCTCTGAACGATGATAACGGTCACGTTTCGAGACCGTTGCAAGTGTCTGCAGTAAATTAAATTGGTTCTCAGTTATTCTGCCAGGTAAACCCTGACAATTAGAGATAATTAGAAATGAATTTCAAAGAGTTCATAAACACTTAGAAATTTTCTGAATGATTCTACCAACGGGAGTTAGTGAGAGATTAGAAAGATTCATTTACACGTCAGAAATATCTGGCCGAGACTAAAGAAATAAAGAAAACCGAGCTTAACATATGCGAGAGAATCTCTTCTAAGGCACGTACCGCATTACGTAGTTCTAACGCGGTGTTCGCCAGGTATAACGAGAAATTCGGCTGTGAATAGTAATCGCTATATTTCAATATCACAACTATTGATTTACTGATGCCCACCGTAGAAATAAAGGAACTTATACAAATGGGTAATAACCCAACCGAAATCTGCATCTCCCCTGAAGGAGGCCAGTAGAGCTTGACTTTGTGGAATGTTCAGAACTATTCTCGGTAATAACCGTAAATTTTGGAGTTCTCAGGAGATTTGTAGTTGATGCCGTTTATTCGAGCTTAATGAACCTGATTTCACATGAATGATTTATCAATGAATTATGGCAATTAAAGAGCAGACAAGACTGATCCTTGTCATGAGGATTTGGTCACACCATTAGTTTGATGTAACTTCTTCAAGATCCAGTTTGTTTCGAGGATACATCCTCATCTTTTGATGAAGGAAATGTGTTGTAGACAATCCATTGTAAGAAATACATAAAATATTCACTCATTTGCAAATAACTGAAAATGATTTGCCTGCAAAGAAGAAGCGGAATGTTTTTGTTTGTTTTTTCCATTATCTCAAGATGGTGAGCTTGGGCGTGGGAAGGCTGGTTAATATTTGAAAGATCGGGTTTTGAAAGATACTACTTGAATTTGAGAGGTGCGGGAAGGCTGATGTGAGCTAATGGAATGGCCAACCAACCATGACCGAAGTTCGACGACTTTATTATCGATCGAATGGGCCAAAAGGGGGGCTAGTAACTAGCGCGAGATGAATCTCGGTGAATCGAAATTCGGATAGCAATCGATAACGAATGAAGTACGGACCATTTCACGGCGGGATACGCCTGACGGATTCTGAGGCATCTGTACAAAGATAAAAGAAGAAGAAGAAGAATAACAAAAAGAAAAGAAGTACTGTGTAAGAAGAAAAGAACAAATGATCGAAGCATCGTCTGCGATAGAAATTAGAGATGCTAGAATATCTGACAATGATTGGCAAAGAAAAACTTCACGTCTATCTCATAGTGCGGAACTAAGAAACAAAGCTAAACAACTATACAGTCATTTCGAGACTGGTAGTAAGGCGATTAAATTCAATCGAAAATTGACAATAACCGCAATTTATACACCCAGATATGAAATGAACTGCTATTGAATAGTGAGAGAAATTGATACGCCTAGATCTATAGATCCTTTTCAATTATACTTTGATTAACAGTTAACTGTTAGACTGTTCTCCCCAGAAGATCTTGTGCAGTTTGTTAATTGTACGATCGTAGGATACTCGTGAGAGAGACACTTGTTCGAATAGGATCTATAGATCGCTCGTAGCACCGTGTGCAAGAACGATAGAACATGATCGTTGAACCGCGGTAATTCGATCGCATGAATAAAATAGATTTGAGAAAAAGTAGAAAGACAATCGGTTTTCCGGAATGGCGATTCGGTGTTAATCGAGCGATAAAAGTAACACGCAGACAGAGCCACGTGTGCATTTGGTAATTAACTTCTTCCTGTGTCGAAAAAATGATTATTTACTGGTCTGTTAGATAGCGAGAGATTTTAATTCCCCGCATTTGTGGAAGTGTAATTGAATAGAAATTTTCTTCATTGCAACTGGAATCTTTTGCCGAATGAATTAGATATCCATCCCCCGGTCGTTTAACGTGTATGTAATTCTGTATAATCTTGATTGCGTAACTACAGAGTCTCTCTCAGCATTGTGTAGTACGGCGTGAACCTGACCTACCCGAGGATGATAATTAACGAAGACCGTTAATTGGCATCTCTAATTAAATCTAGAGTCTAGAATCTAGTCTATGGGGTTCAAACAAACGGCTCTAAACGACTGCACCCCCCCGTACAAATACATCCTTGATATTTTTATGCAAATATAATACATATGGTATATATTATGTATGTATGAAAGAGAACGGACCGAACAGACTAAAGAGAAGACTAAACAAAACGGGTTTATAATCCAACGTAAGGCGGCAAGAGTTATTCACCTCAGGCTAAAGGGATTTTTCATTCAAAGCACGTTCGGTCGCGAACGTCCGCTTATCATTTATGGCGTCTAAGACCGTTCCCCTCTCTTAAAGAACGCGATTGAATTCGATTGAATTCCACACCACTGACTGTATATCAACGACCTATGGCTCTATATACCCCAACATTTTTCCCCATATCACCAGATCCATTTCATGCAATACATTTTCCGGCTGTCTTGTATCCTCAAATTCACATTACATTTCACTTGTCTACTGGATCGTTCCGTTTTTCTATATATGCAGGGTAAAAATATTTCGCACGATTATCACATGACTCAAAAAACGAGAAAACATTTCATCATTCTTAATAACGGATATTGATGATGATTCAATCGTGTATCATTAGATTTCAAAGTGTGAGAAGAAATTTGCTAGTCGTCGGATCAATAGTCGATATTGATTTTCGACGATGAAAAAAGACGTCTTGTCCGCTTGAAATTCTATAATTATATAGAGACTGTTAAACCATCGTGATGATGTATAATTACAGATGTACCGTTGAATTGAGTGAAGAAAAAATAAATAAAAAATAAATATGTTTGTCTGTTGCCGAAAATTGATAAAGCTCATTCAGTCAGACGTAGAATTGTCTTCAGGATTTTGTGACCAGTTTTTGAACCGCCTGAAAAACTCTTTCAATCCGCATACAGTGGACATTCAGCAATAAATGACGTGTGGACGAGCGGCGAAACAATAATTCTTGAAGGTAGACAAACGTTCTCCATCGAATAGAGGTCATCGTCATGATGTACCGCGTTGCACGTATATACCTTTCTCCCAAGGTGCCAGGCACCTGTTATTCAAACTGGCCTCAGGGCGGACTTTTATCGCCTTCGACCTGCCGCGACCCCAAACCGGAAGGATTGAGAAAGCGACGAACATTCCGCGACACGCCATCATTAAATCAAACGTCCTCATACTACCCGGATCATCCATTTTATTGGACAAACAATTTCTGTCATATTTCAATCCCTCACATTATCCAACAATTCCCACTTAGGGAAAAGGGTGAGTTATTATAATCAGCCTGAAAATGGCACATCAGGCTTTCACCAGTTCTCCACGTCTTGGGATGGGATTGAAGTTCCGAATTCCAAAAGTTCCGCACAGTCAAAATTTCGAATGTATTTCAGACGCGATTCTGAGTTTCTATAGATCCGTTAGAGTTCAGAATTTGCAAATTCCGAAAGGTCAAAATGCAGACAGCTCAAAGATCCGAAAGTTAAAAACTCAGGAGGTCAAAAAAATCCGAAAATTCGAGGAAACCTCATCACGAAATTTCGAGAATGGATTGACGGATAATTCTGATAATTTTGGTTTCAATCGATAGGATTTCTCTCAACTGGAATCTCAATGAATTCTCCCATCTGCTTGTTAACTTCCTGCTTCAATTTTTTTCCACATTGTCTAATTGTGCTGCAGCTTCTACTGCAACTTGAAACAGAGTTTCATTGTTCAATTCTTGGACAGTGGACAGCAGAGGTCGATTGATGAGACAAAATGTATTTTATGGTGTCTGTGGAGTCAGGGCTTGTTGCCAGCTGCAGGAGATCCGGACGATATTATATCTTTAGTCTTGTAAATGCAGCATTAACTGCATCAGAACGATGTGTTATTGCCAACTGGACTAAACCCAAACGGAAATCCCAAGGTGCCGTCTATTTAATACATAAGATTCAGGTATTCGACCGACGAAGACGACGACCGGATCTTTCGCCTATAGTACCGGTTCTTATTCTGTTATGTAAAACTATGCAAATTGTGCATACGACATCGAAGAGAACCCGATGTGTCGCGAGCCCCATTCGTTTCTGTATGCGGCAATCCGGGCACTTATTTACCATTAATATAATCGAACATTAGCATTTAATTATTGCCGCTTGTTCAGCGTCGGGGATCAACTATTTGCCGACTGAATCCGACCCTACCCCTACTGTCTTCAGGAATGATAATAATACCTAGATCCAAGGGCTGTAAAGGGCATTGTTGGGCATTAATCGATCCATTTTTCAGTCAATTATTCAATTAATCAATTGATTGAACAAGTGATCGTAATTAAATTAATTGCAATTGAATTTCACCGTGCTTAAAAGTAAGGTACGTATTGCAATTAAATTCCGCTGCAATTAAATCAATTAGCTGCATTGACAATTAATTTGGTTCAAATTGAGATAATCATAACTAAAATTTGAATTGTCAACTACATTTAAATGTTCAGTTACATCAAATTTGAGGTTCAACATCGGTTTCCTTTTCTATCATTCATTATCTGTTTTGATCGTTATAGTTCACTCGGTCGCAAAACGCGGGCGGGTGTCACACACACGTAGGCATTTAATTTTCGGAGTAAGCTACAAAATACAGTAGTTGACCAAAAGTCAATTGTACTGAACTAATTGTGAAAACAATTGGCAATTAATTAAATGTAATTGTCGGTAGACATAATTACAATGATTAATGTAATAGTAAAATACGACAAACACAATTTAATAATTCTAATTGTTAATCATACAATTGAGATTGGACTTATAATCGTCAATCGTTAATTGTTCGAACAATCACTTTTTGCCCAATATGATTCGGAATTCTGTATAAGCTTGTAACGGATTGTACTATATACTTTGAACCCAAGAAATGAATTCTACGTACCTATCATTGAATAGCAGATCGATGATCAGCAGTAATATATTGAGTGTAGAATTCTTGGTACATACTGAATCTGCACAAGTTGTGTCATGAGGATTTTGTTTGATTGACAATTTGGTCACACCTAAATAAAACCGCGGCAGTATCAAACGATCTGCTCAAATAATTAGGATGTTTCTACCGTTTTCACCAAAACCCGTCATTACAAAATCACAACATAACCAACGTTTTAATCACGTCTGGATGGTTATGTCAATTCGCTAGAACTCGAGCCTTTCACCCGATTTCTATAGACGATTTTCTATACTTCCTATGATACATGATACAAACTGCAGTCTGGATTAGAGTGAAGATTAGAACACGTAAGCATCCGAATCGTTCTCTGAATAAATTTTCTCTGTACGATCAGATACATTCCCCTATGGTTTCTCTATCTTTTCCTGATGGTTTTTTTGTTTTTTTTTTGTTTTTGGACTTCGATCAAACCAAAAACTCAACACCTACTCGAATCACACAAAACAGAATCAGAAAAGTAAGTGTCCGATTAACCTAGATAAATAAATGAATTTCTTTGGATTGAAGTTTCGCGAGACCTTTGTACAACTGCGGACCGAATACCTAATCAATCAGCTCGTTGTTGTTTACTATAAAATACCTGGAAAGTTGAAATAAGAAAAGATGTTGAAATTTACTGACAAATAATTCTAATCAATTGATTTTCCCGCGTGCCTACGCGTTTGCGATTGTAATAGATGAGAAACAAAAAATGGTCCTAGGTTGTTTCTTATGCGACAAGGAAATTCTTGATAATTAGCTACAATAATCGATGTGCAAATACGTACAGAGCGGCGATATCGACGCATTTGATTAGCCCGGAATTTGCAAAGTTCAAAAGTCTGTATAAGAGAAAAAAATGTATTCCGAAACGGCTTTGAGGATTGATTCCACTTAGGCTTGATTGGGACCTGGTTGAATTCGATTACGGTATACTGTGAGCAGCGACAAAGTGATAACCATGACCTAGTCTCGATGATATACGGAAAGCCAGTTTATAGCGGAAATACCAGAATTGGAATCGCGGATGACACAGTGAGGACTAGGAACGTACTACCTTACACGCACGTTGTTATCGCGCTGTTTCTGCAGCATTGAATATTAACGCGGTTCTAGAAACGCGAGAGAAACGCGTATTCCGATATATACTTACGTACCTATGTACATATAGGTGCACAAGTATCCTCCTATATACCCATAGAAACTACATTTATCTATTCCACAGAGATTTATTCCAAGTGCAAACCATCAGTGCCACATAGTGAAACAATTTCAAGTTCATTATAATGGGAGAGAAAGGAACTGAGACTACACATACATAGCCAATGTGCCAATGTAGGTAACAAGAGCAAATTTAAACAGCGAGTAAGCTTTTTGATATATTTTTACTCAGAGATTTGAAACTTTTTTGAATTTCTTTCAAAAGAAGGCCTAAACTCTATGACGTTTAGGAAGATTTTGCAACCGGTCATTTCTGCCTAATAAAGAAACACCTGGTTGGCAAGAGGCGGAATTGACGTGTCGACAATGGATCCAAGTGATTGATTTTAGCATTAGATAACCGTAAACGGATTCAGCTGAGCCAAGTATGGTACATTTTATAACTGTACGATGTTCATAGCGTTGGCGATCAGCGGCAGTATATATATAAATATATATGTATGTATATTGCTCACGATTTCTAACGCGTTCCAATTAACAGGGTGGTAAACTTTCGAGTCGTTACACTCAAAGCGAACCAGACTTTTGGTAGATCAAATCCCCTCCCCCGTGAAAACAAACGTTTAAAAAATTCGTGAAAAAATATTTAATGAGACAGAGATCTCCCACCCGTTGCCAATTTGCCAATTTACCATTCACCTAACGACCACAGAAATCTGTTATGGTTCAACGTCCAGCTGAAACAGCGTTCGTAGCTGATATGTAACGAACTTCAGTGTGCTAACTATATCGCAAATTAAATAAAGATACAAAAATCAAAGATGATATCGTCTGAATCTTTTTTTTTTTTTTTTTCTCTTTTGATCAGCTCCAAACTCGAATGAGATACCAATTATCGGCACAAAGGCGACGAGAGAGTAAAAACCGTTTGTATACATGTATAATGGTGGCTTTCACGTGGCCCACATAGCACCCATTGACGTATGCGATGTTTTATATGAGGGAAGACAGTAAGTACCTTTATTTTTTACGAAGGGGCATATGTGTGCGGAAATACTTTTCGCAAGAACAATTATAATCGATAGGTATCAGTATCGGGGTTCAAAGAGGTCGATGACTTTTGTAATTCGATAACCGATTCGGTTGTCCATTACATGCTCCAGTACGTAATCGAACTTACTGATTTCTGATGCTACAATTTCCACAACCCTGCAGGTGGAATATGTACAACGTGAACCCT